>JAEVFJ010000052.1:0-165830 GCA_021029105.1 Cristinia sonorae | reverse complement strand
CCACGTCTTCTAATAACCTAAGAAAAAAAAAGCGTGGGAAAGCCGAGCGGTGGGTTACCCAGACAGGGAAAATCGGTCGGCGAGGGCGGGGAAGGGCGGAGAACGGCGAGTGGGTGGGTGATGTGCGTGAGGGTGGTGGGTGACTGGGTGCACGTAACCCGCGGATTTATCCGCTAAGTGTACGAGGAGGGGGAGGAGGAGGAGGAGGAGACGGAGTTGGCGGGGAAAACATGGAACGGCCACGTGGACGGTGGGAGGGAGAGAGTGCCCGCGGATTCATCCGCTAAGCACGTGCTGGGGAGGGTGGCGGGTGGCCAGGGGAGGGAGGTAGGTGGACTGGGTGGGCTGCGTGGACAGACAGGGTAGGTGGGAGGGGGGGGACAGGGTGGCGGCTGGGCGGCTCGCCGCCCCGCCCCGCCCCGCGCCACCGAACTGCCATAAGAGGGAACTACCCCGGCGAACACCGAGGTCGGGCGTCTCGTCGGCAATAGGGCTAGGAGGGAGTTGGAAGGAGGGCTGGGAGGGAAGAAGTCGACGGATACGCGTGGAGGTTGCGGATGAGGATGAGGTGCACTGAACAGATGCGGGGCGTCGGGAGTGACCCGATCGGTGCGCAATTCTGTGGTTGCGGGTGACGGGTTGGGAGCTGGGGAGGACTGCAGCAGACGATGAGTTGCTAACCCAGGGTCTGCTGCTGGAGTCTGCGTCTGCGGAACGTTAAGCAGCCCACGAGTCTCGGACCCATGGGCTGCTACGGGAAGGTCAGATCGCAACTGAGCCTGGGTCTCGGACCCGAGGGATGCTGCACGGATGGGAGGGTGGGATGGGTTGTGGAGATGCGAAGCCGCAAGACTGGCGTAATCTGCTACTGGATGGAGAGCGTTAAGTGGAAGAAGATATGGTAGGCGGGATGGACCGGCGGCTGGTACAGTGGGGATGGCGGCTGGTTGTGGAAGTGAGGGGAGAGGGATGTCAACTGCGGTGGGGGTCGTGGGTTGCTCGGTCAGCCGGCGTCGTTTGCGACTAGAAGAGCGATAATAAATAGTCAGTATACGTGAAGTTTGGGTACAGCATATTGTTTGCGCACCTGGGCCCTTCACCTTTATCGCCTGCTTCGGTTTCCGATGGGACGTCCGACGGAGGTGGTTTCTGGTCGTTCTCGTGCTCCGGAGTGGGGTGACCGAGTGCTGCCTTTCTTTTTGCCCTTCAAAGCGAACAGCTGTGGCGAGAAGAGGTAAGATATCAACAGAACGTGACTTACTTTGATTTCTTGGTGCTCTCTGCGCGTCTCCGTCGTCGTTCAATTTCTCGGAGCTTGGCTTCTCCCTCGCTGAAAAAAACGCGTTTGAAAAAATGAGAGATGTTAGAGTAAGTTCAAAACTTACAACTCAGAGAGAGGCTTGTTTTTGGAACCTTTCGGGCGACCTTTGATGAGCTCTACCTCTGCCTCAGAAGTCACGTCGGCGGCGGGTGTGGCTGCCTTGCGAGAGCGTGATCTCTTGGCGGATTTTCGCGACGGTGAAGGAATAGAAGAGTTAGGTCCATGAGTGATTGAGGAGAGAGGGCAATGCAGAGTGGTTAGAGTATGGGTCGAGGGAGAACAGACGCGACGCGACTTAATGAGTGTGAGGTGATGAGGCGCCTAAGAGGTAACCGCAGGTTTCCCACGAACGCGTGGGAACTCAAAAGTAACCAGAGAATAAAGTAACCAGGTCTTCGCAAATTGTGTGGCAGAATGCATGAATGAGAATTCATGATGTCTTGCGATGTGTCAAAGATTCAAGACGAGACTTTGCGACAAATAGTGCTGCATTCTTAATATTAACCGTTGGCCTAAGAGAACAGAGAGGAATACTGAGGAATACGGTACAATTTTTACATGCGATAGACTACGATGTGATGACCTTATGATACAAGACTCTAACGTACAGCGAGCAAAAAGGGTCAAGGCGACGGTGCCACGACAAGCGATTCCAAAAACGAGCACACGAGAAACTATACAATAATGATAGATGAAAAGGCGAGGGAGGGAAAGCAAGAAGAGAATTCAGGGGGCGACGGCAAGCGCAAGCTGGTTCGAGAAGGCAGCGTGGTGTGGTTTCAAGGTTTTGAGCTCCTTGTTGCCAAATTTGAGACGCGATCGCCAAGTGGTTCGAGTGGAAGGACCGGAGGATACTTTGCCGATTTGAGAGAGAAACCAGGCCTCGGCAACAGGGGTCCATACGCCGGTGTTCAACCCGCTATTTTGAAACTGGGTAGGAAGAGGCCACCAACTAACCTCACACGAATTGGCGTGATCTGCGAATATTGAGAAGCAGTTAACTTAAGAAGTAAAGAGGGCTCACCGAGTGACCGGAGGGAATACACGCCACAAATCAAACCAATTTCCCTCTCAGAAAGCACGTACTCGAAATGGTGTGAACCTAGCCCAACCCACTGGACGTGGTTAACGCCGTATTGGGGAGTCTGAGAGGGGACAGCGTTGAACCCTGGCATGGGCACGTCTGCCATGTGGCTGGCGATCCTCGCGACCAAGCCTCCGTGAAAAATGGCGGCCAAAAGCCGAGTGGGGTGACGGAGAAAGTGGCGCACTCTGTCTGAGTACACAGCAAACTCAGCAGCGCCGGGAAGAGCATGGGTGGTTCCAAGGAGTGGCAGTGAATCGGAGGGCGAGGGCCGCTGAGATGGCAAGGGAGGTCTGGCGTTGTCGCAAACAGGGTAGAAAATGGAGAACGGTAAGAATTGAGAGACCAAACCATGCACAATCTGGGCAATGTCTTGGTCGCGCCATCGACGGAGAACATGAAGCAGCACCTCGGGGTCCCTAATGACAAGTCGGGGTTCGACAAGATGAAAGGCGGGGTGTAGAACGAAGTGTGCAGTGTCGCCTGGTGGCCCAAAACGCGAAATACGACGGTGAACAATAGTGAGAGGCTGGCCACCGTCAACAAGCTCACGATCGTGAGGTTGGAACTGTCTGGCCTGGTTCAACCGAGAGGCCAAGTCGGAGAGAGCGGGGTCGACGTCGTCCTTCCAACCGAGGGTGATTGCAACATTTTGCAAGGCTTGAGCGGGTGGAGGGAGTGGGTGAGCCGGTGTAAGCCCATAGTGGTACAGCAGGAGGTCACCAAAGCTGTTGGGGTTCGTCCATGCGGGGGCGGGAGGAGCTGGTGGAATGACTGGAGGGGGCAGCGTCACCATTTCTAACGACTGTGGAGGGGTAGGGGGGGCGTGCAGAGAAGGGTGTGGGGCGAGAGGGACTGTGGGGGTAGGTCCGGAGGGTGATGGAGGGCGAGTGGGTGATGGAGGTCGTGGTGGAAGTGAGTGGTGAAGACGAGGGGGCGCCGCAGCACGAATGGTGGCGGAGGTATCTGGCTGGCGTCTCAAGAGCGGCCCAACTGGAGACGGCGAGCGAGGACGTTTGCGAGGGTTGGAAGGCTGCGGGACAGCAGAAGTGTCGGTGCGGGGCGCGGGGCCAGGAGTGGCAGGGCGTGGCAGAGAATCCACGTCCATTGAGGCGTCAGGTTGCGCAGGTGTGGGTCCTAAACCCACATAGGTCAGGCCTTCGAAGCCAATGTCTTCGTCACTTTCGTGGCCGTCAGAGAACTCCCTTTCACCGAACTCGGAGCAGATGTCCCACTCGTTGTGGAAGGAATCGTATCGTCGTTGATTGCGACGCCCCATGAAAGCTTCCTGGGCCTCGTTCTTCGTCATGCGCTTGCGAATACGGAACCCATCCTCATCCTCCCACACAAACAAGGTGCATCCTTTGCCAGGTGCTTCATCAAAGCCACGGCCAATGTAGTGACGTTCGCGCTGGAGTCTGGCTTGCCGTTGCTCGGGGGTCTCCTTGCTCTCCAAGTCTTTGTTGTTCCTGGCTCGACGGTCGAAGAACTGCTGCCATGTTTCGCCTAATCGCTGTCCGCTATGCTTTTCCGGAGGAGGAGGATGGGGGAGGGAGGGTGTGTCAGGCGCGTGAGGGACGGTGATGTCTGGTTGGCGACGAGGTGGGGAGGGAGGATGCGAAGAGAGGCTGAAGGACATGTCGCTGGCACGAGCACCGAAAGAGTCCTTGAAGAAGTCCTCTCGGGGGTCGGGATGGACCTCGGGGTGGTTGGGCATGGTACTGAGCTCGTATTTGGTGGGTAGAACCTGCAGTGGCAGGGCAACGAGAGACGAATGTCTGCTCCAAAAGTCTTGGGTACCGAGGCACACCCACAAAGGCGCCCCAAAGAGGAGGAGGGAATCCAGATTCTTGAGCACGGTTGGCGAGGAACCAGTTGGATAGGGATGAACAAAAGCGCCAAAACGACAGCCTGGCGCGACACTGGTTATCGCGGGAGAGGATAAGAGCCAGTCAACCCATTGAGGACCGAGTGGAGACGAGATTTCGGATTTCCACCCTGGGACGTGGCGTTCCATCCAAAGCACCAAAAACGAAACATAGCCCATGAGGAGCATGACAGCCTTGCGAGAATTCGACGCGGCGAGGCGCGCAGAGCGTTCGTCAGGGAAGTTGTCACGATAGCCATACCACTTGGGCTGAATGGTGGAGATATCTCCACGACTGAGGCCTTTCAACCACAACGGCTCCAATTGGGCGACGGTTGCAAGCAGCAGGTCCTCAAATTCTACCCATTTATTTCGCAACGTCTTGTCCAGTTGGTAGTGACGACGGCGGTGCTCGACGACTGATAAAATGGGGAGGTCGTCAAATCGGAACCTAAAGAGGTGGGCGAATTGACCATTGTCGTGGAGGAATGCGTCGGGATGGGCGAGGGCAAAATAGAAAAACCGGTCACCGAGGTAAATGGGCTGTGACAAGGAGGCAAGATGTGGAATTTCCGGACCAGATGAGGACGAGTATCGAGGGGGGTATGGGAAGTTGTCGGTATTGAGAGCGAGGACGGCCTGGACGGTGTCGTAGCACCTAACCAAACGCACTTTCCTGGTGACAATGGGAGAATGCATGGCGATTAAGCTAGGAAGATGAAAGAAGATCGAAATGAGTGAATTGGAGAACAAAATGGGTAGTGGTGAACTTACCGAGAACTAGTGCTCTAACGTTGAGCGAGCGTACGATTGGGTGATAAGAGATACTAAAGCCTAAGAGTGAAAAGTGTAAGAAAATGTGAGATTGGGAGTGGTAACCCTAAGATGACGCACAAGTGAAGGGTTATAGAGGCAGTGAGAGAGAACAAAAATCTTCGAACAGGTAGGCTGAAGATAATTGCGAGATCGTCGGGCAGGGAAAGGGGACACCAGCGAGTACGGGAGGGTGATGAGCTGCAAAGCGAAATCTTGTAACGTTGTTTCCGACGCGTAGTTTAGACCAGGACGGACAAGGTGAAGGGCCAGATGTAGGAAGAGCGCAACGAGCAGGCTGTCTAACACGTGGTTTCAACCACTATGTAGAAACGAAGACGGATGGCGAGTGATGGAAGTTAGCGGAGAAGAATAGGTCCAACACGTAGTTAAAACCACAGTGAAGGAAAGGCGAGGAGAATGGGTGAGGCAGAAAGCGACTGGGAGAGCTGAGAGGTCCAACACGTAGTTAAAACCACTGTGTAGGATAATGTGATGCGGAAGGCGAGTGTGAAAGGTTAGAGGTCCAACACGTAGTTAAAACCACTGTGAAGGAGAGCGAGGAATGGTTGAGGCAGAAAGCGACTTGGAGAGATGAGAGGACCAACACGTAGTTAAAACCACTGTGTACGATAATGTGATGCAGAAGGCGAGTTTGAAAGGTTAGAGGTCACACACGTAGTTTAAACCACTGTGTAGGACGAAGAAGGGATGTGGAACGAAGAGAGGAATGTGACAGCAGAGACGACGGCGAAGAAGCGAGTCGGAGTTCTCACGCCAAGGGGGGAGAGGGTTGAGCGCGTCTTTTGAGGGAATGGTTGGGACGATATGCTGTAGGGTGGATGAGATGTGAGATAGAAGACAATAATGTATTGCAGTTGCAAACGAACTGGGTGACAGGTGCGACACTGGAGGTGGGAGACTGGGTAACAGGCGGGAGACTGGGTAACAGGCGGGAGACTGGGTAACAGGTGGGAAACTGGGTAACAGGCGGGTAACAGCACTGGGTAACAGGCACTGGGTAACAGGCACTGGGTAACAGGCACTGGGTAACAGGCACTGGGTAACAGGCACTGGGTAACAGGCACTGGGTAACAGGCGTGAGATTGGGTAACAGGCGGGAGACTGGGTAATAGGCGTGAGGGAGATTGATTGAATTTAACCCTATGCTAAATGAATACAAAAGAATACGTGGGTATAGAATATAGGTTTAAAAGAGAGAACACTGGGTTCCTGAACGGGGGCGGAGAAAAAACAGCTGTGACTACTCCTGGGATGGTGCTAAGGGCTGGCCGTCATCGGCCAACCCCATGAGGCGGTTGTTGACGACGGTGCGCCATTCTCCGTAGCGAGAAGCCGTGAACTTGAGAAGCAAGTCCCAATAGTTGAGGAATGGGCGATTGGAGCCGTAGATGTTGGTCCGATGAGGGGAGGGACACATCAGCCACTGGGTGTAGCCCTTCAAATCACGACGGGCGAAAAAATGGGCGGGAACGAGGTGGTAGATATCGTTGAAGTGAGGATTCAACCAGTACCAGGCTGCGAGGCGACGGAGGGTACCACGATAAGGGCAACTTGAGGGTGTATCGGCGCGGTTGTGAGAACTCCATGACTGAAACGGGTGATCAGAAGTGGCGAAGAAGACAGAGCAGAGAGGAACGTACACCGGTGGGCATGAGACAAGCAAAGCAGTGTCCGTCAGGGAATCTGATTTGTTGAAGAGCCGCAACCACGGAGTTGGCGCTTCTGAGATCGTCGCTGTGTTGGCAAAGATCGCCCGAGTGGTGAACGGAGGAGGGACGGCGAACGGTATCGTCAAAGCAGATAGGACAGAATTCAGAGTACTCCTGAAGGAGACGGTGAAGGGGGCCGTCTACATCTCTCTGCCACGCCTCCCTCCGCTCCGTCTGGGTGCGAAGGGTGGAGGCCGCTGTGAGTGCTGAGTTGAAACTGGGTTGGGGGCGATTGGTTGGAAGGGCACGCTGAGGAATGGGGGGGTTACGCGGGCGAGAGTCGTTGTTGTGCGTGTCAAACGGGAGAGGAGGTTGCGGCATGGGCACAGTGGACGGAGACGTGGCAATAGTGGGTGGCGTAGCATGGGTAGTTACAGCAGAGGAGTTGACGACGTGCCTGAGAGGGGGTATGAATGAATGGATGAAGAGCTATGGCTAAGAGAGGACTTACGGCAGGCGATCTTCTGCATGGGGGCGAGTAGGAACGACAGAACAGGAATCGGTTCTGAGAGACTTAGTCGCTCGGAGCGGCGAAGAGGGGGCACCCTTGCGCTTGTGACTTTCCATAGAATGACTCGAGGAGGGGGCCGGTAAGGGTAAAGCGGAGATAGAGGTTTCGCTGGTAGGGTTGGAAGAGGACGATGGAGCCAGTGAACCCGATGAAAGGGTGGAGGGAAGAGAAGGCCGAGCGCTACCAACAGAAGGAGGAGTGGGATGAGAGGGAATCGGTAGGGGAGAGGACACGGCTGGCGAGAGTGGAGTTGCGGCCGCTGGTGGAGGATTGGCGGGAAGGGTGTGAGGAGGAGGCAAAGAAACGGTGCGACTGGGAGGAGGGCGATTCATTTCTTTGCGGCAGGACTGGCAGAGCTGAGCGTCTTGAAGTAGCATACAGGTGGTGGCGACGCCGTCCATGAAACGAGAGAGGATGATGCGAAGACACTGATTGGGGTGGGTGGCCCATTGGTATAGCGCGTCCTGACCAAGATCGTACGAGGCTTTCTTGGTAGGGGGGTTCATGGATAGAGGGAAGAATGAGATAGCGACGGCGGGAAGCCCATCTCGGCCAGCACGACCGATCTGTTGGTCATGATCAAAGAGGGAATAGGTGGCGAGGACATGGATGACATGGCGAACATGAGCGTTGTCGTAACCGACACCAAGGGCGGTGGTGGTAACAAGAACATTGTGCGTGCCGCGCTCAAAGTCCTGGACAACTTTCCAGTCCGCTTTAGAGTGATAAGGCTTCGATCCGAGCTTAGAAGCAAGGTCCTCGGCATCGGCGAGACTGACGGCGAAGACGATGGCGCGGTCTTCCTTGGTGTACGAGCCTAGGACCTCGTCGCGAAGATATTCGAAAGCAGCTTGAATAGGGTGTTCATGGTGTCGCATCTCTAGTATCAACTCCTTACGTTGCGTAGGGGAGCGAAGAACGCGCCAAGTGACACCGGTGAGTGAAGAGAGTGCGGGAACGAGGTGAGGGGGCATGGTGGCGGTGAGAGCGACGATCTGGGTGGAAAGGAGGTTCAAGGAGGAGAGATGAAGGAAAGCTTGTCGGTAATGGACATCGGTGAGAGCTTTGTGAATTTCATCACAGAATATGCGGTAAAGACCTTGACGAGAGATGAGCTGCATGAGGTATCTGGAGAGAGGGTGAGCTAAGAGCACATGAATTAAATAAGATGACGCACTCGTTGAAGCGAGGGCTATCCAAATGTTCGATCTGAACAGTGACGATGTTGGCGTACCGGTCGAACTCTTCGTCAGGAGAGAACTTTGAAGCCTTCAGACCGGCCAGGAGAGCACGAGAGCGCATCTGGTTGTGAAGAGAAAGGAGCGGAAGAACGACAATAACCGTCCTCGTAGAGGCATACATCTTGGCAACCATCATAATGAGCGTAGTCTTCCCTATCCCCGTGCCGACAACTGCCAAAAGGTGTGACCGACCATCAACTATGAGTTCCAGAAGAGTCGCTTGAGCTGGCGAGGTGAAAGAGGCGTTTGAGTCGTGAAGGAAAACTCGCAGGTCCTTCAAGCGGGAGGGATGAACCACGGTGTTGGAGACAGGGTGGAGAAGCGCATCTGCCATAGGAGGGGGAGGGGGAGGGTAGTAGACATCGGCAGACTCGGCGATGGTCTCGGTAACGGTAAGCTTGACAGATTGGATGAGTTGTTGCTGGAAGTTGAGAAAAAGAGGCTCAAGATAACGTGAGAGCGTCGACGACTGGACAGAGGGATCTGGGAATATCATTGATTAGACGGAGACAAATGCGAGAGTGAATTGGGTTAACTCACCGACGGCAGAGACAGGAGAAGTGTCCACAGAGTCGTCAGAGGAACCGAGAATGGGTTCGTCGACGAGTCGCATGACGTGATGCCAGTCTTTGGCGACGGCGACGAATTTGAGAACTGCCAAGCCGGAGGCACCGGATGTGATAGTTGCGTTACCACTGTAGAACCTGTCAGCAGTCCTTGTGGTATGCATGTTGGCGGCGTCGACGTAGAACTCAATCTGTTGCTGACCTTCGGGGGAGGCAAGTTCGCGCAGGACTACGGTGGTGAGAGAGCGCCAGACCAATGGCGAGATCGCTATACCAAGGTAACGTTCGGTTACAGTGCCCATTTCCTCGGTGAGATGACGGGAGTCCATATGACGGTAGAGTCCGGGCCAAAGGTAGTGGGTGTATAGGGAACGTGAGATGGGAGGCGCAGAAATGACCTTGTCGACAATGAAGAATCCAAAGGAGAGAAAGACGGCGGCGTGGGTTAAGAGATGGTCCTGCCAGACTGGAGACGAAATGTGAGGGACGTGAAGGTCTTTGCGAAGGCGATGGGAGGTCTTGTCTTGGGTGGAGGTGAGCGACAGGTTGTGACAGACAAGACCGACGTTGCGACGAGTGCCAGCCATGTCACGGAGGATGTATCTGGCGATCTCGGTGGAGCGAGCACAAGGACCGGCACTCATGAGCAGACCGACGGCGAGTTTGACTTGACTCTTGGCTAGTGAGGCGAGCCACTTGCCGCACTCGACAGGATTCCAGACAACTTCGGTGCGGTTGAGGTAGACGAAACGTGAGCGGAGAACGGGGTCGTTGAGTATCCAATTGCCGAACGCGGTCTTGTACTTAGAGAGACCATTGCGAGGATCGTCAAGGAAAGAGTACCCGATGGTGTGGGCGTTCTCGTCTTCGACGAGAGAGGAGATCGGAGCCTGAACGATGAGCTCGGGGGGGAAGGGGCGGCCAAACATGAGGTGCTCTTTGACGTAGGATGCGTAGTCCGCCTCGTGTGCGTTGATGGCGTGAGTGATGGTGTCGAAAGGAATGATGTGGCCGTTATAGCTGATCTGACGGGTACCGGTAGTTGTGAACTGTGGTTCGTGGGCTTCGCTATTGCGATCGGCGACGAGAACCTTGAGTGCGTTGAACATGAACGACTGCGGAGTCTCCTGCTGGTCCCTGAGATATTCTTCCAATTGCTTCGCGAGATCGAGGATGGAGAGAGTAGGGTCAGCTTGATTTTCCCGAGCGACCTTGGAAAGAACAGTGGCACGGACGCAATACATGAGAGAAGCAATGAGTTGGGTAAGGGTGCTGGATTTGACGTGGTCTCCTCGCTGGTTGAAAGAGTGTAGGACGACGAAGCAAATGACAGGGGAGAAGAAGCGACCGGTGTTGATAACGGAGTGCTGGGTTCGACGATGGAAAAAGAGAGCCTGCAGAACAAGCTCGAAAGGAATGAGAAGGTCGGAGGGTGGGAGTTCCTTGCCCAAAGCGTCGACGAGGGCGCGCATGGGAGCTATCTGAACAGGGTCGAGGGGTGGGTACTTGAAGGTGCTGTTCCAGCCCGCGAGGTAGAACCGAAGGCAGCTGAGAACAAGGCGGTGAAGGACGAGAGCGTAGCGTTTAACGGTGCCAGGTGTGACAGCGTTGAAAGCGTAGTTGACGTCGCAACGCAAGCTGGTGGACAAATGAACATCAAAATAGGGGAGGTAAATGTTGTAGATACTCACGTAGCTTGACCCAAGTAGTTCATCAAACCGAAGTTGACGTTGTCGGAGATAAGTGACTGAACGCGAGTGAGGAAAGCGTTGGATATGGCCAAGAGCTCTGGGCCATGCTGCTCGATTGGGTCGGCGGAGTCAGGGAGGTGGGTACGATGGACTTCGGCCAGGGCGACGGGAGAGTGCGATTCAGTGAGTTGAAGCCACCCGTCACTATTATAGAAGGAGCTGAGACCCATCATGTCGTCGGGGAGTTGGATGGGGCGAACAGAGTGATCCAACTCAGGCGTGACGAGCTGGGCGAACTGGGTGGTGTAGTCAACGGAAAAGGAGTCGACACGGGGGACATCGTCGAGGTCGACGGGGAAGTAGCGTCGAGGGTGGTGGACGCGTTGGGCGTACGCGAGAAAGTGACCAGAATGATTGGACGAGTTCTGATGGGCATTGAGAGAGCGAAGACACGAGTACCCCCGATAGCAGACCGAACAGAAAAGGAAAGGCTCGGGGAGGATCTCTAGACCGTAAACTGGGGGAACGATGGAGAGGGGGAACTGGACGGTATCGGGTAGTTGATAGGCGGAGATGAGACGAGAGAAAATGCCTTCGGGGAGGAAGACGTCGTTTTGGTGGGAGAGAATATGGGACTCGATGGACTTTGGAGGAAGTACGACAAGATTGCATGCTTTGCAGACGGCAACCTGAAGGTGGGTGTTGATGGTGATGTCGAACTGAAAAAGGCTGATGTCGGCGAAAGATGTGATGGTGTGGTCGTGGGGAACGGGGTACAGAAGGGAAACATCGACAGAGGGAGGGGGCGCTGGGAAAACAGGATGGCCGTTGGCAGGGGCACTTCCAGTAGGCGCGAGGCTGAGAGCCGGAGGCTGAATGGGAGATGGAGTGCGAGGAGGAGCGGAGCAACTCAAGTAATGGTCCTGTGACGCAATTAGGGGTGAGCGGACGATAAAGAGAATGGAAGATTGGGCATACCTTGGTCTTTTCAGGGTTTGGATTTGCGTAGTTCTGGCACAGAGAACATGAGAATAAGCCATTATCACCTCGGGTGAGGGTGACAGAGGCGTGGGTGCGAGGGTCGAGGAACGACCTGGTTTTTTGGTGATGGACACGTTGGTGGTACTTAGACCATTTTTTGCCGCATAAGTTGCAGGTAACTGCGGGGCCCGACTTGGAAGCGGGGGTGGAGGGTGGAGGAGAGAGAGGCAGAGCGTCAGGGCGAGAAGTCGCAGAAGAGGCCGACATGGTGAGCAGTGGGATGCGTCGAAGAGAGCAAAGGCAACGGTGAGGGTTGGCTTTTAAGCAGCCGAAGATACGTGGAAAGATTAACGACGGGAAGACTACGTGATTCGAATCAATTGGAGGTGGCGTTGAGGATAAACTTGAGGTTGAAGAGTGAGAAGCCGAGGCGTGGGCCTTAGGGATTTGAATTGGAATTGGAATTGGCTGAACGACAAATGGGTGATAAAACTAAGTTTGGGACTGAAAAAGAGGCGGTGCGTGGCCTAACAGATAGAGCGCACGGTAGAAAGTCCGAGCCGAGATCTGTGCGGATTTTTAGGATTTCGATGCACGATGAGGTTGGTGATGTCGGGCATAAGAGACGAAGGGGTTGGAAGTGAAGGAGAAATCAACTGAAATTAACTGTATACGAGTAGAGTGAGATATCCCTAACGCGGAGGTAAGGGGAGCCCTAAGAGACCAGAAGGAAGTGAAGGGAACGACATCATCTGTAGCATAACTCAGCGTGAGCGTGATAGAGAATACTACAAGAGAGAATACTGACCCGACGCGAGCAAATCAGTGAGGACAAAGATATCTGAGAGAGAAGTGCGAACAGCGCGTCGGGGACTGGGAGCGGGAGAGTGATTAAGCGAAGATGCGATAAGGGTAGAAGATCAACCGAGAGAAAGAAAAGGGAACGGCACAATGTTTAGGAAGGCCCTAGTAAAGTGATGATGGAATACGAAAGTGCACGACTTGGACAAAGGAAAAGCACAGTGAAATAAGGAGGCTAAGCATAGTCGTAGAACATGGAGAGTGGATGATGGGCTGCGGTCAGGGGAGAGATGAGTGAGGATGGACGTAAAGGATTAAACGAAACGCGTGCTGAGAGAGGATTGAATAAGAGGCATGTGAAAGAGACGGGTAAGAGGGTTCGAACGACACCAACGTGCACTGTGCCATCTGCGGAAGGATTTTGGTGAGTGAAGTAACGGCCTGAAGTGGGCGTGGGAATTGTTTACCTTCTTCGGTGTCGAACGGTTACCCGTGGGGGAACTGTGGCGAGAGGTGTAGGGGAGCTGACGACGACTGAGCTGAGAGTAAAGAGGACCGCGTGTACTGCTGTAGTCTAATGAGGAGCAGAGGGTAACCTGACCTAAGAGGGAAACGGGATATGGCGGGGTAACCTTGGGGAGAACCCGTGGGAAAAGAGATGTTACCAGGGGAAACTGTGGCGAGGAGTTCAGCGCCGTGGTAAGATAGACAGGAGGGAACATGGACGCACGGGGAAACCTCAGGGAAGAGGGAAAGCGGATATGGCGGGGGAACCTTGGGGAACCAGCGGGAAAGTAAACGTTACCAGTGGAAACTGTGGCGAGGAGGTCAGCAGCGTGGTGAGATGGAGAGGAGCGGAAAGGGACGGATGGAAAGGCTAACACGACAGGTGGGGTGAGTACAAAAGAACTAACCATGGACTAAGTAACCCAGAAGAGTTGGACAGCATGAGGAGAACAGAAGTAACCGAGGATTTGAGACCAACTAAGACAGCTGAGTTAAAACCCAAGCTGGCGAAGGACCTAAGAGGACGGCCAACCCCGATGACGGAGAGCAGGGAACCTACGACAACTGGGTTAAAACCCAAGCTGACGAAGGACCTAAGAGGACGGCCAAACCCCGATGACGGAGAGCAGGGAACCTACGACAACTGGGTTAAAACCCAAGCTGACGAAGGCCGAATAGACAAGGACGGGTGCGCCGACGGAGGAGTTGAACAACAGCTGGGTTGAAACCCACACTGACGAAGGAGAGAGAGAGCGACAGGGGTGGGACTGCCCAGTGAAAGGGGAAATAGGAGTGACTCCTCAGCTGAGTTTTCAACCCATGCCGAAGAGACGTTGTTGAGAGAAGAGCAATGCGAAATGCTAAGAGAGGAATGATGAGAGTCGGGGAAGCGCGGAAACAACGTTCGCTGGCGTCGTCATAAGGTAACAGGGTGAGAAAGTATGAGCGTCTAAGGTAACACATCTCAAAACGCCGGACTTGAACGACGGTTGGGTTCAGAAAAGGAGTCGGAATGTCAGGCGTATGTAACGGCAATAAAATGTATTGAGATTTACTTGAACATGAGAGGAAAACCGTGACAAAGGTAAAGACGAGGGGGTACATGAACACGGGATCTGAAACTACAATACGAATTGCGAGAAGGTAAGCACTTGGCCTGAAACTAAAAGCCGAGGTGAGTGAGAAGATCTGAACGGTGAGGGGGAAGTTAATACGAACGTGGGTGACAGGAACGGCGAATTGTGACAAAGGGACTAAGTCTGGGGCCAGATGATGCACTGGAGGTAATGCGTCTGAGGAAGGGCTCAGTCAGTGGATGGCCGAAGGAGGGAAAGGAGAAATGGCATACCTTGAATTTTATAGGATCGGGAATGGAAAACGAAGAGCAACGCGAGCAGGAAAACTGGTTGTTTTCATCACGATGGAAAGTGACCTTGGACCAAACGCGGGGTCGAAAAAAGAGATTTTGACTTGGTGAACAATGCGGTGATGATGTTTAGACCAGGGAATGTTGCACGCGGAGCAAATGACAACAGTTCGAGAGGTTATAACGGAGGCTGGCGAGGGGGGGTCCGACATGTTGTTTCGACGGTGAAGTTGGCGAGGAAGGATTTGACTGACTTTAAAAGACATGTGGAGACTTAAAAATGGGTCAGCTGACAAAGAGGGGGGAGGGGGATAAGAAAAAGGTGGGCGATGTCGTTGAGGGTGGCAGACATGTGCTACATGTTTGAGATCCGAACCTAAGAGCCGAGGTAGGGGGGTGTGCATGGAGAGGTCTGATCAGAATGGAGATAGCACCGAGGGGCGGTGAATGGCGAAAAAAGATTGATTGTTAGGAGGCGTATAGACAAAGTGATAAACAGAAATTGGGAATGAGGAGGGGAAATACGGTCGGACGATGAGGGCTGAATCGGACGAGTAGGTTTGATGGGCGGGTTTCGTAGCACGAGGATCCGGGATGAAACATCGGGGAGGGCGGGAAAAGAGAAACAGAAGGAAGAAGCGGATAAGAAAAGGACCGATCGGGGAGTGGAAAGTTGAAATTCGGAATGGAACTGGCAAAGAGATGAAGATGCGCCGTGAGGTAAACGCAAGGGCGGGGCGTAATTTCTCCATATGAGCACGAAGATGTGCTGGAGTGCGTGTTGGATGTTGCGTGTGGGATGATGTTGAACAGAGAGGCGAATGCTGTTGGTGACCGAAGTAACAGCCTGAAGTGGGCGTGAGAATCGTTAACCTTGTTCGGTGTCGAACGGTTACCCGTGGGGGGAACTGTGCGAGAGGTGTAGGGGAGCTGACGACGACTGAGCTGGGAGCAGCCAGAACCGAGAATATTGGTGTAGTCGATTGAGGACCACCGGGTAACCTCAGGTATGAGGGAAATGGGATATGGCGGGGGAACCTTGGGGAGAACCCGTGGGAAAAGAGATGTTACCAGTTGAAACTGTGGCGACGAGAGTGGCATCATAGCAAATGCAAAAACAAGGTGAATGAGGGAGTCAAAAATTGTATTTCGAGGTGGTGGGGACACAGAGGGCGGTACACGGAAATGAAGAGCAGCAGCAGGGCTGTCAAAGGTACATGAAACTACGACAGTGGCTGTGTGAGGAGGAAACGGAGGGAGGGGCTGAGATGAGGACGGAGAGGGTTCAATATAAGGCGTAAGGATAAGAAGAGAAAAGAACTCACCCGAGTGAGGTAACCGATGAGTTACTACGCGTCAGCGGGTACTTGGGAACACTGCAGGTAATGATTCTGAGAGATGAATTAGTTAGTGGAGGAGGCGATTAAGATTAGGGGTGAAACCATACCTTGACTCTGTCAGGATCTAAGGAGGAGTAGTGGTCGCAAAGTGGGCAGGTAAACTTGTCGTTTTGGCCACGGGTGATGGTGATAAGGGAAGAGTGGCGAGAGTCATGGAAGGTGATTTTATTTTGGTGGACAGTGCGATGGTGGTATTTGGACCAAGGGACGTTGCACAGGTTGCAGAAGAGGTTTGTATACGGGGACAGTATAGTGGGAGGTTGGAATGAGTGAGCGGACATCTTGTGGTGACGAGGAGGAGTTGGTGAGGAACGATGAGACCGACTTTAAATAGGCAGAGGCGGAGTCACGTGGGAAGGTGTCGTGATGGAGAAGGAGTGACGGCGAAGAGGAAAGCAGCGGCCGATAGCATCTAAGTTGACCGACATGTGCTACATGGCTGACATTGCAAACCGAAGAAGCGAGGGCGGAGGAGTGTGCATGGAGAGGTCTGATCAGGATTTGTGATAGCACCGAGGGGCGGTGAATGGCGAAAAAAGATTGATTGTGAGGAGGCGTACAGAACAAAGTGATAAAGATAAATTGGGAATGAGGAGGGGAAATACTGAGGTGAGTGATGAGGGGCTGAATCGGACGAGTAGATTTGATGGGCGGGTTTCGTAGCACGAGGATCCGAATTTCAGAGCACGAGGATCCGGGATGAAACATCGGGGAGGGCGGGAAAAGAGAAACAGGAAGGAAGGAAGCGGATAAGAGAAGGACCGATCGGGGGAGTGGAAAGTTGAAATTCGGAATGGAACTTGGCAAAGAGATGAAGATGCTGCCGTGGGGTAAACGGAAGGGCGGGGCGTAATTTCTCACTATGAGCACGAAGATGTGCTGGAGTGCGTGTTGGATGTTGCGGTGTGGGAGGACGTTGAACAGAGAGGGCGAATGCTGTCTGGTGACCGAAGTAACAGCCTGAAGTGGGCGTGAGAATTGTTTACCTTGTTCGGTGTCGAACGGTTACCCGTGGGGGGAACTGTGGCGAGAGGTGTAGGGGAGCTGACGACGACTGAGCTGGGAGTAACCAGAACGGCGTGGACTGCTGTAGTCGATTGAGGAGCACCGGGTAACCTCAGGTATGAGGGAAACGGGATATCGCGAGGGGGAACCTTGGGGAGGTGGGAAAAGAGATGTTACCAGTGGAAACTGTGGCGAGGAGGTCAGCACCGAATTGAGATGGACAGGAGGGAAAACGGACGGATGGAAAGGCTAACACTATAGGTGGGTTGAGTACAAAAGGACTAACCGTGGACTAAGTAACCCAGAAGAGTTGGACAGCATGAGGTAACCAAGGATTTGAGACCAACTAACGACAGCTGAGTTAAAACCCAAGCTGACGAAGGACTGAAGAGGACGGCCAAACGCGAGGACGGAGAGCTGGAAACCAACGACAGCTGAGTTAAAACCCAAGCTGACGAAGGTCGAATAAACCAGCAACGGTGCGCCGACGAAGGAGTTGAACGACAGCTGAGTTGAAACCCACGCTGACGAAGGAGACAGAGAGCGACAGGGGTCACCCTGAGTGTAATGAATAGGAAGAGTGAGCCGAGTGCTGAAGTAAGTTTCGAACGTTAAGGGGGGGAGGACGAAACGCCAGAAAAAAAGCCTGAGCCAGTCGGGGTTGTGAAGAAGGTGGTGAGCAGTGGGGAGAACGGAGGGAGTGCCCGCGGATTCATCCGCTAAGCACGTGGTGGGTGACCAACGAGGTAGGCGGACGGTGGCTGACTGGGAATGGTCGGAGATGAGACACTGTAAGAAAGATGAGATCAGCGAGGGAGGTAACAGAGGGCGTGGGAAAGCCGAGCGGTGGGTTACCCAGACAGTGAAAATCGGTCGGCGAGGGCGGGGAAGGGCAGAGAACGGCGGGTGGGCGGGTGATGTGCTTGAGGATGGTGGATGGGTGGGTGCGCGTAACCCGCGGATTCATCCGCTAAGTGTACGAGGAGCGGGGAGGAGGAGGAGGAGGAGACGGAGTTGGCGGGGGAAACACTGAAGGGCCACGTGGTAAAATCCACTGAGCATACGGGTGGCGAGTGGAAGGGAGGGAGGGAGGGAGGGAGGGAGTGCCGGCGGATTCATCCGCTAAGCACGTGCTGGGTGGCCATGGAGGTAGGTGGACGGTGGCTGTCGGGAAATCGTCGGAGAGGAGACACTGTAAGAAAGATGAGATCAGCGAGGGAGGTAACAGAGGGCGTGGGAAAGCCGAGCGGTGGGTTACCCAGACAGTGAAAATCGGTCGGCGAGGGCGGGGAAGGGCAGAGAACGGCGGGAGGGCGGGTGATGTGCTTGAGGGTGGTGGATGGGTGGGTGCGCGTAACCCGCGGATTCATCCGCTAAGTGTACGAGGAGCGGGGAGGAGGAGGAGGAGGAGACGGAGTTGGCGGGGGAAACATTGAAGGGCCACGTGGTAAAATCCACTGAGCATACGGGTGGCGAGTGGAAGGGAGGGAGGGAGGGAGTGCCGGCGGATTCATCCGCTAAGCACGTGCTGGGTGGCCATGGAGGTAGGTGGACGGTGGCTGTCGGGAAATCGTCGGAGAGGAGACACTGTAAGAAAGATGAGATCAGCGAGGGAGGTAACAGAGGGCGTGGGAAAGCCGAGCGGTGGGTTACCCAGACAGTGAAAATCGGTCGGCGAGGGCGGGGAAGGGCAGAGAACGGCGGGAGGGCGGGTGATGTGCTTGAGGGTGGTGGATGGGTGGGTGCGCGTAACCCGCGGATTCATCCGCTAAGTGTACGAGGAGCGGGGAGGAGGAGGAGGAGGAGACGGAGTTGGCGGGGGAAACATTGAAGGGCCACGTGGTAAAATCCACTGAGCATACGGGTGGCGAGTGGAAGGGAGGACGGAGGGAGTGCCGGCGGATTCATCCGCTAAGCACGTGCTGGGTGGCCATGGAGGTAGGTGGACGGTGGCTGTCGGGAAATCGTCGGAGAGGAGACACTGTAAGAAAGATGAGATCAGCGAGGGAGGTAACAGAGGGCGTGGGAAAGCCGAGCGGTGGGTTACCCAGACAGTGAAAATCGGTCGGCGAGGGCGCGAGAGGGCAGAGAACGGCGAGTGGGTGGGTGATGTGCGTGAGGGTGGTGGGTGACTGGGTGCACGTAACCCGCGGATTCATCCGCTAAGTGTACGAGGAGGGGGAGGAGGAGGAGGAGGAGGAGGAGAGAGGTAACAGAGGGCGTGGGAAAGCCGAGCGGTGGGTTACCCAGACAGTGAAAATCGGTCGGCGAGGGCGGGGAAGGGCAGAGAACGGCGGGAGGGCGGGTGATGTGCGTGAGGGCGGTGGGTGACTGGGTGCACGTAACCCGCGGATTTATCCGCTAAGTGTACGAGGAGGGGGGGAGGAGGAGGAGGAGGAGAGAGGTAACAGAGAGCGTGGGAAATCCGAGCGGTGGGTTACCCAGAGAGTGAAGATGGGTCGGCGAGGGCGGGGAAGGGCAGAGAACGGCGGAGGGCGGGTGATGTGCGTGAGGGGGTGGGTGACTGGGTGCACGTAACCCGCGGATTTATCCGCTAAGTGTACGAGGAGGGGGAGGAGGAGGAGGAGGAGACGGAGTTGGCGGGGAAAACATGGAACGGCCACGTGGACGGTGGGAGGGAGAGAGTGCCCGCGGATTCATCCGCTAAGCACGTGCTGGGGAGGGTGGCGGGTGGCCAGGGGAGGGAGGTAGGTGGGCTGGGGTGGCTGGGTGGACAGACAGGTAGGTGGGAGGGGTGGACAGGTGGGCGAGGGGGAGGGGCGGGAAATCGTCGGTGATGGAGGGAGAGGGAGGGAGGCAGTGCCGGCGGATTCATCCGCTAAGCACGTGCTGTGTAGGGTGGCGGGTGGCCAGGGGAGGGAGGCAGGTGGACTGGGTGGGCTGCGCGGACAGACAGGGTAGGTGGGAGGGGGGGGACAGGGTGGCGGCTGCGAGTGGCGGGGAATCGTCGGTGATGGGCGGCTGGGCGGCTCGGCGCGCCGCGCCACCGAACTGCCATAAGAGGGAACTACCCCGGCGAAAACCGAGGTCGGGCGTCTCGTCGGCAATAGGGCTAGCAATTGTGAAAAGTCCTGTAAATTTACTTGGTATATGTGCCTGCATTGTGTGAGTAGACAGCCAACGGCACCGAAGGCGATATTTCCTTCACCCCTTGTAACCAGAAAACATGATAGCAATACACACAAACGTCAATACACCTGTCCACCCCCGCGAGTAGAACTGAAATAAACTGGAATAATTCTAGATCGATATCCGCAGATCTCGACAGCCCAGCGGCGCCACCACTTCCCCTTCTCATCTACCCCCTCCTAGCCTCCAGTTCTCATCCTGACTCTGGATAGTCACGACAGTGGTCGTCGGGAGCCTCACTCTGTCGTCCGAGAACCTTTGACCCATGGGCACCCACTTGCCTGAATTTGAAGTGCGAGGGGGACCTCGCATGGAATAACCTCCGGGAACCCCTGGGACATCGTCGAGCTCTATGGGGACGCTCGACATCGGCCTAGTGCCTTCGTTCGAGCGCTTACGTGGGTTCAGAATGAGACGGGAGCCCTGAGACGCGGAAAGTTAGTGTCGACGAGTAGATAAACATGAAGAGCAATATACGAACAGCGAATGAAAGAGTAGTGAGTAGCCAGCTATGATGTTCCATGAGTTTTCTAGGTACAGGGCCGTAAGTGGAGGCAGACATACTTGAAACAGATCCCGGCAAGTGGTGAATGGACAAATTTGTAGAACATCGAGTTGATAAGCATGACAACTGCACATACAAAGCGAGTCAGTGAGACGAATTCAGCTCGATGTTGAGCCAAACGCACCAAAAACTAAGGTATACGCCCAGGTGCCATCCGTTACAAATTGCTGCATAACAGGTCGACTTCCCCATCCGTCCCATGCTGCTCTGAGAAATTTCCATAGCGTGAGGAGAAAAAGGAGGGTTTCAAAAATAAGGGAGACTATCCTAAAGGTTAGTAGCGTCAGTATATCTTTTCAAAATAGGTGATGGCAACGTACCAGAAGTTGATAAATATTACCGGACTTCCCGTCACGAAGCAGTGGGCGTTAAGCTTGAGGAGGGGTGTGACGACACTGAGTACATAGCACAGGTACGCCACTTCGCCACAGAATAGGAGAGAGAGCACTGCCATGAGCTTGATATTGCGGTCATACAGCGCAGACACTAAACGATCCAAGACCATGTCCGTCAGAAAATCGCACCATTATCGCTATACGACTATGAAAAGGGTGGTTGGCGTACCTCGTAGCAACAAGACCACGTCAACGGTGGTGATGACGAGTTGAAGAATGACGGCTTGAACGGCGAGCCAACGCTTACAGTCTGTGGGAGTGTAAAACAGCCCGGTAGTCCCGCCAGCGTTGATGGCGATCAAAGCCCTGTGTCACGGTAGACTGAGAGATCAGAGAAGCAAGACTGGAGTAAGTTAAACTCACAACTCGAAAAACCAAGGGATGTACCGTGCGACGAGGTACATAACCTTTGCAATTGTCCATTGTCGCCTGAACCATATCCAACCATCAGTGGGGCAAACTCCATCGAACGCTTGACCTAACGCACTTCCAAACGAGTTCAACCTGTGAGTCTAGTGTCAGTGTGCGTTCAGGGTGTCCATGAACTACGTCGCATACCTCATCGGCCAACGAGATCAAGATATCGTATGTGAGGACTGTGACAGCCGCAACTACAAGGCGAAAGGGGCATAAGAAAGAAAGGTACGATGTGGATGAGGTCGCTTACTTTCACTGCGACTGACATCTCGGGTCAACCAGAGCGCCTCCGTGGCACTGACTGCAAACACCTGTGCATCCATAGTCTCCTCAAGAAGCAACGAGAACCAGGAGAGAGAAAAAGATGATCTTCATGGTGCGGAGGCGGGTCCGAGAGCACAGAAGATAAAGCATAGACACAGTAGCCAAGAGGGTCGCGTCCCTTCGAGATGATCATTGCGTTGGACCTCATTGAACTGCAATGTAATTGATGAACGAATTGCGATACAGAGTTCCATCAGCCCCCCCTGTGATGGAAAGCCCGAGGAGGAGGGTAAAGGGGCATGGTGGTTGATTGCAACAGCGCATGAAAGCGTCGAGATCACGGTGAATTCATCACAGAATAGGGCTGATCTGAGTGGGATGGTCGGAGCACCGTGAATAGCGGATGAAAAACTTTCAAAGAGTCGCAAATCAGTGCTCTGCATGATGAAAAGCTGACCTGGAATCAGCGACTTACTCTGCTTCCGACTCGGAGAACGAGAGGAGAGAGTCGACAAATGACGAACTTGTCATATTTTGATGCGCCGTTTTATGGGCGTCTCTAACGTGCTTTCTGCCAGCACTCTGTTCGTAAGTCAAAACGCTCCCAACTCGTTCTAACACTCATATAATCTACAGAAATGCTGCCCTGCACTCTCAAAAACGCGCCACGGCGGACATTTTCTGGACTGGGCCACACGCGTCAAGTTTCCTCGTCACCATACGGCCGAACACACGTCTGGAAACGGCGACCGAAGGTCCTCCCCAATCCCTGCGTTCCAACTTTTCCCCAGCTCGTCGTGCGCGCAGACGGCGCGACATACACACACCATATCACATCACCACGTTCCGTCATCCGTCTTACACGCGACACCACCAACCATCCACTATGGAACACTTCGAGTATGATTGGAGAGGGCGATGAGAGCGAGCTGACCGGCAGGCTGGGCAGGTTCAACAAGAGGTTTGAGGGTATCGGTGGGACAGGCTCAGAGGTGCAGTGGATGGAGGGCGTGGACAGTGGGAAGCCGTTGACTCAGGAGGAGTTGGAGGAGATGAAGAAGAGTGTGTGGGCGAACGTCAAGTCCACTGGTGCGGCGGCGAGTAGCAAGGGCAGCCCGGGGAGTGGGAGGCGGAAATAATAATGCTATTAGGTGTGTAGCTACCGTTCATTCTTCGTGCCCATCTTCCTCTAATGCTTGACTTATGATCTCGCGTACCCAAAGATTCCTGCGTACTTTATTTAACTGCTCATAATAGATGGTCCCTGTCGACTCTATTGCTCTCTGAATCATCACATCTCTTTTTCTCAACTTTCACTGTCCCTCAGTTCGAGTTTCTTCGCTCTCAGGCCTGCACAACCCCTAACCCGAGGGGTCTCGGTCTTAGACGCGCATTCGGGTCTAAAACGCTCGGTCTGGACGATCGGAAACAACCTTAGCAATGGCGACCGTCTCAGACAAATACGAGTACGCCCTTATCTTCCTCCACGAAGCTCGTTGCTTCAACTGGTCCCTTGTTTTCCGCTCCGATGTCGACAAGGCGAAGTATGAACGTCTCGCAAGTCTCGTCTTGCGCGCGTTCCTCCAAGAAGCACAAGCCTTTCCGGAAAGCACGCTCCTGGAACACTTCTGGAGTCGTGTGTGCTCGTGCAATGAGAGATTGGACACGAACGGTGCATTCTCCGCCGGATATATTCCTTGACCTCTCTAACCACTGTTTTGATCCGCAGTCACCGCGCTCTTCGCCATCCCGCGTGTTGTAGACTCCGAAGTGATCGAAATGGTCTTCCTGCGTCTGGACCCGAAGACGATAGATTGGGCACCGATACTGAGAATGGCGGATGACATGTTGAGGTATCTTGGCTTTCCCTGTACGTTCTCCAGCCTCCCGTTGACATGTTTAGTCGAGTAACCAACGAGGGAATTCTGCCATTCAAGTCTTCAACACAGGGGCTAATGTGTCCAGCTCTGGGTCCGGCTTCTCTATCGATGACACTATCAACCTCAGCACCGACGGACTCCTACGAGAGGTTCACGCAGACGGAGGGTTGCGTGGGGACATCGTTCTGCAGTCCTTAGTACGTCCCGCGAGCTCAACTATGTAGATGTCATATAACGTTGGAATCTTACGATTAGGCCGTACGACGTGACGGACCGCGTTGTGTAGTCACGAAAAAGAATTTGCGAGGCAAGGTGCACGAGTCTGGATTCCATGAAGAAGATACCACCCTATTTGGATTGAACAGCGACGAGGAGTTGCCTGAGGGTTATTGGTACTTCTCACTGGCGCGTTTGATCCCGCTACCTTGCCATTCCAATGTGTGTGGAGGTTACGGTCTAATCTGACGACGCATCACTCATAATATCCTCCGTTCAGATCGGATTCCTGGAATGGATTCGCATTTTTGCTGGAGATTCATGCGCTGAACGAATATCTGCACACGTACATGGCCTTCGGAACGTATTCAACCTGGAACTGCAAGCGTACCGCGCCCTTGGGGATCTTCTCTGGGCCATAGAGGCCACACCGACCGCTACCGTACGCGCCCATTCCGCGACGCCGCCCACTCAAGCTGATTCTCTGTGTAGGGACACAAGTACATCTTCAGGCGCTTCGCACCACGGCGCGGCATACCCACTGTATTCCTCGAAGACGGAGAGGAACTCTTTTTCGGACGCGGCGTGGACCACGTATGTTTGTCAGATCAACTTCCGGATCCGACTTTGTGCAATGTACGACTGGCGATCACGCAGGCGTTGCACGCCAGTGGCGCGACGAGGCTGGTTGCGTCGCTGAAAGAGGACGCGGACGATACAGATTACGCGAGTGTGTGCTTCACACAGGATGAGTTCTTGAACATTTTGAACGCGAAGCTGCAGTTGGCTGGTGGATCGTTGTTACTTTCGTCCGAAGAGACGGATCGCTAGGGACGCATCCTTTGGTTCAAATTTCCATTATACATATTGTACTTCTAGTATTATTTTACAACATACTCCAGCTTCATTGGCACTGTGGTAATCATGGCACGTTGGGCTGAGAATAATGAAAGGTCACTACGAAGCATGCAATGAAGTTCAAGAACGAAGACCGTGACAAGTCCGCGCCGGCAACACCCGGATGAGGGCGCTTGTGGACCGACGTAGGCCTGCTCCTGCTGATTTCGCTCTTCACACTCATTTCAATGTTTCGCCCGCGACTGGTATGTTTTCTTCGCAAATACACTAGGTAGTTTTGAAATAACGTATTTGCTACAGCCACGCAGGACCGCCTGGGCCGTTTTTGCCGCTGTCCCGCTCGTCCACCAGGCTGGGGACAAGGTGCGTTCCTACTCTTCAGGAGCCCTCTCTTGTCATTTGAGAACACAATTGTAGCTTCCAATTTACCCAAGACCGGACCCCGAGATTGTGCTTCAAGAGAATCCCTCGGAACTCGAAAGACAGATCGGTATTGCAAGGCGGGCAGTGACGCACACCTACCTTGAGGGTCATGCAAAAGTGCAGGAGGTCGTTTCTCGGTGGATTGGTGTTGAGCAGGCCGTAGAACGTGCGTCCCATTCTTATCACAAACTATTGAACATCCCTACATTTTTTTTGAACCATAGACCGCGTAAAGTCCATCGTTGCGGCCGACGAACCCCTCACCCCCGGAATCCTCTACGTCGGCGTCGCCACCCTCACAGGATCCATCATTGCCCGCAACCGCTTCATCGGAACCCGTCTCCTCCTACCTCCGACCCTTTTCCTTCTCTCCCTCAACCATTTCCTTCCGAAGACGTCACATAACCTCTCCGCGTACTTCTCGTCGCTCGAGCAGACCTACTTCCCGGCGTTGGCGGAAAAACATGCCATTGCGAACGCGCACGCGAGCATGACGTGGGAACGCGCGAAGGAGGCGACTAAGGACGGGAGAGAGACCCTCAGCGGAGGCGTCGTGGCATTAGTCGGGAAGCTGCAGGATGCCACAGGGCTAAAGTTGAGGGAGAGTTTGGGGCTGGGTCAGAAGGCGGTCGAGAATGCGCAGCTGGTCGTTGAGCGGGAGGTCGTGGAAGCGAAGGAGGCCGTTGAGAGGAAGGCGGAGGAGGTGAAGGCTGCGGCTGAAAAGAAGTGGGAAGATGCGAAAGAGGAGGCCAAGAAACTTGTGTAGAGCAGCTTCTTTCTTGGTGACTATAGACATTCTCTCTCTCCGACTTATCACAAGGGCTAGATTCATTCAACGAGGGCAACCGGAATATTTTGTTGAGCAATTCGCTCCCTGCGCCACATGGCATCGGCGAAAGCATCGACGGCAGCCTTCAAGCTTCAATTGTGAATGGGGTGCGACGCCCGTGTCTGCCTGAGGTCGGTCATCCATGATTCTCTCGGAGGGTTTATTCTGCAAGTTGTTTCAGTTTTCAGGCCTCAATTGTCCGACGCAAGGACGCGGTCACTGGAACAGAAATCATCGTGGCGAAGCGAGTCTCGACCAACTTCGCCAGGCAGATTGGGTTTGTTGGCGTTGCGGAAAACATCAGGGAGATGGAATGTGAATGTGGTTTCATAAGCCAGCTACGTTACATCGAAAGGAGAAGTCAACATGAGGGGGAAAGTCCTCGACTCTTTCACTATGTTGCACACTCGCCAGAGGATGGAACCGGGATGGATTAGGGATACGGGTAACGAATGAAGAGAACAGAGAACCCTCATGAACAGATAAGCAAACAAAGACAGGAACATCATGATGCGGGGAGAGTGGCATAAGAGTCGTAAGTCTGACAAACATGAATGAGAATGTAAGACACGATGTAAGGGGTTAAAAGAGAGTACAACAATGGGAATCTACAACAATCTACTATGTGAGGAACTTCAACCATCCCAACGAGACAAAGAACGTTGCGTGGAAGTGCAAGGAAAACTGGGAAACAGGCGCCTATGCCCCGGGGACGAAAGGACTCAGGCCGGCAGCTTGGATTTGCGCCGGGTTCGACGCGTTCAGCACACCAATCAATGAGATCAACTGCGCGCGGATCTCGTCACCAACCATGTCCGGGCCACTGGGGTCGAGTACAAAAGCGAAAATCTGGAGAAGTCTCTCCAGGTACGCTCCGAGGACCTGTGGTTGAGTGTTGAAGAGCAGGAAAATGGCGCCGAAGGCGGGGCGGTTCTCGAGGTAGTCGTTTTTGAGGGGCATGGCCTCGAAGAAGACGGGGAGGACCTGGTCGAGCGGCAAGGCCGCGACGTTGCGCTTGATGAGGCGGGCGACGGCGCCGACGGCGTTGTCGCGGGCGTTGAGCCGAGGAGCGGGCGCGTCTTGCGGAATGTTGAAGATCGGGCGGAGGGCAGAGAGCAGGTGAAGGTATTGTGCGCTGAGATCCGTCTCAGAGTGCTCAATGAGGAGGCCAGCCGCGAAGCAGGCATTGGTCTGTACTTCGGGATCAGGGTCGGAGAGCGCACGGTAGAAGAGCTCGAGAAGAGTTTCGGAGAAAGGAGTGATGGCACCCTTCATGCCGGCGATGATCTCAGCGAGAGTCCCGATGGCGGAGGACCGGTCGCTGAGGGACCGGTTCTTTTTCTACAGTGGCGATCAGTAATATTGGCCGTGATCAAACTCGGTGCACTTACGTAGTACTTGGAGATACTGGCATAGAAAGTTGGGAACGCGCCAGAGAAGTCCTTTCCGAGGACAGTAGCAAGTCCGGCGGCCAAGTCGCCCGCTGCAGAGATCAATACTGAGTCATATTCGGCATTGTCCTCGGGAGCCTCCTCGTTTTCATCCTGGTCGGGATCTTGCTGACAGAGGGACTTCTGGTCGAGAATATCGAGGGCAATCTTCGCCATCTCCTCCACCTCTAAAAGATGACATCAGCGGCGGGTATTCTGAAAGGCATTCAGGGGTACGCACTGCCTTGGACGAACGCAGGCCCAATTTTGTTCATGGTCTCTGCCAACCCGGTGCACACGGTGGCAACGACACGCCTGGAGAAAGGGAAAGTATCAGTAAGAGGACGACGACAATAACGAAAAGGTAGGAAGTGTCAGAATAATTATCAAAGTCTCATAGCCCGTAGGCGTCGAAGTGAGCTGAGTAAATATATCATCACAGTGTGGTGTAACGAGCAACAAGGCGAAGAACAGAGACGAACGAAAGACTCACTTGTTGTCCTCACTTTCCACCATATCCATCAGCTGAGGGAGCACGTGGTTCACCAACTGTGCTACCCTTGGGTCCAGAGGAGTTTCTACGACGGCACCCGGTGTCCACTCCTGACCACCGCTTAGTTCATAGAAGACCCTGAGGATCTCCAGCAGCGAATCTGTCGCGCTCTTCCTGATACCTTCGTAGTAGTGGGAGAGCTGGCTGAGAAGCTCGACGGTGCACTGCTCGACGTAAGGGAGGAAGTGGGAGCGGGTGTGGGCAACAATGGCACCGATGGTGTCAGCAGCGATCTCCTTCTCAACGCAGACGTTACTGTTGACTTCAAGCATCTTGTCGATGTCAACATTGATGTCTTCTACGTCGATTTGTTGTCCGTCGACAGGGATGGCGGTATCAGGGGAGTCTCCTGACGCGAAGACGTTTGCGAGGTCGGCTACAGAGAGATCGTTAACATTATAGTACATTGACAGGCGGTAATGGAAAGACGGTACCTTCAGCACCAAGGAAATCATCGCCATGCTCGGGCTGCTGCAAGCTGGCAATTAAGGAAGACACGACGGTGGGGAGATATGGCGCAAACTCGTCCCCGAAAACCTTGGCCATGACACCGAAGAACAAGAAGCTGCATTCGCTCAGCCTGGCGCTGCCCATCTCGATACCCGCGAATGCCTGGGCCATCATGTCGGCGAAATAGGGCCTGAAGACGGCCGCGCCGACAGCTTCAGAGAAGGAGCCGACGGCATCCATGGCGATACCGCGGAGATCCTGCTCCTCGCCCTCTCCGGTGAGAACAAGGAACTGGGTGAACTGCTCCATGGTAGGTTGGAAGTAAGGGAGGAACTTCTCCTGGGAAGCGTGCGCAGCAGAACCAATGGCGCCGACGACAACGGACTTGACGGAGATGGGGGCAGAGGACAGGAGACCGGAAAGACGCTCCATGATGAGATGAAGGTATTGCTCGATCTTGTCTCCAAGGATCTCAAGCAGGGCGTCGAGGGCCGTGCATGCGGAACGCTGGGCCGCAGGGTCGTTGACGAGCTGCATGATGGTCTGCAGAACAGTAAATTGGGGTCAGGATGGGCTGAAAGGAACAGAAAGCAGGAGACGCACAGGAACTAGCACGTCGTGCTTGGAAGCACACTCGTCTTCCAACCATTCGCAGAGACAGGTGACGGCGACACAGCTCGCCTTCCTGACGCTAGCGTCACTGTCCCTCAAGCCAGTCTCGATGACGGGCCAGACCTCGCCCATGAGTGGAGTCATGAACTCGCTGCAGCCCTCGACGACGACGCCGAGAGCAAGCATGGCGCCGCGGCGGCTGGAGGGTTCGGGGGAGGAGAAGTAGCGTTGGATAAGGACGCGGAGTGCGGGATAGACCTGAGCTGGTGGGAGGTTCGTGGCGAGGCCATCGATGAGACGCAGAGCAGACTGTGCGGAAACGTGAGCTCAGATGTCCTGCGTTGGGGGAAAATCAGGACTCACACGCGAAGGAGCATCGTCGTCGATATCCTCTGGCTCTTCCTCGGTGGTGATGGGCATGAGACCCTCAAGGAGAGCCGGTGCAAGATTCTGGCTTTGAATCTTTGATTTTTTGCTGCGCATGCGTCAGATATGAGCAACCAGCCGTAAAGATGCAACGACATACTACTGGACGGTCCAGCTGAGGGCGTTCAGCGAGAGAACACGGAGTTCGGGGTCGTAGTTGCGGTTACCTCCACAGGTGAGGAGGAACTCGGCCAGTTGAGGGATGTACGTGCCCAGGATGGGAATTTCCTAGTCCCAACGGTTTAGGTGTAACCCAGAGCGGACATGCAAGGAAAAACACGTACGAGTATAAGAAGCGTCTCGAGGACGTCAAAGAGCGCGCGAGCACCAGGTTCGTTACCGGCTTCAATACACTGGCCGACCACTTGGACCATGCCGGGGATAAGGGGCTGGAAGGCTTTCTGCGGACGGAATGAGTGGCGTGAGGGGCAAATTCAGTAATCATATACGCACAACATCGGCCTTGTCGCCTTCATCAAGGAGCTGAGCAACGAGACCCAAGCACCTGCACACAGCGGAGTTTTAGTTGATGGACGGATAAGATACCATGAGCACGTACTTGACGGCGGTGATCCTAACCTCCAAACTCTCTGGGTCACGGAGGAGATTTCCAAAGAGCTCATATTGGGAGTTGATCGGCCAGTTGTCGAAGAGCTGCAAGGAAGTGAAGATGACGAAGCTTGCGACCTCACGATGCGCAGCATTGGGGGAGACGCAGTTGTTGGTGAGGAACGGGAGGAGGGAATCCCAGTTGTTGACGGCGAGCTCGTGACTAGCGATAGCAGCGATAACGCGCGCAGTGGAGTGGCGAACAAGTTTGCTGACGATGCCAATATTCGAGAATGAGGCCGTGAAAGAAACGGATCAGGGAAGAAGACGTACTTTGACTCTGCGAGAACGATCTCAGGTAACCTGGCCTTGATCTCCTCCCGCGCTGCCGGGGCCGCTTTTAACCACAAATCGCCCTTGTTCTGGACGACGCGTTTGCGCATCTCGACGGCGGCGAGTTGCCTGATCTGAAAAGAGAGCAAGATCTAGGCGAGAGGATCGGGAAAGGCGAGGAGAGATGAACGTACCGCCTGGTTCGGAGAAGATGCGATGATGGTGGCAAGTGCAGTGATGCATAGCGGATTTTTGTAGTATTCCTGGTTCAGCTGTGCCGTTGCCTGCAGAGAAAAGGGGTTAAGGGGAGGGGAAGGTAAGGAGGAGATCATCGCCTACAGCCTTGAGCTGAACGGTATCATTTGCGGTTGATTGCTCGAGAAGAGCATGAAGGCCCTGAACGTATTGATTCTGCGATGAAAGTGAGTATTCTTCTTGATCTTGGATATGTTTCAGCGAAAAAACATACGTCCATGGGGAGGGAGGAGGAGAAGATGAAGAAGTGAAAGACCAACTTTTTTGATCCTTACAATCCAGGCGCTTAGCCAAATTTTTGGATAAGCGAGATCACGCCCACGTGGTACAGGCGCCCGTAATCTTTCCCGTCACACTGTATCCCGGTACATGGTATGAATATTCGCAGAAGAAGTGATGATAGACAAGGGTTATACAGCACAATTGCATGAGAAGAACAGGAGAGACAGCCGTGAAAAGAGTCAAATGGACGGGAAGAAAAGAAAATCAATAGCGATCGCGGGTGAAAGTGCGGAGGAGAGAATTCTCGTCTTTATGCAGGGGAATGACAATCGAGGGGAAGATTATGACTTCCAAATGAGGAGGGCAAGGGAGCCAACGTAGAAGTAGATGAAGTGCTTGGTTTCTGTTGGTGGACATGCGATCATGTCAGATTAGTACGACCGACGAGGACAACGTTGCAGAAGGAACAGAAAGCCACACGACGCGTCTGAAACAACGGCCCCACAGAAAACAGAGCCGAATGAAGAATTAAACAAGAGCAAACGCTCACCATGGGTAACATAGCTACCAAAGTTCTTGCCAACGACGACATGCCAGGTAGGACCAAACCGCTTGTCAAACTCCTTCTTGATCTGCGCGGCGATGTCCTTCTCGATGTTGTACTTCTCCAACGCCGCCGAAGCAATGTCAACCGCCTCCTGCTGCATCTCCTCGCTCATGTCGACGTTCTTGATGACAGCCTTTGCGGGGCCATCCTTGGAGGAGATATTGGAATCGCCGGTGGATGAGGCGTCGACTTTCTCGGACATTGTGGGTCTGGAGAGAGAGTCGGTTCATTCTGTCGGGTTTATATAAGAAACTGGAGAGACGTACCGTGAGGATGGAGGACGACTTTCGAGTGTTTTCGGTGAGGAAGAGAGCAGGTCGCGATTTAGCCGAGATGAACACTCTTTCCGTGCCACGTGGCCTAATCTGGGTTGTATCTCAGCCATGTGGTGACATTGTGGTCCCTCGCAGGACTTTCCAAGTACGTTGTCTTTGAGCACAAAACTCGCCCATTAATCCCTCATGTACGACAGGAATCTCTATCTGATATGTAGCACAACCCTAAGATGTTCAGATGCACACTCTCCGCCCTCGGACCACGTGCCTCGACGCTGTTTTCAGATCTCCATCGTCTCTTTCAAGTTTCTTCTGCGTTCTCGAGTCGGACTCTCGACTCTCGACACCATCAAACCCTCTGGCCTGCTCGTGTGTGACCCTGTCAGCGAGGTATCCACGCATTCCATGCACCCGCGTGCGAACTCACTTTGATAGTCCAGCCTCCTGAGCCGCACCCTCACCAGCTCCAATGACTCGTCAATTGTCCGGACCCTGTCTTCGGCGGCATCTATCGACCGCTGCATCTCGTCGAACTGCTTCGTAGTGTAGCCCTCGAACGCTTCGATCCGGTCCAAGAGGTCATCGATGCTCTCCATCAAGGCTGGCTGGCTCTGTAATGGCTTTCGTTTTGGACAGGAGTGCTCCACCGAACGGGTAGACTGCATGATTCGCTTTTGCGACGGCGTAAATGCGTTACGGCTGTTTTCTGCACCGCTGAGAAGCAGTTTGTGCAGCTGTATCAGTCGTTGTCATATATATGTGAGTACTAGTTGCTTCCGCCCAATCCTTCCTCCCCCTCAATTAGCTTCCGCTTCCACTACCTCTTCACGGTTTCTTCCTACCGCGCTGTGTACCCGCACGTATGACCATGAAATGAAACGTCGCACCATGACGTTGCTCATCGGGCGCTTAATGATGACCACCGTTCTCTCCAGGCTCGAATAATCCCCGCTTCGTCACAACAGTCGATAGGCTGGCTGCCCGTGGCTTCCACTAGTCATGAAAAAATACGGTTTTGTATGTGGATCGTCTTTCCTCCCCATTCCGACCATCCCCGTGACCAAGAGGTCCCCGCCACCGACTGTCGCCAGTCTCAGCAGGCAAGTCGCGCAAAGCCCATACTCCAACAATTTGACGCTGCTTTGCCCGGTGCTTTGCCACCAATCCTTCCTCCTCAACTCAGCGACGTTACTCTGCAATAGATATCTTTGCGTCCATGGACCTATTTAAACGTCGGAATGCCTGCTCAATGGCTGCCTCGTCCGTCTTCGTCTCCGTTGCATGAACACAACGTCGTATGCCCCCTCTGTCGTCTCCCTCGTTTCCCGCATTGGATATGGTCCGTAGACAACCAGGTACGCATCCGCCCTTGTTCTTCGCGCCACTTTCTAACCGGTTGCGTAGTGCTTCCCAAGACGGGAACAATGAACAACATACCGCCAAACCTCTTATCGGAGATAATAGGCAATGCCATCGGGGATATCATCGCCATGACCTTGTCTCACGACGAGCAGGATGCCCTTTCTATGTGGGTGCGCAGCGCCATCCTCAGATTCCGCAACGTCTCCAAGCTCTGGCGTTTTGTTGTTGATAACAACTCCAACCTCTGGTCTAGAATCGACTTCTACGACCTCAAATTCCTTTCCTCCTGCCTCTCCCGTCGCACCGCTGGCGATCTTCACCTCCGTGGCCTTCTCCCCTTCCAACACTTTGGGTACCAAGCGGCCTATGACGCCTTACTTGAACGCTGCGAGCAGATTACGACCATCAGTGCGTTTGTCTTCGACCGGAGGGCACTGGACAGACTATTCTCAGATGCTTTCATGACATGGCGCCACGCGCAAATCCGCACCGTCTTCCACTTAAGCCTCCGAGAGCTATGCCTTAGCAACTTTGACTCCTCTCCCTCCGTCATAAACGATGTGGCCGTGCGTCTTCCCGCGCTCCAATCTCTCCGTCTCTTCAACGTCGCTTTCACCTCCCTTCCCATCGATTGTCGCGACCCCGTCTTCCCTTCTCTAGAGACGGTTCAAATCAGGTTCAACGGCTTTACCGCGGATGAATTGCAGAGTCTTGCGGACGTCATGCACAACGCGCAGCGTCTCAGATCACTCACTCTCATCGGTGACGATGGCGAAGATGCATGCAAGACTGGACGCATCTACGAGTTCCAGGGTCTCGCAATGGGTCCGTTCATTCACTCCACTGTCTCGGATATCAAGTTCATCGATACCCCCGGTTCCCTCTCTGTCGCTCTCTACAATGAACTTGGCATCCCAGTCCGCGACATCAACTTCATATTCTCTCATCCCAATTCCGCTCTTCGGTTTCTCGCCAGCGAAGCGGTGGTCTGTCCCATGTTTGAAAAGTTCTTGCAATGCGACTGCAAACTTGAGCTCTCCATCAACGTTCCTTTGGACGCCCCACTGCCTGAGACAAACCCCAACGCTCGCTTCATCACCCTCCTTCCTCGGGTCTGTAATCAGGCGAAGTGCTACTTGGATCCCTGCGAGCGTCCCCGGATCTTCATCCGATACGACACCCCCAACTCATCCTCCTGCACCACACTCCCCGAGCTCATCAACACCCTCTTCAACCATGCCCCTACTCTCGTCACACGTATCACCACCTTCCAAGTGTCGCTTTCCGGAATGGAGCTCGTGCGTACCCGCACCATGAACGCTCATTTCGATACATGGTACAACGCATGGACGTCCCTCCCTTCACTCTCTAGCTTCAACTTACTCGAGAATTCCACGCTTGGCGTGATCTTGTGCGAGAGGTTCGTGCATCGGATGCTCGACGCGGGCTACCTCCTACCACTGGAGCTTGGGAACGCCGTGGAGGGGGAAGTTATCGCAATGAACGGAGTGACGGATCTGGAGGATGACATTACGGCGGACACTGACGAGTTTGGAGGAGATTGGTGGAACGGCCTGGGGACTGATTGGCTAGATGAGCCGGAGAACACGCTCTTTGCAGAACTATGCGCTTTACAGGTCTGACTCGATAATTTTGTTACCAAACGCAATATAGCAGTATGCTCACCAATCTAATGTATCGCGTACTCAATGAATTTCTTTGCGAATCTGCACAGCGCACTGCGACAGTTTGTTACACGCCACCGCTACTCCCCTCTCCGTGCACACTGCCGTCCGAACTATCTTCCGTGGCTTCTGTCTCAGTCTCCTCTGAGTCACTAAAGACATCCTCTCCCAGTACCGCGCTGCCACCCTCTCCTCCAGATTCCTTTCCCCGCCTTGTTACGTTAGCCCGTTGCTGTAACAGTTGCTGGCTCCCTCCATCACCAGCGTCCTCGTCTCTTTCCCGCTCCACAACACTTTCGGTTTCAGCTTCTTGACGACTCATGCTCGTTTCCTCGCTGGCTTGGGAAGTACTGCCTGAAGATGTACTTGTACTTGATGCGTCCCCGCCTGGGCATCGCGTAGTGCGTCAACAACCGTAACGTGGGACGAAAGATCAGAACACTCACTTGGCTCAGCCCTCTTCCACCGCTCAATCTCTAGTAGCTTCCGTTTGTAGGCCGACAGGACCGCTTTGAGTGAAGGATCAACGACACCGTACTTCCGCCTGATACGAGCGAGACAAGTCTGGAAGGAGTCCACCGTCTCTCTCACATACCACTCGACCGCCGCTGCATCTGCTGCCCTCATCTTTGGCAAGACAAAAAGCGAGCTGTGGATGAGATCGCCGAAATCCGCCTCGTCCCCGTTTCCGGCGATGTCGAGACGCAAATACCATGGCCTGCACAGTACAGCAACGAGAACCTGCTGGACATGCACCAAGTTGTCGCCCCAAACGGAGGCGTCAGGTTGGCGGAACTGCGCGCAGTCAAGCAGGAAGTCCGAGCCGATCGAGTCCGCCATTGCATGCGTGAGGCCATCCTGCGGTGGGACCAACCAGCGATGTGCAATGTGGATCCATTGGAGAACGTATCCAAAATTCCTGGGATCGTCGAAACAAGCACGACGAACTGATATGTCTTTTGAGCCAGCCGGAGTCTTACGAAGAACGTCAACGAACAGCGTATCGCGCTCCGTGATGAGCTCATCCAATTGCGTCCCGGGAAAGACCACAGACTGAGGTTGCGAGAGATCCCAAGGGCATGAGCCGGGCGAAAACGTTGGAACACGGGTAGTACTTCGAAGAGTGTCACTCTGCGCGAGGGAAAGAATGAGTGTAAGAGCTGTATGTTGCATCTGGATGAATGCGTGGAAGGCGGATGAATGGGATGGGTGGTCTTCCGAAATCGGCTTCAGCTTTGCGACGGCGTTCAGAGCGGCGTGGAAGCCCCCGTCGTTTCCGGTGATCAGATCCTCAGCTGTAGGCGTCAGAAGCTGGATGGAATCAGTCACCGCCTGGTATACGGTCCTACGGTCAACTCCACTGGAACGACATATGGTAGCCACAAATAGTGTCAACCCCGATGGTGGGACACTCCGGGAAACTAGTAGTGACTGGGAGGCGAATTGAACAATGTGAATGATCCGAGAGAACATTGTCAAAGCATCATCGCCAACGAGGTTCTCGTCATATCCAAACACTTGAGCAATTTGTGGTCGCCTATTGTCGTCAGAGGGACGCCACTGAAGCTGCCGTTGTATTTCGCAAAGGATATACTCTGTAGCCTCGGCCCATCCCTCACTGGTGGAACTAAAACTCCAGTCAGTCGCACCTAGGGACCTCGCTGGCGCGCATTCCAACTCACCTGTTCAGACTGCTGCTTTCATTGATCTTGAATCCCAGGAGCATCGCGGTGGCAATTACAGAAAAGTACGACGCATCGTTATTTCCGGATCCGTGAACATGATATTCCTCGATTTGAGAGAACAGCGTGATACAGTCCGAGACAGTCCATCCATCCGCGTACGAGAGTTGCGCGAGATACACGAGGCTCGAAGCGCGAAGACGACTCAAAGCGATGGAAGAAGTCGGCAATGTATTTCCTGAGGAAGAATGAAGCCCAGCTGGATCCGGAAACGCAATTCTTTGAGATGGGTGCTCATTACTCAACGAGAGGCTTTGGAAGTGCATGAACGTGAGGAAGGTGTGACGGAGGATCCAAGTGTTTTCTGCAGGGTACAAAAAGGTCTTGAGATCCACAGCTTGTAGAATATCCATCTCCTTCTCATGAGCATTGGCGAAAGGGCGTCCAGAACGAACTGCCCAATGATGCGTGGCGTCGAGTGAAATGGAGCGAAGTTGCCAGAAGATGGAAATGAATGCGGCGCAGAGCGAGACCAGCGTGTCAATGCTCTCTACCTTGGGATTTCCGTCCTCCTGGAAGTACGCAGCAATCCTTGCGAGGATGGAGTCCAGATTCTTCAGGGAAAACGCTGCTTCAGTGAGCTTATCCTCGGTCCAGATAATCTCCGGTACGACCAAAATAGCGTTCATGTGAATTTCAGGATCTGTTGAGGTTTCCGTGAGCCACAAGAACGCTGCCAGCTTCACGTCGTTCGCGAGGGGATTGCTGCGAGCAAGGAGCTCCTCGTGGTACTTGCGAACTGGATATGTTAGGCGTGAAGGGATGCGCCGCGTCACGTCGGATACTCGCCTCAAGGTCGTGAAGAGACGTTCACGAAGTGCAGGAGATGTCATGCTGGAAACACCCGCGAGCGCTTCGGAATGCACCATCTCCTCGTCTATTTCTGTTGTACGACGAGCGTATTTCCACCACTTGAGGACGGTATCATGAACGCGTCTCGGGGAGCCACAGATAAACTTATATACTCCTCTAGCCGACCTATGTAAATCAATTGGTTCAACGTGGGTTGTATGAGTGTAGTATTGGCACTGACGTCATGATGCGCTCCGACGATTGTGAGAGTGTCGCAAGAGAACTCCCTGACAAAACCGACGATGATGGCGAGCTGGAGGAAGATGTTGACATGGTCATGGACACAGGTGAATTGGAACCTGTTGTAGAGGAAGAGCTATCTCCGTCTGAAGGAGATGGAGTGTCTTCAGTAACCTTCTTCTTCGAAGCCAAAAGGTCAGAAAGAGGGGTGTCATACGGGGATTCCGGGTAGATCGCCGATACGACCACCGTATACACCCACAGTAAGCCTCCAATGCTGTTCGCGAATATGAGCACACTGGCAATAGCGCGCTGTTGACCCCACATGTACGCGCAGATGGAGACACTGAAGAGGAGAAGCGAGAACTGAAGAAGGATTGGGAGAGCCTCAAGGAAGGTGCGGAAGCCCCACGCACGAAGTCCGTCGAATTTCTTCTGTCTGAGCATCCCGCGGTGTTCAACAGTCCCGCGCTCATCGACAGCCTTGTACCGAGAGAGCCACTGAATGGCCAACACCGCACCGAGAGCAGCCATGAGACTGCAGACGAGACTTGCATACAGAAGCGTTTGGAACCAGACGATGGACGCGCTCGGTCCCTCCCAGACGGGAATGGGTAGCCCTTGCGGCTGGGATCCACTCGTGGCGTTGAGGAGGAGTACGACGTTGAGAAGAATGGTTTGAGTGACAACATTAGGGTCCTGACTTAGGCCAGAAACAGTCATGCTGGCGATGGTCGCGCCGACAGCAGTGAAGAGACCAGACTGGATACAACAGTCATTACAGGTTAAAGTATGAGTGAGAAGCACAACGTACAAATATCATGGTTGTATTCATATCTTCCTTGTATCTCTCCAGAAACTCCCTGTCATACTCGTCGGCCTCCTGATTATACCTGTTCCAGAATCGGACCCATTTCGTCTCGTCGCCACGAGAAACAATGCTTGACTTGCGAAGAGTAACCAAAATTTCTTGTAGCACGGAGCGAGCCTCTTTTCCATCACTGAGCATAAAAACGGTCCGTCAGAACGAGTAACAACGTAACTTTAAGAATAAATGGAACTCACTCGAGATACTGAAGCAAAAGGCGGTTCACCCTATCAGGGTTCAATGGCTCTGTCGCTGTGTCTATGGGAGTAGCCATAGTATCCGCAGGATTAGTTGCGGTCGGTAAAGAAAGACTCAGACTAGCAACGTTGAGGGCTTGACTTGAGCTGTACACGCCGCGGCGGATCGGCTGTACTTATGACTCGGAATGGAACACTGTCCACGCTTGAGACGCATTGCAAGACGACACAATACATGGTCTAGTCAGCCTAATGGTCAGTTCTATGAAGCAAAAGGTTTCTACAAATGGTAACATACGTTTGTCGAACAAAAACTTTGACAGTTCGAGTTGAACTTGTCTCCAGTCACTGTCTGCAACTTGAAGTCAGGTCAGGAAGGTTTCGGAAGGTAACTCCGAGGTTTTCCGATCCGGCGTTCCTTATTGGGACCGAGACCGGAATAAATCCTCCTTCATTCTGAGGTAAGCGCCTGTGTCTCATTCCCAACTGCTCTTGCTCGTGCTCGTCCCGTTTTATACGTTGGACCTTTTATAATGAGGTCTAATCTCATATCCTCTATCCTCAGCTCCTACAAACTATTTTCCAATGATTCCGAACGTTCACCTGGTTCGATCACTGAGCGACACTGAGCGACGAGCCACTGCTACTAGTACAATCTTCCAGTAATCGCGGAGAACGTGCAGCAAACTCGCACCGCTTACATATGGACGAAAATTATGGGCACTTTTGAACCACTATGAGGGCAATAGTGCCGGAGATCACAAGCCTCGTATTATCAGTGACGTTTGCGTGCGTTCCAACATCACTTTTCTCGCCCGCACATCCTCCTTTCCCATGCTGACGAACGTTTCCTGTATGAACAGATGCGAAATATTCATCTTTATTCTATTGGCTTGCGTTGTCTTCGTACGACCAACCAATCACTCTGAGAAAGAGTGTTAAAGAGGATTAAACGCTCAGCGGCGCGCTCTTTTAGACCTGGCGGAGAATTTCCTCTGCGTCTCACCCGTCCTCATCAATGTCGGAGGTGAATACCGGTGTCGAACTCTCTGCGTTTGGTAGTTTGCGTTCACCAAGCCCTCTCAAAGTGACAAAGGCGCACCTCGTGCTCACCCTCTACCCCGCCTCAAGCAGCCGATCCTTATCAACCGTCGGCCCTGCCCCCTCCTACGGCGGGACTGGCAAAGCGGACCACCATTGCGCTTCACTGTTACTTTGTCGTGTCTTTGCTCTTCCTCCCTCACAGTTCTGGTCGTCTTCAATGACCACTTTGCATTGGCAGGCGTATTTAGACGTCGGGAGCGAGCTCGGTGTACTCCCAGCCCCTTCGTCTCTGTCTATCTGAACGTCAGCGACAATGAATTCCCGTGCTCTTGTCCCCATCTTACGTACTATTATAGCTCCATCCACGACGGATCAGGTACGCCCGTGCCCTTGTATTTTCTACCGCTAATAACCGATCCCCGCCCTCCAGTGTTCCAATACAAGGACATCATCTACACCCAGACTCGCACGTAGCCTTCCTGTTGAACTCCTAAGGGAGATCTTTTTAATCGCTGTCGGAAGTGTCATCAACGCCGAGAATCTTGTCACCACCTCCCACGACGAGCAGCACGCCATCTCCCTTGAGGTGCGCAAGAAGATCGACAAACTCACAACGATATGTTCTCAATGGAAGGCCATTGCACACGATGTGCCCGATTTGTGGACCACACTCGACTTTTCCGATCCGCACTATATGGTGCAATGCCTTTCTCTCTGCAAGATACGCCCTCTTCATATTCGCGGCGTCTTCAGTTCTGGCAAGGCTGAGGCCGACTACACAGAAGTCTTGAAGGCGTTGGAGACCCGTGCGGAGCAGATCGTTACAATCAGTGTTTCTACTGAACAGATGGACATGCTTCTCGTCAATCTGTCCAGCATCACACCTCTGTCCGCCTTCACCGTCTTCCTCCCAAACCTTCAGGAGCTTCGTCTCACGAACATGAAGAAGGAATTTGCGGACAGGACAGACCACAACCTCTACCTACCTCAACTCAAACTGCTCTCCCTTTCCAAAGTCGGCGTTCTCTTCTCTGCCTCCGATTCCAGCGTTCCAGCCCTTCCCGCTCTGAAGACGCTCATTATAACTTTCCACGAAATCACCGTCGGTGAGATGGGTAATCTCGTTCGAATCCTCCACAACTCCCCCAACCTTAACGCCCTCATGATCAACTCCGGGGAATTAGGCGAACGGATGCCAGACACAGGAGATTCTCTCCAATTCCAACGACTTGCCAATGGACGGTTCAACCTCCCGAATCTCGCCACTGTCAAGTTTATCGATATCCCTGGACTGCTATCCTCTTCTATCTGCTACGCGCTCCAGGACTCACAGCCGGAAATCTCCTTCGTTTTCGGTGATGTCGTATCCGCAAACCATTTCATCGTGGACTACGCGTACATCTCCCCTCCTCTTGAGTCATTGCGGAAATGTCCGCACGCATGCGAACTTTCTCTTTCGATAGGATTCCAATGCGACAGTCCGGACCCAAAGGTGCGGTTCATGTCCCTTCAGTCACCCAAATGCGACGCGTGCGCCAAGCCGCGCCTTCTCATTCGCCACGACGATACGTTCACTTCGCTCCTTCTGTCCCGCATGCAATCCTTCCTCCATCTCGACAACCGCATCACTTCCCTGAACGTCTCTCTTTCTGGTGTCATGCTTTCCGGAAACACTACCAAGCAGACTCTCATGTGGCCCCACATCTGGAGAGACCTCCACAGCCTCAAGTCCGTCCGGCTCTTTGATGTCGCCATTTACGACGATGCCAGTGACTCTCAGCGGAGCTTCATGAGTACGATGGCAGGAGGGCGTGGTCTCTACCTGGATCATCTGGAGGAATTGGAGGTTTCATATATTCCTGGTGCAGCAGATCATGGGACTTGGCCCGGTGTGGATGTGCGCGCAGTCAGGAGGGTGGTGGATGCATGCGAGAGTCTGAGAGAGGTGAAACTTCACAGGTTGCCTGAGGTGGTAAGGACGACAGCGGAGTGGAGGAGACGTTGGGGTGCATTGGAAGCCGTTCTGATGGAGAGAAATTTCTCACTCTAAAGGCGACTCGGAGGGCAAGTGAAATAGCGGGGACCCTGATCGGCAGCAGCAGGAGGGGCACTGACAACTGTACTCGCACGTTCAGACACCATGAATAGATTAATTTTGTACCAGAGTAACACCTCGTGTCCCGCAGGCCCAACTCGGAAGGGGAAGGGATTTATTCCGGTCTAGGTTCCTACAGAGAAACGCCGAATCCCCGACGGTCTACGCACCTACAAAGTACTTACTCGCCGCTCGGTGCTCCAAGCCGTCGGTCACGAGCGGCGGACCCACTAAGACAGACAGACTACTAAGACTTGACGATTTCAGGTAGTGAATCATATACAGTAGAACAAAGCTCAAGCAAACTGCCAAGTTGTAGACTTTGGCCAAACAACTACTTGAGTTTATGCACGTGGCGCTGGCGCAGGGCTACATTCAATTTCTGGCTTTCCGCCATGCTCATTGCTCATCATGTCCGCAATGCTATGTGCAGCAACATCCACAAGCACATGACAACATTATTGCGACTAAGACTTGGTCCAGTAATCTGATCATATTTGATTTTAGATGTTGAATTCATTCGCTGCGCCGGACGACATATATAAGAGGGGTTCACCGCCCTCCCCCCTCCTTCTGTGTACTTCCTATCATGGCTGCAATCGTTCAACGAGGCCCCTACGGATTCGATGTCCAAGTGAGCTACTCCAACGTCTTCTCTTCAAGTTCCAGTGTTGACAGACAGCCTAGGAAAGCGCTCTCCGTACCTTCAACGAGATCGCAGCCAGCCAGCCAGCCGAAAAGCTTATAACTGATCTGACCGAGCACTACGCCGCCCTCAATGGCCAGGATGATCAGCAATTCAACGTCCTACTCGGTATCGCGCTGTCGGTCGAGGAACACCAGGACGCGGTCCACGGCGATCTTGAGAGGATCTTAAATCTGGTTTCGCAGGCTCTTAAAACTGGCAATACAGATATTCAGAACGCCGCCAGTCTTACCATTTTGCAGCTCTGCGAAGTCCTGGGAGGAGAGGATGGAGATGCATTGGAGGGTTGGGACGCCGAAGGGTCCGTAACATCGGTGCGTAGCGCGAACCGCAATCTCCTTGGTTTGTCGTGCATTCTGATAACTGCCGCAGGTACTGAAATCGCTCGTGACGGATGCTGAGACGCAATTCTTCGCCGTCAACGCCATCAAATCTTTTGTGTCTCTCAAAACGACCATCGCCGCATCACATGTCTCTTACGTTCTGGACGACCTCGCCACGCTGCTCGACGACCCTGCTGCACCAGTTCTCGTCAAAGCCGCTGTCGTCGCTACCATGCGGGAAGTTATGGACGTAGCAGAGACCGAAGAATTCGCTCCTTATGCTGACGCCACGATCGCGAGACTTACTCCACTATTCAGCCTGACTGACGACGAGGACGACCTGCGGTTGCGAGCGGCATCACTCAATACCATCAGTTCTATTGCCGTCACGGTAGGACCGGACGACTTCCGTCCGTTCCTCGTGCTGTCGATGGAAAGCGCTATCGAAGGTCTGGAGCACGGCCAACCGTGGGCCGTGGCCCCCAGCCTGTCCGTCTTCACTTCCGTGGCAATCTTGTACCAGGCAGGCGAGCTCGCGCCGTATGTTTCTCGGATCGAGCAGGTCGTGCTCGAGAGTTTGAAGATCCCCACGTCCCTCCAAGACGACGCTGAGCTGGCTGATTTGCTCAAGGCAGCCCGGCCCTCGTTCCTCCACGTTGGGAAGCTCGTCGGTTCAGCCGACGCGCTCGTCCCTCATATCGAGGAGTACGCAGATGTGCTCCTCTCCCACCTCTCTCATCCGGCTTGGCAGGTCCGGGAGGCCGCGGTGGAAGCCCTTTTCGAGCTCGTTATTGAGGCTTCAGAGCAGGAGTTGTTCACAAAGGCGAAGTTGAAGCTCCTGGTGCAGAAGATTGTCCCCGCCGTATTAGCTCTCTACGAAAATGAACAACATTAGTAAGTGCGATGTAACTCCCTTGTCGCGTCGCAGCTTCTGACGGCACATCTAGCAAGGTCGTTGTCATCATCAACAAAGGTTTTGCTGCGGCCATGGAAGCTGTCGGACAGGTCGTAGCTGAAGACAGTGCGTTGTTCTTTCTTATCCATCGGCTCTTTGTGTCCTTACAGTCTCACCTCACAGACCTTGATGATGTTTCCAACATGGTCATCCAGATTCTCAATGGAGAGGCAATCTGCCAACTCGATCCAAGCACTCCACCCGGACGGATTGCGAGCGAGAATTTGGCCGTATCCGCACTCAAAATGCTTCAGACCTACCTGTTCACCCATCCCACCAACCTGCGGTCCTTCTGGGGACCCATTGCCAAACATACCGTAAGTAATCCATAGAGTCCCAGCAATCACACGGAACAACTGATTGGCTATCGTGCAGGAGCAAGCAAGGCCGACTGCGCAGCGCATCGGTGCGTTGAACTGTCTCCTGGGTGCGATCCTTGGGTCCCGCGAGCGTGTCACGCCGCACACCAACACCATCCTGGACATCCTCTTCCGTGCGATGTCGGACAGCAACGCCGGCGTGCAAGCGCACGCATGCTTCGTCTCCGGGCACCTCGTCGAGCAGACCAAAGCGGACCTGACGGCCACGGCACCCCGACTTCTCACCATCTACCGGAATCTCGTCGACCTCGAGCCCGAGGAGGCGCCCATCCCCGAGCTTGTCGACATCATGGGCAAGATCCGCGAGCAGGGCATGGGAGCAGTGTCGCGGATGTACCTGCGCAACCCCGCGCTGGTGCCTATCGCAGAGTTCATGCCAAAGATTCTGGGGATTGTGCCGTGCAGGCATGACATCGACGCGAACAACCCGGCGTACAACGCGATGAGCAGGGCGACCATCCTAAACCCGGACATTGCGGCAGAGTATGGAGGGGCCATGATGCAGTCTTTCATTAAAGTGCTGGAGCCAGGGTACCCGAGAGAGATGCTGGATAACACAGTGAGAGAGAAGCTGCTGGAGACGTTGCGACTAGTTGTGGACGACGAAGAGGAGGAGTGACTTTGGCTGCAACGTGAAAGGTTTTCATATGTAGACTATACCATACGTCGCTGTAAATCAAGGTTGGGATAAAATCGACCCTCCCACGCAACAACCAGCTGCGCATTCTCGACCGCCCTCTGACGCAGCCCCGATAATCCTGTAACCCTAACGCTGCGAAGCTCTCACCAATAGCCTCCCTTCTATCCTTGATCACAACGCCTCTTGCCTCGTCTCCTCAAAACTTTCTTGCTTTGAGCCCTCACTCCCGCAGCCACTGGCAGCGGAGATGCTGAGGGGTATTTGAGCTTGAGAGGGTTAGAGATGATGATAAACAACGCTCAATCGGAGAGTCGCAAGCCTAGTGAAAAAACTTGGAGTCGGACGTCTGAACACTCATGTACGTGGTCCATTGTATTGATAAATCACCAACCGTATCGACATCCAGCATAGAAATCCTTTGGATGGTCCAGAAGGCTGACGGGGGACTCACCGTACGAGTCCCGGCCCCACTCTCTAACCACTCCCCACATCAAGATAACAGTGGCTTGCTAGGTTTTGACTGTAGCCCGGACGTCATGTGCTAGAGAAAGCAGTTCAAGATGAGTAAACACGGGCAACAACTTGAAAGGAAGAGGAAGATCAGAGCGATTCTGATAGAATTCTCACAGCCCGGAGGCATCGAAGTGAGCTGAGTAAGATTGTCATCTTAAGAGTGCGTAGGGATTTGCGCACTGTGAAGCAAGAGGAAGTTGGACTCACAGTAGTCTGAACAGAGTGCTGGCAAGAGAAGTTAGACGCCGTGTGCTGGCAAAGGACATCAGACGCTCAAGCTGGACTCATCCGTCGGTTGAATATTCCTCTCGAGTGGTCATTGGACATCGATATCTTAGAGGAAAGGGCTACGTGCTACGAACACTGCCCACCAAACCCGTCTGCGTCCTCAACCCCTCCCTCACACCAGGCCGGTCCAACACCCTCTGATGCCACCTCCACGTCGCTGGGAACGCCCTCTCAAAGCAAAAGTCCTTCCCGAGCAACGCCGTCAGCAGATTATTCCACCTAGCAATCCCCTGTCAGCGCGCCTGAAAGAAAGGAGTCGGGAATGCACGCACGGGACGAACGCAAGGTCCGCGACTGAAATCTTCTCCCCGACCAGCCACTCGTCCCTCGTCAACACGCCCTCCAGCACCCCGAGTACCCGCCGCACCTCGTCCTGGTACCTCTTCTGCGCAGACGGCAGCTTCTCGTGGTGCACGTGGTTGAACCAGTATCCCTGTCCGAAGTATGGCCTTCAAAGACAGTCTCAGCAGAAGAAAAAACGCGAACGGGATGGTTGAAGAGCAGCGTACCCTTGACCAGAGGCCTGGAAGAACAGCCATTGGTACAACTTGTGTCGGTCTTCCTCTTTCACGCCATATTTACCCTCCGCGTCGTACTTGTCAGTCAGATAGAGCAATATCGCCCCAGACTCCCTACATTTCCGTGTCAGCTTGGCCTTCCGTTTCTAGACGCAAAAGAGACTATACTCGCCATAACGTGTAATCGTTGTTCTTGTGATCGATTAACGCAGGGACTCGTCCGTTCGGGTTCACCTTCAAGTACTCTGGTGACTTCTGCTCGCCCGCCCACACATTCAAATACCTCGTCTCGTACTCCAGCCCAAGTTCGTTCAACAGAAACGCAACTTTCCTGTTGATTGATTAGGCTTCAACGAGCGAAAAGACTGTGAGGCGAGAAAAAAGGGCGTACCATCCGTTCGGACCGGTATTGCAAGAGTACAATGTGAAGTGCTTTGTAGCGGCCACAGAAACCATCGGACGCACAGAGGACACAGCCCGACGAAAGGGGAGACCGAGAGACATCACAGAGGTTCAGGTCGTCGTCCCCTTCATATAAGTACGAGGTTCAACACACACAGCCTAGAGCTGGAGGGCGTCAAGAGTTCAAAAGTTCAGAACTATGCTAAGAGTGGAAACCTGACACACCTGATTCGCAACATCACATCAAATCTTCGGTTTGTTGAATGATTCAATGAATGGCATGATGTTGTACACTGTACAGCTATGTCGCGGTAGAGCTGAACTCAATGATGTGTGGCGTACCCAAGAAACGTAGAACCACTTGTCCGAAGCAAGTCATGTTGAAGTGAGGCCACATCCCTCGCCCAAGCCAGAACGCAATGTAACGTAACTCACTGAATTCAAATCATCGCCAACTTGGACTCTTGTCGTGCCAAGAAATCCACCCCGCCCTGGCATGAGCAGTGTCTCTGCACAGCATCACACGCAGGTCCAGGGCACCAGTGACTGATGCGGCTTGAGAGTGAAGATTGTGTGTTATGAATGGGACTAGTTGAGCGGGTAGATTTGACTGGCGGAGTTCCGTGCAGAAACGTTGGTGAGTGTCGGGTTGAGCCGCATCGGACTCGTCGGTGCTTACCTGAAGCATTTTGTGCCCCATAGAGATCGTTAGCAGACAGAGATGCAGCGAGATGCACAGGTAAATATCGGAAGGAACCAAACGTCTACCGACGTTCGCTTCTTCTTGCGCGATGCCCTCTCATCTTACGCGTTACGGCCCAGTAGACGCGACCAGCGCTGCAAATCGGGCCAGGTGTGTCTGCTATGTATTCTCCTATACGAAAGGATCAAAGTTGAAAGTCTTGTAGATCTCATCATCACCATCATCATCATCAGCATACACCGCTCTTCGTTAATATCCCAGCTTCCCGAGCTCGTCTTCACAGCCCCCGATAGCCTCGTACCTTTCAATCTACAACCCGTCGATTCAGCCTCGCCCACACCATTCACAATGGTAGACAACAACTCACACATCATGAACTCTCCGCTTCAGCCCCGCACACCGATTCAAGCTCCCATCCAATGCCAACAACAACCCACGCACAAGCAACCTCGGCACCCGCACAGTGTACGGCGCGTTGTGAAACACCTCCACCCAGAGTTTCGCGTCCGGGGCGTGGGCGACGAGCGCGTCTTCGATCGTGTCCCAACCGACGACGGACAGGTCTGTGTCCTCGCCCGAGGAGCAGAGGCAGAGAATGACGGAGGAGAGGGACGGAGAAGCGAGGGTGGTTACCAGTGAGCTGTGAAAGTGTCTTATAAGGAGTAGGCGGCCATGTCCGAGGAAAATCCGAATCCGTTCATAAGTTTGAACAAATCACTGTCTTCTCTCTTCATCCAATTACTATTGGAGAACAAATCCAAAGTTTGAGAGCATGGTATTGCGGGAACAGATTGAACGCGTTCGACAATATCCCATTCGAGAGAATTCGCCCTCTTACCCTCCCTCCGTTCATGAAATAGTCTCCTCTTCCTCCTCGCTCGTCAATCCATGGACTCGGAACGCCAGAAACTGCATTCGCCGAGCGTTCTCTGATCTCTTCCATACTATCTCTCCACGCAGACCGTGCTTCCCGCGAGCCTGCGTTCGACTCGCCCGGGTTCAACGGCGGCAATTGAAAAGAGATCATTGAGGGAATGAGCAAACACCGAATCTATGGGTGTAGTCATCCTCAGACAAGCCGGCCACCCCATGTGCTCTCCTTCAAAGCTTCACCCCCAGTTATTTCCCCAGCCAGGCCGCCACCGTCAGCTCACGTACAATCTGCAGACCTTACCTCGTTCTCTACCTTCCCAACGACATCTGAACCTTCGGTATTAGCCATGCTTGTCTCCCGCGCGTCCAGCGCGTCCAGTACTACGGGAGCCTGAACCTCTTCTTGCTCCTTTCTGCTTGACGCGGTGTGTCTCTCATCGGGTACTTTGCCCACCACTGAGATATTCGTATGCTTCTTAATCTTGTTAACTGGCATTGCAAATGACAGTCAGTGTCCAAGATATTGCAACGTGTGTTTGAAAGGTCGAGCTTACCTGTATCTCTTACCCCGTCCAACCCGGTGTTCTTGAACCGCTGGATCTCATCAAGCTTCTCTGCCAGGAGTGACTCAACCACGGCAAGTGACGGGTCCACCACTCCACGTTCCCGGATATCCATCAGCTGCCTCGGGAAGGTGTCTTCAAGTGTGTCCCTGATGTACCACTCCAGCTCGGCGGCGTCCCGCATCTCCATCCCAGCCAACACACAGCGCGTGCTCTCAGCAAGTTTGCTGAAGTCGACATCTTGCCCTGCCGCGGCACGCGCGAGGGCTGTAGCCCAATTCTTCCACAGCGTAACAAACGCAACCTGTTGAACCACCGACAGGTCCTCGCCCCACGTCGACCTCTCCGGCAGACGAAATCGCTCGCAGTCGAGCAACATCTCTAGGGACAACCGGCGCACCTTCTCGCTAGAGAACGCGTCGGACTTGATTGGGATGAGCCAGCAATGCGCAATGCGAGCCCAGAGACGCATCAGAGGAACACTTTGCACGTCCTCAAACCACGTACATGCGTCCGCTCTGTCCGAACTGTCTGTCGCTTCTTTGATGGCACAGATGACAGCTATGAACGAGAAGTCTCGTTCGCTGATGCGGACGTGATCCTCCTCTCCAATGGTAGATACGTCCAGAGCTCCGGGATGAGATACCTCCCAACGACAGGTATCAGTAGAGAAACTTGGGACGTCTGTCGGACGGTAGTGACCTCTCGCAATGGAACTTTGGATGATGGAGAATGCGGTTTGTTGCATGAGGAAGAAACTGTCAGAGTGGGGCGGATGAGCGGGTCGAGTTAAACGGCCAGTGGACGAAAGCCGCAGCGTCGCGGCAGTTTCAAGGATAACACGCAGAGCCTCATTGGCATCAAAGTCTTGATATCCTGCATGCTCTACCGTACGGGACAGGAGCATCATCACGTCCGTGACGCCTTGACAGACTGCTTCCAAGCCCACGGTGTCTCTAGAAGAACAGAGTTTTGTCGCGAAAACGGTCAGAGGGGCAGAATAAAAGGACGGCATGACCCAGGTCTTTGACAGAATCTCAGTAGCAAAACGGAGGATGTGGATTATCTTGGTTAACACTATGAGCGACTCACTTCCGAGTCGGTCATATTTGGAGACGACAAACACCCAGGCAATCGATGGTGTCTCACGGGGTCCAGACCATTTCCATTGTAGAAAGGAGTAGAGCTCGGTCAGAACGTAGTCCGCCGCAGCACGCCATCCTCTCTGACGCGACCTTTATTGAAACTGCAGTCAGATATTGTGAGCGTTTGCAGTGAAAATGAGGGAGCACACCATTCAGGGGTAACAAGGAAGTCCGCCAGGTCCCCCGTCGGTTCAAATCCTAATAGCAATGCGGTGGCAAGGAGCGAGAAGTGCTGTACGTCGACGCTGGAGCCTCCGGAGGCGGAGTATTCTTGAATTTCGCTGAGCAATACGATGCAATGTGGTACCACCCATGCATGTTGGAAAGAAAGATACGAAAGGTACAGAAGATTTGATGTACGGAATTGGAATGAAGCGGTGAAGGGAGCATTTGGGGACAAAGTCGTGTTCTTGAGCTGACTTGCACCAGAAGAGGTCTCGGCTGGGAAGTTGACGCTGATAAGGGCATTTTGCGGCTTTGATGCGTCACAGAGATGTTCCAGAGTCAAATGCATATACCGAAGGATCCAAACTTCACCAGCGGGGCGCGCATAATCCTTGAGCTCCACGCTCTGCAGTGCGGTCATTATCGCCGGATACGTTTCGACGAATGTGGCTCCTGAAGTGCGACTCCAGGCATCTGTCGTTGCCTGACCACGGTCGATCTGGCACATACGCCAAAATACTCGGAGGAAGGAAGAGCAGGAAGAGAGCACTTGATCCACACTATCCGCCTTGAGGCGGCCACCTTGAAAGCATGCCGCGACCTGTTTGAGATAGAGGTCCAAGGTTTCAACGGGAAACAGACTGCGGAACATGGCATCCGTCCAGATAACGTCCGGCGCAACGAGCATAGAGTTCACGTGTATCTCTGGATCCGTCGAAGTCTCCAGTAGCCATAGAACTGCGGCCATATGAACATCATTGGCAGATGGGTAGCTGCGAGCAAGTCGCTTCTTATGAGCAGTGACCATGGGGGTAAAAATGGGTGAGACGAGGAGCCGCAAGGTCCATAAGATGACATGGTTCGCACGGATAATGGGTTGAGCGCCGTATTGGGCATACCGAGCAATGGCTGACCGACTTTCTGCCCGACGAGGTCCGAAGAAACGAGTTCTGCTCGCAGAACGACGTCGTGTTTGCTCTACGTCGTTTGTCTCTGTCAATGGTAGACCATGCGAAATGGTGTGGGACTCGGCGTCCGTCTCTTCCTCAAGGGAACTCCTACAAAGAGCCCTTCTCCACCAGATAGTGGTTTTGCTGCGGATCTGTGCAATGAAGTTCATTATTTTCCTGCGTCGTCTAGATAATTACAAATAAGCTAGGGAACTATTTGCAGTATTGTAGTACTCACACTCCGACAAATCCCGCCGGTGTGTTCGCAAGACGAGAATAACGGAGCAGCGAGGCTGTGGCATTGGAGGACCTTTTAAAGGATTGCGCAAGGAGGTCTGACAGTGGCGTGTCGTATGGCGAGTCTGGATAGACCGTTGACACGACAACAGTGTAGGCCCAGAGCAAACCACCAAGACCGTTGAGGGCGATCAGTACCGATGCAATGATACGCTGCTGGTTCCACATGTACGCGCATAGCGAAACGCTGAATAAGAACAGCGAAAACTGAAGAAGTATGGGGAGAGCCTCCAGAAAGATCCTGAAACGCCAGGCCTCGAGACCGTCGAACTTCTGTTGCCTCCGCTTGCAACGATCCTCTGCGGTTCCTCGCTCGTCAACGGCGCTGTAGCGGCTCAGCCATTGCGCGGCGAGTACTGCGCCCAACGCGACCAGGAGACTGCAGGCGAGACTGGCGTAAAGGAGCGTTTGATACCACACCACGGAGACACTAGGACCTTCCCAAGCCGGTAATGGGATACCTTGAGGAACGGTTCCAGCGGTACTATTGACGGAGATAAGGATGTTTTGTACGAGAACCAGCATGAGGAGGTTAGGATCAGGACTAAGATCGTTGACAGTCATACTAGCAAACGTGGCGAGGGCTGCGACTAGAAGACCAGACTGAACACATATTGTCAGCGTTTGACAAGGCACTGGTGTGATGTGACTCACGAATATCATTGTATTGTTCATGTCTCCCTGATACCTCTGCAAGAACTCTCTGTCGTACTCCTCCGCCTCCAGGTTGTAGGTATACCAGAATCGGGACCACGGAGAGTCACCGGCGCGGGGAAAGATAGTTGACTTGCGCAATATGTTCAGCATTTCCCGCAACAGGGAACGCATCTCCTTCGTGTCTCTGCAAGTGTAATGAGCTCGAGGCCACGTGAGCAAACATGTGTTCCATGTACTTACTCCGCATATTGCAGCTTTGCATCTGAGGGCTTATGTTCTGTTGTTTCGATGGAACGCGGCATGATGATGAGAGGATGAGCAACAACGGGGGTCTCAACATGAGAAACCCGCCGAGAGGAAGCGCGACAAACATGATGAACGCTGTAATAACTGACGCTTTCTGTTAGCTACATCACATGGGCGGGCATGTGAAGACGTCGCGGTGTAGAAGCCAATAAACCCTGCGCCGCACAGCTGGTGATTGATTGACATGTCTTCGAAACGGGAGAGAGGTGAGTGGTGGGAGTTTGGGAGAACTGCGAAAGGCCCGGAGCTGGGGCGGGTGCCAATTGATGGCGCTGGTTTGGATATGAGCCAAGCCGCCTCCGACGTCGACACCGAACACTGTTTGCATTGAGCAGATACTAATACTTCACAGTTCCCGACGTAGAATCGAGGTTTGAGTGAGTCGCTCATAGTTTGTTTTTGCTCATCCAAACCTCATGTTCCCTCATGAGAGTTGTGATCACACCCCCGCAAGTTCATTACTGACTTTTGAGTGCACACCTCAGGCCCATCGTACCCATATACTGCTGCAAGTTGCCTTGAACCTAGGTCGCCTACTCAAGGGACGTATACGTGGACACGACCCGAAACATTGAGATCAGCTTCGTCTCAATGCCCTTCGTTGTCCTGGCGCACCGTTCGTCGCTTACCTTTTCAATCTCGGACGAGGGACCACGATTTGCGCTGAAAGCAATACCATCCTTTCTATCCGATACAGAGACACACGCAACAAAGGTGTACCCTCGGATTGACAGAATCGCTGTTCTCCCTCGACGGGAGTGAGCAAAGCGTATGACGCATCATACGTGTGGTGATACTCACCTCATGACAGCAACCACTCCTACCCCCAGTCTGCGAAGTTCGAATCTGGCCAGCTACCATCCATTACCACAACGTAACGACCCGGCTCAGTAGCCTCCATTCGGTGCTTGCTCGGCCCATACAACGCCAGAACCAACGTGATCCCGACTCCCGTCCCCGCAATCCCAACATCCACGCGACACTCTGAGTCAAGCACCTCCACTAACCTATCAACGCGACGGAGCCACCACGCGTGGCTGCATGTTTCGACGACCCCTAGTACGACCCGGTTCTGTCGTAGCCTGCTCCAAGGGGTATCGTGCCCAAGAGAACAGGGAGGGGAGGATGTGGGTCGAAGGGGAGGACAGCGGACATGGTGCCCAGGGAGGTGTTGCGTGCGAATAGGAGGGCTACGGTTGCGACAGCAATAGTGCTGTCGTGATCGTCAACTTGCTCGTCATCCGCCGTGTCGACTGAGATGTCGTATATACAGTGGTACCGCGGGAGGAGGCGGTGGTAGGCAATGGTCCTTTTCAGAGTACGTGACAACGTTCCCGGAACTGAGACACACTATCTCTGGATGAGAGGCTTGATGTCGCTCGCGGAGGAAGGGCTTCATTAGAGGTCCAGTCTGCGCCGGAGCCTCATGTTGCATCCCATGAATGATTTGCGTGAGACGATGAACACCCGTCTCCGGATATCGATATTTTCGTCGTTGTCATCTATATCCTGGGCATCTTTCAGAATGAGCGCCAAGGAGCAGTAGGTGGTGTAACCTCACGCAATGCTTACAGAGGAGTGAAGAAAGTCGGGAACTATCTGGCAAATCCTTCCAGGTGCGGAGGCGATGGAAGCAGCCAGTTCACTCGCAGCAGAGAAAAGCTCATCATTGACAAGTGATGCCGTCTGACAAAAAGGCTCCCCGCTCAGAGCATGTATTGCAACGCCAGTGAACTTCTCTGTTCAAGTCCGACTTGAGCATTATCGGGGCATCTTATGAGTTAAAATATACGTACTATCTACGAGCAATGCGAGTCCCGATTTGGTGATCGTTTCCGTTAGATGTGCGCACACTGTAGTGATGGACCTTCCTAGGAGCCAAGAGCATATTCAGTATCCATTTGTTCCGAAGGGAAGTGAGATGAAGGCATGGAAGTGAACAGTCAGAACAATAGAAACGATATTCTCATTGCCAGTAGGCCTCGTAGTGAGCTGAGTAAAATATCTCATCACGAAAAGTAAAGCAGGGAATGAAGAACGACGAGACCACTTACTTTGACCGCTCAGTTTCGCACAGCTTGGCTAGCATCGGGATCACGTACTTCTTTTTCAAGACATAGTCGTCCAACGGCTCTTTCCTCGCACTCGCCACACATACCGAGTCCCAGGTAAAGGTTATCGATACCACATCCCTGAAGATATGATATTTGTGTGAGGAGAGAATAGCCATTCCCGTGGCGCCTTTCTAGATCCATGCTGGGAGATGGTCGCGGATGGAGAAGCACAGTCTCCTGAGCTTTGAACAACCCAGAGACTCAAAATGAGGAAGGGTCGTCCCCTCAGAGTCTTTTGTTCGGACCACGCGTGAAAAAATTCGGCACTGAGAGATGTGTTGGAAGGCGATAGGAAGGCTGCGAGAAATGGGGAGAAACAACGTACGTCGGTTCGACCAAGAACGTTTCCAGTAACCTTTGCCTTCGCCTCATCCGTCTCCGCTTCCTCAACTTGGGACCATAAATCACTGCTAGCAACGCGTTCATGCGGACCTTAGATAGCATGTTCCTTAACCTGCACAGGATTGAAATTAATTTTGAACTATGTGACGTCGAAGAGCCAGGAGGACATACGACTGAACCACTGGAAAACGCGACGATAGTTATGAGAGGGTGCATTCTGGCTTGCTGTAGCCCTCCTTATGAAGACGAGCGAGTGTCTAGACGCACATAGTAGGTCATGAAAGGTGCAAAATCGTGTAACATGGCTCACCCAGCGCGTCGTTGGACTTACTCACGTTGATAAGCTTGAGGGTTTCTTGGGGGTGACTGAGAAGAAATGTGCGTTTTTCAAGATGCGATTATACACATCATTAACTGAACCTGCATTGTCGTTATAAACTTGAATACGGGATCAGAGGATGAGGAGAAAAGTCTCAGTCTGGTGTCTTTCGGCAAATTCCTCCTTACTAGTCACGTGGCATCCAACAAACAAATTCGAAAATTGTCGGATGGGAATGAACCGTGACCGTCCAAGTTGAGATGCGTCCAAGATGAGGAACAGCACCGGGGAATTAAGCCAACAAGCCCCGAAATATTCAATACAATATAGTAGCTCATTGAAGTGGAGCCAGTCTCTCGAACCCAGCTGCTCGAAACCCTTCTGCGTCCACAGCGGTCAACGCACCAACAAGCTCTGCAGCACTTTTCTTCACCTCATCTACCTCCTGCTCTCCCTCTTGGTCATCCTCTTCATCGCCACCGCCGTCCATCAGTTCGCGCTCTCCACCTTCACAAGCCTCCTTGAGGATCCCATACACCCTCCCCAAGTACGGCTCCAACACTTCTGATTTTGTCCTCACCAGCGTAGTGAGAGCATCCAACGCATCCTTCACCGTCCAGTCAGGCATCTTTGGTTCAACTCCAACCAAGACGGGAAGAGCCTCCGAGTGACCACTACTTGCCAGGACAGCGTTGACATCGCGCAATATCAAATCCGCCACGGTACCCACGGCGTTCTGCTGGTCCTCCGTCCGTTCAAAAGTCGCCTTATCCACCGCGCCGTCTGACATCACACGGCACTGCTTGAGAATGAGCGAGTGATGAGCGGACAGGTCCATCTCGGACTGCCGGACGAGGGACCCGAGTGCGGCGCATGCAGCGTTTTGCACTTCACCTTGTGAATCGGCGAGAGCGGCGAGAAGAGTGGGGAGCAGTGTCGGCGTGAACGGTGTGACGGATGCCTCCATCCCGCAAATGATCTCGTTCAGCATCCGAAGAGCCTCCATGCGATCATCCCAGTCCCGGCTCGGGTGCTGAGCATAGGAGTTGAGTCATTGCCAGGAAGACGCAGTACATAACAAAAAACACTCACAAGATACCGTTGAGCTGATGCGAAGTAAATATCAAAATACGGTGCGAAGTCATTCCCAAGTGCCTCTGCCAGTGACCCTACTAGTCCACATGCCTCGGTCATTAACCAAGCACTATATTTGTACGAGTCCTCGTCTTCGTCTTCATCGCAGTCCATGTCGGACTGACTGTTGTCGTCTTTCAGGCACCGCGCAGTTTGACCGAGAACAGCCACAGGAATGGCCATAGTTTCGTCCTTTCCTGCGAAGGTGTCTCAGCTCGCCTCATCGCTTCATATACCCGTAAGTTCTCACTGCCATCCAAAAAAGCGGGGCCAATCGCACCGATGGCATACTTCAGACCCCAGCACAACCCCGCAATGACAGACCTAAAGAAGGTGTTAGATTTCAAATCTGATCCAAAAAATGTACTGTATACCCACGTCGCTCGTTCGTTCCTAAATAATTCCAACAGCACTGGTAGAACTCGATCAAGTAACTCCTTCACCCTCGGCGCAAGTGAGTCTGTTGCAGGGAATCCAGGCGTCCAATCAGCAGGGTCATCTTGCGAGTAGACCCATACAATGAGTTTGAGGACGTCCCTAGCACCCTTCTCGCGAAGCTCCGCATCCGTACTAGATAGAAGGGCAAGAAACGCAGAGACGCATTGCTCGATGTAGGGAGAAAATGCGTCACCGGTAGCATCTTTCAAGGAATCAAGAACCCTAACTGCAGCCCGTTTTGCATCCCGAACCACTTTGTATTCTGGATGAATTGCAGTGTCAGCGGTATAAAAATTACAGAGCGTGACGAGTGAACCCACGCGGATCGGCATACTCATCGTCGTCTTCCTCGTCATCATCTTCATCGTCGTCCTCATCATCATCATCCTCGTCTTCGTCAGGAAACACGAACTGACGCGGTTCCTTCTCCTCCAGCGCTCTGAGTGCCTCTGGAACAATAACAGCCAAATACGGCACCAGCACATCCGACTCGGTGTAGATGAACGCCAAGTCCGCAATGAGCGTGAAAACCTCTTGATTGGATTTGGGACTTGACCCCAGACACGCTATCACCGGCGCCACAACGCTTTCAAGGTATGGCTTGAATGCATCCTTTCCCACCCCTCTAGCAACTTCCCTGATAGCGTTCATAGCATGCTCACGAAGCTCTCGATTATCCTCGCCTGTGAGTGCAAAAAATGGAGTAAGGCAATCCATGGTACGCTGGAGATACGGAAGGAACTTGGCTTTTGAGGCTCTCGCAAGCGAAGTCACGGTCCACATGACATTGCGCTGGTGTGATTGAGGGATCTCGGTGAGCATGGCGAGAAGGCGATCCGTAAGAACGGGGAGGTACTGGTCGATTACATTTTGGATGTCGATTAAAAAGGAATTGAGTGCTCTAAGTGCTGCTACTTGGGCTTCAGGATCGTCCAACAGCCCGATGAGTACCTTGTATTGGTACCTAGCGTCAGAAACGGACGTCGCGGCACCCGAAAAAAAACACGGATGGACTCACAGGAACCAACACAGTGTGACGTGCAGCACACTTCTTATGGTCTGAGCAAAGGAGACACGATAGGCTTGCGCAACTCAATGACCTCACTTTGCCATCGCTGTCCTTCATGCCGGCATCGATAATTGGCCAGAGCTCAGGTAGGTAAGGGGCCCACGCGTTCTGGTATTCCCCAGACGCCGCGTCAAAAGCTGCGAAAACGCCACGACGATGATGGAGGTCGCCAAAAGGAAAGTGTTGCTTGATAAGTCTTGCGAGCACAGGTGCAGCCTGCCGCGGGATACCTTCAAAAAGTGGCCGGATGACCTTGAGAGCGGCCTTTGGGAGGTTGAGCTTCACGATAAGTACAGGGGTGGAAGGAGGGGAGAGGCGTTACGTACACTTGAAGGAGTGTTATCCTCGTCATCGTCAGACGGCTCTTGGATAACGATGTTCACTAAGGTTTCCAAGAGGACGTCGGTGGTTTGAAGCTCCTTCTGCTTTTTCTTATCCAATGCTCCCCAGCAGTTACTGGTATACGAAATGATGCTAGTTTCAGCGAAGATTCTCTTTGCATGACGTGACTGAAAGACATACACCTTAGCCTCCACAAGCATTGTGAGAATTCTCAACGTCGCAACTCGCATTTCGGTGTGATACTGCGGATTGCTCCCATAAGCGACAAGATCCTTTGCCACTCGAGAGACGTGCATGTCAATCAAGGGTAGTTTCTGAGCACTCAGTGTCTTAAATCGCATCATCCTCTCTTATATGTCGAGACTACTCACCGAGACAATCAGGGTCTTGAAGACCTCCAAAACGCGTTGACAACCAGGAGCATCTCCAGCATCGAGACATTGGCCGTGTACGTCAAGCATCGCTGGAATGAGAGGCCGGAAAGCTGTCTAAGGGAAAATCAGTGCATGGCATGCGAATATAGTCGCAACACTACGTACGAGCTCAGCTTCGTTCCTTCGCGAGAGCCTCTCGGAAAGTGAGCCCAATATCCTGTATAGAGGATGAATATCTCAATGATACTTGGTTCGATGCAATAGACGTACCGAACTGCGGATACTTTTACCCCCAAGCTCTCCGTATCCTGAAGTAATTTCTCGGAAAGCTGAATGAAGTGGAGCAGCTGCGATTCATACCGCAGCTGGGTAGTATGCTCGAGAACCGAGCGAAACAGGGAACTAGCAGTTTCTCGGTGGGTGACACTGGAGGAGGTGCATTGGCTGGTCAATGCAGGGATGAGCGCGTCCCACTTGTGGGTTTGCACATCATACATGGCGATGACCCCGATGCCTTTTGCAATCCCATCCCGGACGACTTTGCTGGGTACGGCGGGGGATTCAAAATCTACATTAGGTCCGGAATAGTTATTATCCAAAGTTGACGATACTCACTCTGGGTGGTCAAAAACGACATCAAGTAACCTTGACCGAATCCCATGCTTCAACTTCTGATCAATCTCGGGCCAGAGTTGCACCATCATTCCGCCATAAATCTCGACCGCCAACGCCCTTACCTAGGTGTGAGGGTCAAGAGCTGTGAATAAAAGATGGCACTTGATACCTAAGGACTTACAACGGGATTTGGGGAGGTCTTGACAATCTCAATGATTGCAGAGATAGCTTGTGGCTTAACGTAGTAGGTTCTGTACAAACGGCGCGTAATCTAGTGAGAGCAAATGGCCTATAAGTCAACTACTGGCGTGCAAACACGGTGGTCTCTTTCTGACTGCTTCGTCATTGGGATTCTGTGCTCGCTGGAGGAGAAGCCTTTCGATACCCTGTACGATGGGACACTGGATGAAGAGGTAAGAACAATATAGAAGCTATTCACCCGTTGAACGTACAGACATCGATGCGGCGGATGAGGAAAGGCGGGGGATAATGGAGAGCGTGAAGGAGTTACTAAGTACTAGTTCAAGCTCAACCACGTTGGCGCGTCCGTCACAGTGTGATGCGACGCGACGCGAGGCTCCATCACGTGCTCGATACCGTCGCGTAAGTAGGTCTCGGGTCTCGGACTCAGTACTCAGCCTTTGAAAGGCAACTTCGTGTGCCAACTAAGGTGGACATGGCTCAGGAGGTATCGACGATATGATAAAACTCGATTCATTCCACCAACATTATACATCGGTAAACTGAGATCACGGCAGCAGCAACCACTGGACGAGCAACTTCGCAAAGTTTGGTGTACCCAATCCAGTGACGGGATCCCATCCAGGCGTCGCAGCAAACCCAGGCGTTCCACATCCAGGGTTTGTTCCTGATGTGACATCATTCCATGCACCCGCAAACTTAGCCGAGTAGATCTGAAAGTTACCGTGGCGCGTCAGTCCATCGTTGATGTCGACAAAAGACAAACGAAGCTCACAGTAGGATTGATGAAGCCAATAGGACGCTTCCCAATAGCGATACGGGCATCGTTGATGGAGGTAAGGAGTGCACCAACAACGGGAGTTGAGGCCGAAGTACCGAACACGCGGCTGAAGTTTCCGTTCACCGCAACCACGTAGTTTGCCCTGAGATATGGATCAAATCAGATATTTTTCAAGAAACAACCATCGTTTGACGGCTCACCCGTTAGCAGAAATGTCAGGGAACGCGCGCGAGGTTCCTGTAGCATTCCAAAGATTGGGTGCGAAAGAAGGTGGGAACTTGGTGAGGTAGTTCTTCACGGCACTCTTCTGATAATCTGGCATGGCAAAGTAGTTGCTGAATCCTCCTCCGGAGTAGATGACTTGCATGCATGCACTCTCGGGATCGGTAACCTGAATATAGCGTTAATTACACCTTCCCGCTGGTAGAACAACTGACAATCATACCTTGGCTCCGGGATTGACTTGAGTCGCACCCTGCGGAACGTAAATCAGTACTCTGGGTTCAAGTAAAAGGCTGGATGAAGAGGGACGTACGACGCTGGTAACGAAGGGACATGTACCGGGGAAAGATGGGTTGAAAATCTTGCCATCATTGGTTTGAGATCCGTCTGGGTTCAAACACAAAGCACCGTTTCCTGCGACGCCATTGTCTCCGGAGGAGTACAGAACAGTTACGCCCATTAGACCAAGCTGACAGATACATAACGCTCAGATAAGCTTGCGTAAATCATCAGCGATGCGAGACGTACCTTTGCATACTCGGCGCACTGACGAGCTGTATAGGCAGGTGTAAGATCGGCTTCGTTGTAGCCATACGATGTTGAGATGACGTTTGCAGGTTTTACAGTGCCGCAGTCGGGACCACCTGGCAAATGAAATATGGGATGTTAGTTACGAAAAAGCGCGGAAAGAAAGACTTACCCTTGTAGCCTCCGGGGAGTGGGTCTGGGTAGATACCGTCTTGTAGGGGGTCATCACCGCCTTCAAACGTGCAATACGAGCCATCCAATGCGTCCAGCAAGTTATTGAAAGAAGCACCTGCATATTCGCGAATTAGTTGACGATTCACTTCTACGGTGGGGTGTTGGTACATACCCTGAGGAATATCTCCGACCTGATACAGTGTGACGGGCTGTTTCTTACCAACCAACGCCATGCCGAATTGCAAATCCAAATTCGACTCGCCATTATACTCGAAGCCGGTTTGATCAGTTTGGACGACACCTGAACAGCGCCCCGAGAATCAGCTTCTCGTTTCTCGAAAACAAACGTGCCGTACGTACCTCCATCAATACTGACAAGATTTGGACGCTGGCCAATCTGACTGCTCGAGAAGTTCTTGAAGAACAAATCTAAATCAGAAGCGAGATACGCCTGAGGGGTATACTCGACTGAAGAGAGTAGGACCTAATCAAAACTTGATATCCCGAGAAAGACGAACCGAAACACATACCGATAGCATAACTGTTCTTGTTCGGCACCAGGGGAACGTAAACATACTTATAGAGGGCGCGGAGGCAGTTGGGTGTGATGAACTGGTCGCATTGAGAGAGCTCTTGGAAGATGCTCTGTGGTAACGTCAGGGAAACGTATTTGCATTCGCCAGATGTGGATACTAACCTTGATGTTGATCCTCCCGGTGGTTTTCGGTACGACAACACCGTGACCAGGTTGTCCAATGGTTTTGGCAGTACCCGGCTTGGAAACGCGCTTCTCCAACTCCTCAACAGGCTCTCTCTTGAGTTTCACGTCGAAGTGCAAAGTGGGGGTCACCAGTTCGACGTGCTTGGACACATGCTCGGGGAGATGGTACTCGGAACCACAAGCCACGTGCTGGGTTCCTGTGGACTCGTGCTCGTAAACCGAGTAGTGCGTCTTCAGGAGAGACTCCGCTTCCTGGACAGATACCGTAGCCTCGATCCATCCTCCCGACTTGCTGAGCTTGACCCTGGACGCGTCAATTCCCTCAGAGTGGAGCCATTCCCGCACCGTGTCGACCGATTGCTTGGACGGACGGAACGTCTCAGCAACCCTTCCCGCGGACCAGTGCTGGCCGTAGTTGGGGGATTCCGGCTGAGACACGTCGAGGAGATGCTTCTCAAGTTCCTCCAGACCGGGTTGAACGAGACCGATGCGAAGAGGAAGGACGGCCGTTGGTGATGCGCGATGTACAGCATTCCAGCCGGAAGGAATGCTTCGGCGGTATTCATGGCGAACGTGAGGGGTGATGGTGAGAGAGGAAGCCGAAGCAACCAGTGCCAGGAGCACCACGGAAAGCAGCTTGGGGAACATGGCAGACCACTACTGTCACAGTCGTCGTCTTCTCCGCAATGCGGGGAAATGCATGGTCTGGCTGGTTTGCCTTTATACTAGCTCGCGTATCTATGCACCATCTGGGTTCCCGTGCTAAACACAAACACGACCATGCGGGCAATGCAACGTCTAGATACCGATGATGTCCGTGACTTTGTTGGCGATGCGGGCGTCGTGATGATCTTACTGCATGAATTCTTTTACCCTGCATTCACCGGTGTCAGTTTGGCTGGTTATCGCATCCCGGAACTGGCAGGGGTCGACAGAGAGGGAGAGCAAGAAGCAGTTGAGACACCCAGCTGACCCTCGCTTCGCCCAATCGATCTATAACAGTACCTTTCATACATATTATTATTATGTGATGGGAAGGAGTATTCCTGACCTCTGACCCCAAGGTTCTCCAATAGGTGTTGTTTGGCGATAAGTACCACCTGCAGGGTAATTTCAACACAGAATGACAACAGAATGAGGAACGATAAGTTCTACCAAGAATAGCTCTTGATTGCGCTCACTGAAACTGCCCCTCACTCACCGCGTGTTGTCCGCATCGAGGAAGAAAGTTGGATGCACGATATTGCGTTGAAGAAAACGACGAGCGGCAAAACGCTGATTCCTTGATGGCGCGGGTAACGTTATCTTATCTGCCATTGTTCCAAGATTCGCAGATCCTGGGGGCGTATTCACGTGACCGTGACATGTCCATGTCACCGTGACGTCCAAGTCCTCTTGTCGCAAGTGGGAGTTATGTGAAATACTCAGTACCAAATTATAGCAGATCTGCTGGTGCATCAATCTCTTTTTTGGTGATAACTCAGAACCACATATTTCTCGTCTGAGTTATTCTCCGAGATCAGTGGTTTCAGCGGAGTTCCGTCTCGTATGTTGTTTCACTTCTCTCCCGCAAAGAAGTTCAGTTGACGACATGGAGTTTCTCTTTCATTACAGTATCTGCTACTAGGACAACCAGATGCAGAGAGCCTTAAGAGTTCCTTGGCCGCCCTGATACAACCTTATGGTGTCCCAGGACTCAGATCATGATGCGGACTTCCTTACAGAGTTGACATCTTAACACCCCGTCGACATGGGTTTAGCGCGGTCAACAAGGGCTACTACTTAACAGTCGTATCTCCCTCTTAACCGTATTGTGGGTTTCATTGACACACCTGGCACATACGACATCCGTGTTCCCCGTCTTGTCCCAATACAGGGAGAACGTCGAGAGCGCCGACAACTGGACCGGTATGCGACCCGGCTAAGTGGGTGTGGCTAGACTGCAAGCCGACCATCCTCTAACGGGATGTGCACCCATCTGACTTGGTTATGGATAATGCCTCTCCTCAGGTTCAGATAGCTGCCGCTCTGTTACAACTACGTCCATATACTGGTTACCCATAGCTCCAATCCGCGACACGGAGCACTCGTTGGGCGTTTATACAGCTTCCGCTGTCGCGATCCGTACTCTGCTCTTCCTGCGATCCGACGTTACTTGGGCTCACCGACCGAACTTTTTATCTCTTATGGCGCCGTCAGTTTGGCCGGCTCCCAAACAACCATGTTGTTGGCCTAGTATCGCAGCAAGACATCCCTAGTCGCGATTCAAGTACACTGTTATTCGTCACTCCTTTCCGGATCTATCTTCCCTTGCATTTGCTCAGGCGTCCTAGGCTGCGACTCTTCATGCATAAAAAAGGACCATTTGAAGGAAGAAATTTCCCCAGCACCGTCTCCTCTGGCTTCTAGTTCGGTATTGGACCTCACCACCTCCAGACTTCTACCTATATAATCTCGATATTTTCCACCGAAGAGAATGACCAATAATAGCCAGACCACCCGTGAGCTGTCGTTCGCTATCAAACTAACTGATGCCGACTCCCTGCTTAGGTTGGCGCCTTCGTCTCAACAACTTAATTCAACGCTCAGGCCGTTACATCCCTCAGGATTTGAAGTGGGGTACACCTGTCCGCGACGGGCCTGACAATGACTGTTACTGGACTATTGCAGCTTTCAGTTGAGTGACTACACTTCATAATCTCGCGATCACATCCTAGCTAACGGTTAAACTAACTTAGTACACGGTATGGAATACGGACGCGCACGCAACCGCACCATTGCGACGGCGCAAGAAGTAGCTGCCTGGCGGGCATACGGGCAGTTGCATCTTGAGCTGTACGGAACTTTTCCGGAGTATGCGTTCAATTCGTAGAGCATTTGCGTCCTAGGTAATGACAGCCGTCCAGCGTTATACGACGTTCTCAGCTGATGTAACGCAGCTTATTTCCTTTCAGACTCACTTTGATCAGACTTTTTTCATCAGGTTCACGTTTAAGCCCCGTAGTCACGCCGCCACCAGTACTCTTACCTTCGATTTATTGATACTTTGGCTTCTCTTGTCCATATATTTGCGTTCCGTCTCGAAATACTGGCGAAATCATTGGAAAGGGCGGTTCTGTGGGAGCTCCCCGCCGGTCTCAATCCACCGGCTCATCTTTGAAATTCTTGACCTTCCTTACTTACCTTGAGGTCCCCACCCGACTCTGCGTGAAGTATCATTTGCTTCAATACTCTTTACTCTTTTCAGGTGGTTATGTTTCTGTGAATTCCGTTTTGTTCACCCAGGAAGACACGCCACATTGAAAGCAGCTATCCCCGAAATGCCCGTTCCTCTTTTGCCACACGCACGCCATCATCGCCATCAGGACCATTGTTCAATGTTGAATACAAATGACGATCACTTAGATAATTGAAGAAATTGACCATGGTCAGCCTAAAATCTCTCACCTCATCGTGTTGACACCAGCTGACAAATCTCCCTTACCTTTGTCAGACTCCAAATACACTCGTCAAGATTGTTGGCCAACAGGTTGTTGACTTTTGCGCTACTACGCGAGGCTTGTCATCATGGTTTGTATGGTCAGACTCATTCTGTCAAGATGCTATGATGTGTAATCGCGTCTTTCGCGGGACGAATTAGGTGAAGCGGGCGAGTATAAAGGGTCGAGGGCAGGACGCGTTCAAACCTCCAACGTCCCCCTCATCCATCCTCATCCCCACAACTTCTCACCTGTACTTTTCATTGCAATGGCTCCCAAGGTCGCTATCGTCATCTACTCCCTCTACGGCCATATTGCAAAGGGTGCGCTTTTCTCATTCTAGTCTCGTTCTGGCGCACGTCCTAACTTCCTAATGAACCCTAGTCGCCGAGTCCGTCAAGGCGGGTATCGTTGAGGCAGGTGGCGAGGCTACTATCTACCAGTACGCATTCCATGATACCACTGTATGTTTACTTCAATTAACCCTCCTCCCTTCGAATAGAGTCCCCGAGACCCTCTCTGAGGAGGTCTTGGCCAAGCTCCACGCACCTCCCAAGGCCGACTACCCCATCATCACTCCCGAAGAGCTCCCCAAGTTTGACGGCTTCCTGTTCGGTATCCCCACTCGTTACGGTAACTTCCCCGCTCAGTGGAAGGTACGCGCTCTCTCCTCAGTAGAACTCGAAACGGACAAGTCCCTAATCCTCGTTCGTCTTTGTAGGCTTTCTGGGATGCCACTGGCGGTCTCTGGGCTACCGGTGCCCTCGCTGGCAAGTACGCCGGAGTGTTCGTCGCGACCGCTACCCAGGGTGGTGGACAAGGCAAGACTCCACTGTTCATTGAGCGCGATATGGATTTCCGTGACTAACGTCTACGTTTTCCCTCCCCTCAGAATCTACCGCTGTAGCATCCCTTTCTACTCTTGCCCACCACGGCATCATCTACGTGCCTCTCGGTTACAGCACCACCTTTGACATCATCTCAAACATCACTGAGGTCCACGGTGGTGAGTGTCTCTCCTTTTCTAACATCATCGTACCGACGACTGACACCTTTTTTTGTTCACAGGCTCCCCATGGGGCGCTGGAACCTTCACCGCTGCCGATGGCTCCCGCCAGCCCAGCGCACTCGAGCTCGAGCTCGCCACCCGCCACGGAAAGTACTTCTACGGCATCGTCAACAAGGTTGCCTTCTAAGCAACGACAAATTTTGGGAAAAGAGAGTCGTCTTTTGTATCACATAGGATAGTCATCATGATCATTCGGGATGTCAGAATCACGTTTCCGAGTTCGCAATACATATACCCCATGAAATCATCAGTGTCAAACTGGACTTGTATTTGCTGAGGATCGACCTACTAGCGTCCAGATATGGTATCCCCGACTTAGACTTGGCTTCTTTGAGATTGTCCTGAACGCTGTGCTGCAAGATCTAGCTCGGCCCTATACAGTCTCTCCCAGTGACCTCCACGTTCACCTCAAGTGAATTAGAGTACGATTAGTATGTGCGTAAGATAAAACTATGATACAGAGAGATGCAAGATGGATACAAATCGAAATGCAAAAGACCCAGTCTACGAATACTCTATGTAATACTCTAATAAGTAAACCAAACCCTCAGGCCAAAATCACCCATTACTTCGCCCTCTCCACGATCTCAATGATCACCCTCCCCACACACTCCTCCGTGCTCTTCATGTACACCGCAACGTTCAACTCCCCGACGTCCGCCTTACTCGGCACACCCGTGAACTCCACCATCCTCCCACTCCCGCCTCCATTCCTCTCGGGTTTCCCCATCACGTCGACGTTCGTGCGCACGAACCGAGGCAGTGGGAGCCCGGACATGAGTTTCACCTCGAGAGGTTCCCCTGGTGCCGGGGAAGACGTAGGGGAGAGGAGATGGGAGAACGTGAGCGGAACACGGAACTTGAACTGTTCGCCTGTGCGGGCGAGCATGCGCGGGACGGCGTGCGTTCTGGTGTTGGTCATGATGGATGCGCTGTCGCGTTGGTCTCCGGCAGCGTGCATGGAGGACTCAACCGAGAACGACGTGGTGGTCAGATTTACTAACAGGGCGTTATTAGGAGGCATGTGAGGATCAAAGAAAGAAGAGAGAGCGCACCTGGTAACCGCCCGTCATCCGCCCCAAGGGCCTTCACGTACTGAATCCCAACACTCAATTCATCTCCCGTACTCCCCTCACCCTCTCCAATCTTTCCTTCCCTCAACCCCCGATCCGTACTCGCGCTCCTAAACACCTTCGCCATCTGACTAACCACCCTCTTCGACTTCGGTGACACCGCCTCAATCACGTTGTCCGACTCAACAACCTCCGCAGGATCCACATCTCCCGTAAAGTACGACGAAGGCATCTTCGGGACCGGAACGCGAGAGGACGACGTGAACGGGACGAGTCGCGGACGTGTTTTGCCGCCTTTAGATGTGGAAGAGGGCCGGCGGGAATGGGATGCGCGTGCGTCTGCGACGGATTGAACGGAAATGGCGCTGACGCTACGGTAGCTGCGCATGCTCATGGACTTCTCCCCTCGACTGTTCATGATCGCGGCCTCACTCTGGACCGACATCGCGCTCCTGCTTCCCATAGACTCAACGAGACTCTCCAAGTCCACGCTCCGTCGTCGGATGCTGTTTCTGTGGCCGCGATACACCTGGGGAGGGGTCGTCAAGACTTCCGGCGATTTCACATTCGGTGGAGCAAAGTCGGCACGGCGACGAGGGATGGACCTGTCACCAGTTGACGAGGAAGGAGATCCGGCGATAGACAGACTCAGCCCACTAGGAGCATACTGGCTGAAGTCGAGATCTTCGAATGGTGCTACTTCAGGATGTCGAGGACTGGGAGTGTTGCCCGCGGTAAGATGGACCGGTTCGTTGTTGTGCATCATGAGAACGGGTTTGGAGATGATAGGTTTTCGACTTTTGGTGGCCCCAGTTCCGGCTGACGGCCCAATACTCCGAACTATGTTGCCTACGACCTTGACCGTACTGCTCACTTTCCGCCCAGCAGTCTGTCGAATTTTGCCCAAGAATATGCCTTTCTTCATGACACCGGGACTGAGAGGTGCTTCTGGAGGAACCTTGGGGCTGTGACTGGGAATCCGTGGACTGATCATACTGGATATGGACCGAGAGATGGCACGGCTGAGTCTGGCAAGCCCTCGCGTCGAGTGACCTGCAGAAAGGTGAATATCAATATGTCAGTCCAAAAGGCGACGAACTCACCATCTGCATCCAACCCGTACCATCTCTTTTCCTCCTCAGTCCATGCCTTTCTACCCTCTTCGCCTTGTAGTGCCGTGTCTGGAACGCGAGTACAGCGTCTCATACCCGCCAAGAAGAGGCCGAACAGAAGGAGTCCGCCAATGATGCTGAACGAGATCTTGATTCCGAGGAGCATCTTCGCACGAGCGGCCGCAGAAAGACCCGAAGCATGGTGTTGTTGATGGGCAAAGTCAGACGCACTGAGCGAGATGGGCAGTGAGGCATGAGATGTAGAGTGCGTGATGCGAGAGTATGCCGTGAACGTTACACCGATATGAGAATAATTGTTGCCTCCTGAGGTAGGGATGTTACCAGAAAGCAAGCCGGAAGCAACATCGAAGGTGAGAAAATCAGACGCATCCTTGGGATCGTACGCTGCGGTGAGATTGACATCCGAGTCCGGACCAGAACCAACAGTAATACCGGAGTTGTTGGAGTAAAAGGGCGAGAGACTGAAGTTAACGGCTTGTCCTGGGTTGACAAGAATAGGCTTGAGGTCGGCAGAGGTAAAGAAAGGAGGCACGACAGCCAGGGAAACGTTGGTCTCCAAGGTTTGGTTGATGTTTGTCGTCAGAGTCACGGGCAAGAGGGTTCCGTCGTCCAGATCTTTGGGAGGGTCACCGCTGAGCGTTCTGCTGCTAGTATCATACGTGAGCCAGGAGTAGTAAGAAGTGTCAACCTGGATGGCGGTGATGTCAGAAGGCTGTATCTGCTTTCCGTCGAGAAGAACACCGGTGAAGTCAACTGGAGAGGTCAGGCTGACACTGAACGAGTTGTCGGCGGTGATGTTGATGGTCGGGAGAGAAGGGGTCGCCAAGGAGAGTTCGTGAGCAGCGACTACGACGTCAAAGAGGAGGGACGATGCCGAGTAGCCTTCTTGGTCTGAGCCATGCAAGGCGAGTGAGATGGTGTACGGAGCTGAGTTGCTTGGCTGCTTTGGAGTATAGCCATTGAATGTAATGGAGCGCGGGTTGAAGACCATCCAGTCGGGAATGGGTTCTCCATTGGCCATGGACGCGGCGTAGTAGAGGTCGTCCCCCGCAGTGGTGAAGGTGTCGTACTGGAATCCGATGCTGAACGACCAGCCTGGGGGGATGCGCAAAGCAGGGTTTTTGGACCTCAGCGCCGAGTGGGGGGCAAGAGAGAATACAGAGGAGAGAGACGGGTTCGGTAGCTGGAACTGCTCGACGATGGAATGTTGAAGTGTTGGACCGGCCTGATCGGTGACAAAGAGGTTGAACCGCGAGGTGGCAGAGTCCGACGAGTCCTTTGCTGTGAGCTGAATGGCCTGGGACCCTTTGTCGTCTCTGGTGGGAGTGCCGTGGAAGACGAGGTCGGCGTCGTCGAAGGCGAGCCAGTGAGGGAGTGAGCCCGAGGAGTACTGGAGAGTGTGGTTGCTGGCGGACACGAAGGTATTCCTCGAGATCGTCCAGGAGAAGGGGTCACCGACGCGGGCGATGGGCGGGAGCTGGTCCTCAAGGGGGTAGACGAGAGAGATGTCGTCGGCGGAGACGTAGGATGAGAATACGAGGACAAGAATGAAATGAAAGACGAGCATAGTGATGGTTGTATTGAAGGAGTGACTGGTAACGTCGCCCAGCGACTTCGAGGACACTGGCAACGGCAGCGATCAGGCACGGAGGCGGAGCGTCGGGGGTCGAGAGTCGGGAGTCGGGAGTCGGGTGAAACGTCGGGAGGGCTGTGTGACGAGCATTTTCAACACCAGTCACGGTCACGTGGATATCCCTCGCGACTTGTCACACACACACCGTCACTCTTCTTCGCGAAGTATTCGCCAACACTGCCCATGATAAATTCTCTCTTGCGCCTGAGCAGGAATGTCCAGGAGGTCAGCCGTTCAATTCTCCCTACTCTTCGCGGGAAATGACGGTTCGTTCACGGCTTTCATCCTCATAAATCATATCTCTCCAGAAACGGCCCATCTCAAAAGTTGTCCACCAACGCCAATCAATTAGAACGTGGCTATTGGGCCTAATCGTGGATTGTCGAGCTCTCCACTTGAGTTGTCGACCGACCCCCGGCTACGTGGTCGTCGATCGTAACCTTTTCCCCGCCATCTGCCTCTCTGTCACCCTCCACGTCCCCTGCATGCGGCTCAGGCTGAGGGATCTCGTCGTTAACCTTTGGCGCTTCTTCCACTTCCTCCGCTAATGCGGGGTGGATGCTTCCCTGGCTTTGAACTTGATCGACTCCGTCGAACCTGACCACGCTCTTGCCATGCAACCTGTCCTCCACACCGGTGCGTTTTGAATTCGTATTGTTGCCGTCTGCAAAGAGTGAATATCGGCCGGACTAGGTGTTAGGGAAAAAAACACCACTTACCATGATAACCTGCCTTCGCATTACTGTCCCTCAATTGCTCAATGTCCTCCAGTTTCTGCGCCAACATCGATTCTACCAGGGTGAACGATCGGTCCACCGGTCCCGGTAATTCCCCAATGTGCCTCGGGAACGTATCCTCCAGCGTATCTCTGATGTACCATTCCACCTCCACGGCACTCTCGGTCCCTATCCGCAAAACAAGCCGTGTGGTCTCCACAAGGTCACCGTACTCCGTCTCCTTTCCAAAAACCGCATCGAGAAGTCGCTCGACCCACGACTGCCACAAAGCAGCAACCGCGGTCTGCCGGACGACACGGACGAACTCCTTGCCCCACGTCGGCACATCGGGCTGGCGCACCTTCTCGCAGCGCAGTAATGTCACGATGGAGAAGTCCTTTGCGACTTTACTGGAGAAAGGGTCGGATTTGAAAGGGACGAGCCACCGGTGTGCGATCTGCACCCAACGACGAATGTGTGGGAGGTTCAATGGGTCATCAAGCCAGGCTGTGACGTTCTCTAGTTCTGGTGTACCAGTGGCCTGAACGATGGAAGTTTTTAGGATTTTGAAGAACAGGCCGTCCCGCTCGCGGAGTATATTTCTCTCGTCTATCATGGCAAGCGCCGAGCCGCGTGGCTGTGAAAGATCCCAATGGTATGAATTGGGAAAAAATGTAGGAAGGTTGCCACCATGGAAACGACCGGACTTGAGAAGTGATTTGATGAAGGCGAGCGCCTCACATTGCATCTGCAAGAAAAGTGTATGGGAACCTGCGGTCTCGTTTGCAGCATAGTCTCCAGGTGGCGGTTTAACAAGTGCTACAGGTTCAAGGGCGGTAGTGAGTGAATCATCTGTTACTTGGGTAGAGTCTGTCATGCGAGACATGATACTGATGACGTCCGTAATGCCACGGTAAAGAACCTGTGAGGTCACTTTGCCCTGAGCACGGCAAAGCGTCCCTAAGAATATCGATAATGAGTTGGCATGTGAGGAAGGAGGGCGCCATGTGTGAGAGAGTATTCGAGTACCGGACTGTAGGACACCAATGATCTTTGCCAGTACTTCCAACGCTTCGGCTCCAAGATGATCGAATTTGGGAATCATGAATACCCAGGCGATTTTGGATCGAGTGTGATGTGGAGGCCATGCCCAATGGATGAGACTTTCAATCTCCTCAAGGATGTACTCTGCTGCTGGAATCCAATTGACGTTGCACGACCTGCAAACCAACCGATGAGTGAGAACTATCATGAGCGTTCCAGAGTCACCACGCACCCGCCGAGAGTATGCATCGCATCAGAGACATTGTGTGGTCCAAAACCCAAAACCAACGCCATAGAAAGGAGGGAATAGTGCGCAACATCAGCACCACCACTCTGCTGTTCCGAGTATTCCACAATTTGCGTAAGAAGTGCCTTGCGTTCATTTCGTCCCCGGATGTCCGCGAACGAGAGTTGAGAAAGATACCAGAGCGTGGTCGTTCTGAGGCGGAATTTGGCGGTGACTGGAGGAGATCGAGAAGGAGCATCAGATCCCTCGATATGATTGGAATAGGGGAAAGAGTCGGCTTCGAAAAGGACATCGACAAGCTTCCGTCTCCCCCGCATGTCTGCGATATGCTGTAGCGTGAGGACTGTTTGGTGGAAAACCCAGTTGTCCTGAGAGGCAATTGCTTCCGTGCTCGGCAGAGTATCCACAAACGTCGGGTGGTTATTGATAAAGGGACGGCCGGATTGGTGAATCCAGTCTATTATAGCAACCGCGTCGATCCGATACCATTGCCAGTAAACTTGGAGGAACGCAGAGCAAAGAGGAATCATCCTGTCCATGCCGTCTTCTCCACGACGATTTTCTGCGTGGTATGCGGCCAATTGCTCAAGGAAGACGTCTAGAATTTTGACGGGAAACAGAGCAGTGAACCTCTCGTTCGGCCAGATGACCTCTGAAGCAACCAGTATTGTGTTCTGACGAATGGCAGGGTCCGTCGACACTTCCAGCAGCCACAGTACTGCGGCCATCTGGACATCATTGGTGGTAGGATAGCTCCGTGCCAGGCGTTTTCGGTGAGCTTCCGTGATGGGAGCGTAGATGGAAGAAAGGAAAGATACGGAGGCGCGACAATAGAAGAGAAAAGACTGAGTAACACTCCGACGTAGGAGAGTCAGCGAAAGAGTTGTACGGATCGTCCTAATAAGTGCGCGCAGCGGTTGGATAAAACGACTTCCTAGTTGACGGTTCGTTAACGGAGACAGTGGTAAGGATGACTGAGAAGATGCCTCCTCTACATCCGCCTGTCGATTCCAATGCGGAATAACGTGCCAGAGGCGCCGAAGATGTGTGCGAACAGGTGCAAGTCGTCGGGATATGGAACGGAATATCTTCTTGCGCCGTCTGAGAAAAGATAGGTATAAACGAACTTCCACCATATCCTGACAAAGATACTCACATTGCCATCGTCTGTGACGTGGTGCCGACAAACCCGGAGGAACGACTGATGAGAGAAGCAGTGGCAGTGGTGGAACCTTTCCACGAGTTAGCCAAAAGGTCAGATAATGGCGTGTCGTATGGCGAGTCAGGATAAATCGTTGACACGACGACGGTGTAAGCCCACAGTAAACCCCCCAGCCCATTGAGAGCAATTAGCACCAAGGCGATGATGTGCTGTTGACTCCACATATACGCGCACAGCGAGATGCTGAATAGGAGTAGCGAAAACTGGAGGAGAATGGGAAGTGCTTCGAGGAAGAGACGAAAGCGCCAAGCCTCGAGTCCGTCGAGCTTCTGTTGTCTCCGCTTGCACCGATCTTCTGCGGAGCCTCGTTCGTCGACAGCACTATAGCGACTAAGCCACTGCGCAGCAAGTACGGCGCCGAGGGCAACCGAGAGACTGCACGAAAGACTGGCGTAAAGGAGAGTTTGGAACCAGATGACGGAAGCACTTGGGCCGTCCCATGTTGGTAATGGGACACCTTGAGGGACGGACCCAGCGGTGTTGTTGACAGCGATAAGGATGTTTTGCACCAGGACGAGCATTACGAGGTTGGGATCTGGGTTGAGACCAGAAACGGTCATGCTGGCAAACGTAGCAAGTGCAGCGACGAGTAGACCGGACTAGACATATGGTGAGTTGTCGTCATCGCGAGGATGAGAGATTTCCAACTTACGAATATCATAGTATTGTTCATATCACCTTGATACCTTTGCAAGAACTCCTTATCGTATTCATCCGCCTCCAGGTTGTACGTATACCAGAACCGCGCCCATGGAGTATCTCCAGTGCGGGAAACGATGGTCGACTTTCGAAGAATAATCAGCATCTCTTGCAGCAGCGAGCGTAACTCCTTCATGACCCTACAGCCAATTATTTGAATTTAGTAGAAAAGAGTTGTGCATTGATCAACCTACTCCGCTTTCTTCATCTTTACATCCTCAGGTCTGGGGGAAGGAATGTCCATTGTGGACAGGCAAAATGGTAAGGTGGTAAGGAGACAGCGCAGACAGAGTTTTCTCCTTCAAATGCGTGTAGATCTGTCAAGTGAGGAACGTGCATGGGAACCGGTGTTTGCAAGCGTGCAAATTGGTGCACTTCTGAAAACCTTGAATTAGCGCGACAAGGCCGTGCATCTCACGATGCTGTACTGTATATCTATGGAAGTTAGAAATGTAGCGCGGTGGTTCATTTTCACTGCATGTGCTCACCGTGACCATGACTTTGTGGCGTGTCTGATCGGCGTGTGGAGATGTAAAACTTGAGAAACAATGGCGGAAAAGGCCCGAACGACACATTAATATTGCTCGTCAAACGGATTGGTACGATTGCAAGACAACCTCTGAGAATATGTTCGCTCAAGGAGAAGGAGGGTGGATTGAGCAGGAATGACCGGAACACCAGCGGAGTTCAGTTCGGCAGATCATTTCTTCCCACGCTCTTTGCTCAACTCTTGCTCATTGCTTTGACCCTCTATCGTTTCCGATAGTTAGCATAGTCCTCGCTTGTCATGAGAACAAGTCTTCATGTGTCCTAGTATTGCTTATACACTTTTCGTTATTGAATCCTGAGAAGTGTATCAGTCAATCGTAAGAACTGAATTGACATAGGCCTGAGGGTCCATGAGCGCCGCCTCAGGCTGTTCAGCCCTTTCACAACATCCTCCTCACTTCGCTCGTTGTCAAAGACCACAGACAAGACGACACCAACGACAACGATGGCTCGCAGCCAGTTTAGCCCATCTCCTTCGCCAGGGTTTGACTCCGACTCCCATTTCTCGGATTCGTCACTCGACGACGACGTCCCGCCGACAAGTGCAACCACCGACACCACGTTTGCCCATGGTTTAAATTCTCCGCCGCCGACGACGCTACAACCTCAGCCAGTGGAGACTATAGAGTGCCAGTGGGAGGAATGCGGGAGGGCTTTTGACCATTTGCCAACGTTGATAGAGCATATCCATAATGGTGAGTGTGTGCCGTCGCCACCGAGTGGATCAAAGCGCACTGCTAAGCCCGTCCAAACTTCCGAACCTCCCTGAAAAAGACCATATCGGCGTGCACAAATCCAACTACACTTGCGAATGGAAGACTTGTCCTCGTCGTAGCATTGCCCAGACTTCCCGCTTTGCCCTCATATCCCACATACGCTCCCACACAGGCGAGAAACCATTCATATGCTCCAGGCCAGGTTGGTCCATTCATTTTCTACGCTGAAAATCGAGATTCAACACCACGCCACACTGCAGAATGTGACAAGTCCTTCACCCGGTCGGACGCGCTGGCAAAGCACATGCGTATCCAGCACAACATCATCCCGCCTCTCCCGGGCAGAGGTGGGAGTCGCAAGCGCAAGCGGAACAATAACAACGATGAACCCTGTGATAGTGCACCACAACCCAGTGCGGATGGGTACAGCACCGCCTCGTTCAAGGTCGACCAACAGGTTCCATACGAACCACAGACGTACACAGTGGTTGACGGGGGCGTTGAACCAGGAACATCGATGCTCATGGATGTCTACAATGGTGGCGTGCCATTGCCTCCGGATGTGGATGACGAAGAGGACGAGATTCCGCCTCATCTGGCTGGGATGCGCGACCCACAGACCGGGCTGATCATGGGAAGGTCGCCCGACATGGTGAAGTACATCGTCTGGAAGGCAAAACATCGGTATGCATTACAACAACACGAAATACTCATCGAACAGTTGAGGGCGATGAAGTACGAAGAGAAGTGTTGGAGGGAAAGGAAGGACGCGCTGTTGGATGTCGCTCTACGACTCACATTCGGGTCAGTGTATTCGAAGTAGATGACCGTTCCCAACCGAGACTCACCTTTCCTTCAGACAAAGCGTGGACGAGCTCACTGTAGAGCCCCAAGAAGCGATGCAGAGAGCTCGTGCTGCTCAGAGACTGAGAGTCTCTCGAGAACTCGACGAGCATCAGTAGATGTCGTCTTGACGTCGCTCGTATACCCCGCCCATGGACCTACTACATCACGTCTGTACGATACATACCCTATGCATCGCCCTAATGAAAAAGCCCATACTTATCAGTAAATGGTGAAGCAGAAACGAACAGCAACAGTTGTAGCCAAGGTCAAGGCGAACGGAGAGGTCACGGTCCGATTAGGCGCCATGGGACCCACAAAGCGACGACAACAAGGACCTCATCCGGGGAACAATACCCACCATGCGTGTCGGACCCCGAAACCGGCGCTCAACATATAAGGTCGGGGTTGCTCACTCCTTGGCCATCTTCCAACGGTCATCATCGTCGTGGATCTACCCCCTCCACATCCCAGCTTTGCCTTAGTCTCTCATCAGCACTTTGCCCCATTGCTTTGGCGCACGCTTTGGCTTGACCATGGCCGCTATATTGAAACCATTTCGCGTTCAGAAGACAAATTCTGAGATCGCTTCTACCCCTACTCCCAATCCCCCTCACAAACCCAAACCCAAAGTCTCCAGAATCCTCACCAAGAGAGCCGCCATGGAGCTCCCTATCGAACAATTGCACCGTTACTCGGTGGTAAGTCCTTCTCTTCTCCTTTGGTCAATCTCGCCATCCATTGCCTCCCAAACCCCCTCCCCCTCTCTCACTCTTTCATCAATCATTGCGACTGACATACTGACATCGCCCTCCAGATGTACAACGGACCGGCCAGCAACAACGCGGCCGAAATTGTCAACCATATCTTCGCCGACCGTCAAGTCGTCCACAAGCTTTCCGTCCTCAAACGCGCCCGCAGCCTCCGTGTACCAGTCATCGAACGCACCATCATGAAGAAGAAGCACATCGTCCCGAGCAAGAGCACTTTCCTGGAGCTCAAAGATCGTACTGTGCGGGCGAACAAGGAGCGCATCAGTCGGAACGCCAGACGGGAAGACCAGAAGACGTTCATGGACTGGTTCTTCAACAAAGGCCAACGCTATGGTAGGCTCTCTCTTACTCCTCTCTAGCACTCTTTGAACGACCAACTGATCTCATTCCTCGCACAGATACGACCGCAGGCGTAAACGCCACTCAGCCGTACCAGCTCGCGTCGACTCCCACACAATCCCCAGCGTTCTACGACCCGACCTCTCCCCAGACAGGCGACCTGGCCACACCCCGGCGCCCTTCTCCTCTCAAACGGGTGCCCACGGAACCCCTTGAAGACGAAAACCAACCACCACGTGCCCTCCGCGCGGCGCCTAAGTCCACCACCCGTCCTGTCCTCCTCAACTCAGCCACATCCTCCGTCAAATACGTCCCTTCCCTCCCCATCCTTCCTCCCAAGACTCCTTTGTCCTTCGCCGCACCCCAGACGGCGCCGATGCCCGAGCCTACCGATGCGCATGGTTCGAACCAGCCTTTGCCTGAGGTGGACGATAACCTCATGGGCCCGTTTGCGGCTGGGTATGCGCGGTTCAGGGAGGAACATAACGCGCGGTTGGAGAGGAGAGGCGGGCGTGACGACGAGGACGATAATAATGGGAACGGCAATGGCGCTCCTTCCGGCTCTGGAGGCGGAGGCGGCGACGACGGGGATGATAGCGGCGACGGTGATGATGGCGATGACGGTGATGATGATGATGACGACGACAGCGACAAAGAGAATAAAGAGAAGAAGGACGAGGAAGAAGAAGAAGAAGAAGAAGAAGAGCAACAACAAGAGGAGGAACCCCAGCCACTGGACGTTCAAGAGCTGTACAGACAGTGCTTCTCCTCCCCTGCTCCCGAAGATGACGATGGCCCCGACGTTGGGTACCCCGAGGGACGCAACGACCTCAAGGTCGACATCCCCTCTGCCTTCGTACGCGACGGCCTCACCGACCCCGCGCTCAAAGCCTCACTCGTCTACCCACCTCCCCACTCAACCGACGCGGACTGGTTCGACAAGATGTTCAAACGCGTCCGGGCGGAGCGCCAACACCTCAAGGCTTTCAACGCCAAAGTGAGCGCGGAGTGGGCCGCGGCGATGTATGAGATGGAGCTCGCGACGGCGGAGCTCAAGCGCGAAAGGGCTGCGATGAACGCGCTGGTGGAGACGGCGGGGGAGATGGGTGGCGACAAGGCTTTGAATATTATTTGGACGACGGCGCATGAGAATCCGGGTGCGGACGCTAGGGAGAGGGCGGAGAGGGCGTTGGCGGCTGGAATTGACCTAAGCCTCGAAAACGCCTCGGAACGGTGGACTGGAGAGATCAAGAGAAGGAAGGTGGACGCACATTTGATGTGGCCTCAACATGGCCCGTACGTTTTCTCCCTGTTCTCTCATGTGTCGTCTGCTGAGTTGATGCTCGTGTTTTAGGCGTGAGGATGAGCCAGTGGCCCCTGAGATCCCGCAGAACATGATTTCTCTTGCTTGTAAATGCCCACTCTCGCCTGACAATGCTCCAAACCCTCCCACCTTTAGAGGTGACGGCGGGGACGACAACGACGACGGCAATGATGGCGACAACCCGGGCGGCCCAGGGAGAGGCCGCGGTCCTTCCCCTCCCAACCATCGCAAGCGTGGACGCTCTCCCAGCCAAGATCACCGCAGCACCCATTCATCACAAGGACCGTCTGGCTCTACGTTCGACCCCTACCGTGCTGATATCCCAGACGACCACCCGTTGAAACGACGTCGTCCTGCCCATGGCGGACGCACGCTCCAGCGCGAAAACGCGGTGGAAATCGACCCCGACACTGGAGTGGACAGGGCTGCGGTGGCCAACCTCTGCAGGATGGGGCAAGCGGCTGACATCCAGGCCGCGTCCGAGTTGATGCGCAGGGCTCCCGCGGACTACTACATAGGAGACAATCTGCGAACTTTGGGAAGGTTGCGTCCTTCTCCCCACTCCAGTCCAGAGATGGGCTCCTCGGAGCTTGAAGAGAGCCCTATCAGGGCTGGACTGTCCCACCCGCCGACACCAAGGCTTCGACCAGTTCAGTGGCATTCTAGCAATGTCGTCTCTCGAGAGACGGTGTTGACGGCTGGTGGGCGTACGGGACAGGTGCAGGTTCAGAGGACCGTCGTTCAGGCTCAAGCTCCCCCTCAGACTATTATACCCAGTGGCCCTCTCATGCGCGCAACGTCTCTCTCCGCCACCACCAACGGCAACTACGCAGCAGCAGGACCGTCCGGAAACCCTTACAACATTCCTTACCCTCAGAGCAACGTAGCCGGACCGTCCCAAGTCCGCCCTCCGGTCTTCAGGCGGCCTGACGACTGGTTTGTTCGCCGCGGGAGGCAGGAGGAGGAGGAGGAGGCGTCAATCTCTCCCATCCGCAGCAACGACAGTTCCATCGTGCCGACTTCACCCATCTCTCCTGAGGTGAGCATGGAGGAAGCAGAAGAAGAATTCACGAACGAAGCCGGGCCTTCGAGCACGTCCTCTGGGGCAGTCGACCAAGTGAGCATGGTGTCCAGCATCCGAGCAGGAGCAGCGCGGTTCTTCAGCAACATTCGCGGTGCCGTCCAGACCAGCACACCCCGCAGCACGGAGTCTGATGAGCCCGAGGATTCTGGCGAGATGGCATTGCCGCCTGCGTTCGCGCCGCCACCACGTCGACGGCAGAGACGGGACTCTCCGATGCATGGTCGGGCCGCGATATTCATGCAGAGCCCACCGGATGTGAGCAGGGTGACGGGGGAGGTGCTGAGGGATATGGGGCGGGGAATGGGATTCAATGGGTCTCCCATGAGGTACGCCGATGGCGAGGAGCCTCTTCCCGAGCCAGCCATCACCTAGGCTGTTTTAAATTTGGTTCTCTCGAATTCAGGTAGGTATTGTACTACGAGTGTAATATTGCTTTATTCCTTTGTAACGGACTTGAAGTTGAATTGAACTGTGATTTGTGCTTGTCGCCGATATTCCCGGACGGATGAGGATATTACGTCACATGGGAATTTCACGTGCAGGCGACCCCGCAAAAGAGGTGATCGACCCCAACCGGGAACTTGAAGTCCCCGGCAATATATAAAGCCCTCTTCCTCTCCTCCTCGTCCTACCCCTCCTTCTCCTCCTTCCACGATGTCCACAGCTACCTCCTCGTCGTCACCAGCCCGCGCACGCGTCCTCGCCAAGAGCGACAACGACGTCGTCATCGTCGCAGCCGTCCGCTCAGCCATCACAAAGGTACGACCAGCTTCATCCTCTTGCATCACATCTTCTTGACACCGCGAGCAGGGAAAGAAGGGCGGATTCAAGGACACCCGTCCAGAGGAGATCCTCTCGGAAGTCCTCAGGGCTGCCTACAAGAAGGCCTCCCTCGACCCCGCGCTCATTGAAGACATCGTCGTCGGCAATGTTCTCCCAGCTGGCGGAGGCGCAAGTGCCGCTCGCATGGCTGCCCTCGCAGCTGGAATCCCGCACACGACCTCCCTCAACACCGTCAACCGCCAGTGCTCCTCCGGCCTCACCGCCGTCAACCAAATCGCTAACCAGATTGCGTTGGGGCAAATTGACATCGGCATTGGTAAGCACACCGCTGACATTCTCTCATCATGATTCCCGACTCACAGGATCACACAGGTGCCGGTGTTGAATCAATGACGTTTGGCTATGGCGCTGGAGCTCAGCCAGATGGGTTCTCAGAGAAAGTTCTCTCTTGCCAGGAAGCCGAAGACTGTCTTCTTCCCATGGGCATCACCTCCGAGAATGTCGCCTCTGACTACAAAATCTCGCGTGCAGTTCAGGACGAATTCTCTGCAAAGTCGTTCCAGAAGGCAGCCAAGGCTCAGAAGGAGGGAAAGTTCAAGGACGAGATTGTTCCCATTACCGTCAAGTGGATTGACCCCAAAACCAAAGAGGAGAAGGACGTTGTTGTGGATGCAGATGATGGTATCAGGGAGGGTGTTACAAAGGAGAGCCTCGCGAAGTTGAAGCCTGCTTTTGTCAAGGATGGAACAACCCACGCCGGTAAGCACCTGCTATTCGCGCACAATTCAACCAACTGATCTCTTCCTTCAGGAAACGCGTCCCAGGTATCAGACGGTGCTGCTGCTGTTGTCCTCACCCGCCGTTCTGTCGCGAAACGGCTCGGTCTCCCCATCGTCGGAAAGTTCGTCTTCGCCTCTACCGTTGGTGTCCCACCGCGCATCATGGGTGTCGGCCCTGCATACGCCATCCCCAAGGTCCTTGAGAAGACTGGCTTGAAGAAGGAAGACGTTGACTTCTACGAAATCAACGAAGCGTTTGCAAGTCAGGCGGTGTACTCTGTGCAAACATTGGGTATCCCATTCGAGAAGGTGAACGTCAACGGCGGTGCCATCGCCATTGGCCACCCTCTGGGCTGCAGTACGTGTCTTTCTATCTTGCGTTCTACCTGCAGCAGTACTGATACTTCCTCGTTTTTCAGCTGGTGCAAGGCAGATCGCGACGGGTCTCAACATCGCGAAGCAGACCGGTGGAAAGATCTTCTGCACGAGCATGTGCATTGGCTCTGGCATGGGTATGGCTGCGATCTTCGTTTCAGAGCATTAAGTGTTGCGGCGTTGTGATCTCCTGGTTTTTAATGTTATCATGTTTTGTTGTACTCTGATCTTAGGTTTATGTATTGCTTTCACAATGGAAATTTGCCCCCACAGGCTCACGCTATCATTGCATCTCCCGATGCTGGGCGTTTTTCTCTGCTCGATAGTCAGCAAGCAACAGAATTCGCATCGGCCTTGGATGCGGCCTTGGATGGCGTTTGAAAGCTGGGTCGGTTATCGCTAGAGGACTGTTAGGAGGAAGGTCAACGCAAGAAGTACCATCTTGGAAAGAAAGGCGTCAATAAACTAGGGCTAAACAAGCACAAAGAACGCGTCGTGCCACGGTTTACAGTCGTTACTTTCACAGCGTTTCCAGTGGCTAAAGAAATATTAGGTATATTGTTCCGTCTATACAGCACTAAAGAAGAGCCCATCTCCGAAATATCTCAAGCTTCACTAGCCTCTCTCTCTCTCTATGCTTCGCCAGCGAAAGCATTACCACTCCTCGAGACACCACCAGAACCAGCATGGTCTATTGAAAGTGATAAACAGTCAGGATCATTCTGCCAAAAGAGGGAGACAACAGAAGGACGTACTGGACCCAGCTGCGTTGAAGATGAAGTTCCCATTGTTTCCTGCACTGCCACCATCGGTATTTCCAGTGTTTCCGGACGTAGCGTCCCCGCCGTTACCACCTAACAACCCAGCATCCGTGGCATGAGCGCTCCCAGACACAGTGGTGCCGCCATTCCCAGCGATGTCTGTAAACAGGAACAAGTTAGAAAATCCCATTGGCGTTACGATCTGTGTGTTGGGAGTCTGCTTACTGGTATCCGGAGCATTGACGATGATGTCCCCCTGGTTCGTGGCTCCGCCACCGTTGGAGTCACCAGTACTCCCAGTCGTCGCTTTACCGCCATTCCCAGCGTCGAACCAGAACAATGCACGTTTGGCGTTCCCAGCTCTAGCGGTACCAGACCTGCTAGTGCCGCCGTTACCAGCTTGGTCTACAAAAAGACAAAGAGATCAGAACTCTGCAGCACGAAGAGCATAAGGTTGAAGCGTCGGACTTACTCGATCCAGCAGCGTTGAAGATGCCGTTCCCCTCGTTGGTCACACTTCCACCATCGGTGTTGCCTGTGTTACCGGACTCAGCGTCCCCGCCATGTCCCCAGAACAACCCGCCCTCTCCAGCGATAGCACCTCCTGAAACCGTGGTTCCTCCGTTACCGGCCTTATCTAAGAAGAAGCAGGAGTCAGTTCGCTCCGTTCAATGTTACGAAAGGAAGGCGGTACGTACTCGAGTTGGCACCGTTGACAATGAGGTTCCCCTTGTTCGTCACTGTTCCACCGTTCGAGTTGCCAGTGCTTCCGGTAGTCGAGCTACCGCCGTTCTCAGCAAAGGGATCGAACCAGCGCTTTGCGACGACTGTCTCGGAGGAGGAAACGGGTGCGGCATAGACCGTTGCGGCGGTGGCAAGAATAATCGCAGTGAGAAACGAGGCGTGCATGGCTGAAATGTTGAGGTGATTGATGGCGAGGTGTCGAGGAGGGGTTTTTGGTTGATTAGGTGAGTGGATGGATGACTCGGAGATGAGATGTGAGTGAGTTGCTTTGCTGAGGATAAGACAGCCATCTTCGAGAGACTTTATACCCGAAGCCTTACCTGCTTCCAGTAAAGAGACGTGTGCAGCTCGTCACACTCCAGCGAGCAACGCACTCCTCCGCCTTCCGCACAACCCGACGCGATCTGAAACGCCGCCTCACAAGGGAGAGCCAGAAACGTCGGGCACGGACGACCTCATTTGGGCCATAGAGACGGGCGGATGACATGAAACACAACCGTGAAACGGCGGGTCGTTGTCATCTTCCGCGCGGAGGTTTCAGCTTCAGTCCATAAGTGATCTTTGAGCAGCCTGGGCACGGTGAAAGGTGTGGCGGAAAGCGCAAAGCAGGTGTTTCCCACAATGACTGCCAATTATGAGACCAGTTTCCATGGCGTACAGCGTACAGGCCGTATCCGCACTACACTGGACATAGTGGAGCGCAATGAGCAGCTGTAGACGTTCAAGTTGTCAGAATCGTCTCATGAAGCTGAAGAAAAAAAAGGTCCTCACTGTCCGCAACCCCACTAATCACAGCACGAGTTGGTTTCTCAGCTAGTCTGGGTCATCGAAGAGACCCTGATGATCTGACATCCGCACGGAATGTAGATTTGGGTGTTCATTCTGAGCCGCAGTGAGCGGAAGTGAACAAGTTACTTAAAACAGTTTAGTCACCTGTGCGTGAGTCACGACACCGCGCCAAATATACACAAATAACGCGTGGGTGACGCGTTGCGTGACGAAGCGCCCAGAGACTCTCTCAACAGCAAGCCCCTCAATAGTTCTGACAGCTGCTGCACGCAGTGAACCATCGAATGAAGGAATATGCTTTGCATATAGTACTGTTCTCCCTCAGATAGCATGAGCAATGCCAGTCCACGTGCCTAACGTGCCCATTGCCCAATATGTCGAACAATGGGCTGGCCAACACCTCCCTCGCGGAGTTACATTGCTGATGTTATCGACTCCGCTTCATTTTGCATTCATGGCCATGCCATCTCCCCTCCCTCTTTCTCTATTCTCCTCCAGTATACTTCCCCGCTATTGTACATTCCCCGAGAAAGGATGTCTGGTATGTTCATACTATTTCCGTCCCTTCCGGTACTCTCTTCTGACTGGCCAATAGATTGGAAGCACTCGATTCGAAAGCTATCGACGGCATTTAAGGCTCGTCGCATCGGTACACCTCCCATCCACCTACATTCCATAATGCACCTTCTAATCTTGCGATCCAGAACTCGCTGCCATTGCAGATTACTCCGCTGAAGACCCAACACTCTACGAAGTCGCAGAATCCCGTCGAGTTTCCAAACGGCGCAAGCTCTTTGGCCCCTTCCAGTCATTCCCCGAGGATATAGGCATGGAGATTTTCCGACGAGTCGTGGAACTGGAGGACGAGGATGCGTCTGACGATGGGCGGGTCTCGGACGCTTTGGTGCGGACAACAATGACGCTTTACAACGTCTGTAAAGCCTGGAGACTTGTTTTGCAAAGCATGTCCTCTTTGTGGTCGAGGATTGACCTCTCACGCCCCTCATTCGCTTTGCGCTGTCTGCAATTCTGCAACACTCGCTCCCTTCACATCTGCGGCACCCTGATGGATCCCGACATCTTCGCCGCGCGTCCTTCCTTGTCCCCGAACTTCCGCGAACACCGAGACTCTATCGCCACCATCAACGTCTCCGCGGCCACACCCAACGCAATGACATCTTTCCTCGACCTCCTCCAGCGAGGGCCGCTCTTCTCGCTGCCAAGCTTGGTAGACCTCCAATTGCACGTTCCCCCATCGCTCGACTCTCCAGATCTAGTATCCCACCTCGAATTCCCCTCCCTCCTCAGCTTCAAGCTCGACAACGTGAACATCATCTTCACCGCCGAGTCGGTGATGGCTCTTTCCTCGCTGCAGACGTGCAGCTTCATGTGGAGTCGCATCACTCCCATGGCCATCATCAGCTTCCTATCTTGCATCGGGGAAGCGCCGAGCCTTCAGTCTCTGGACCTCCAGTGCACTCCTGAGTCGAAGGACTTTTCTGTATACACGATGCTTGGCCTATACGGCATGACCGCGTCCCGTTTCTTCTCCCTACCTCACCTCACCGACATCAAGATGACGAACGTCCGAGGCGACCTGGCCGCCGCTCTCTACAACTGCATCAAAGCACCTGCGTTGAAGCACGTCAGCTTCTGCTACGCAGACGCAGATGCTCTCTCCGAGTTTCTCTCCGAAGGCGCAGACTGCAGAGCACTGCTCGCTATGCGAGAGTGCCAATGCGACCTGGTCCTCTCCCAAAAAGCAGACACATTGGGCCGACTCGCGTTATGTTTGTCTCCCGCAGATCCTGAACGTACATGTGCCTGTCCCTCCTTCCAAACAGACTTCACGCCCCCTCCAACCTACCTTAGCCTTTTCGTCGACTTCCTCAACGCCTTCGATCCATCATGGGTCCCGCAAAGAATCAAGAGGGTTCAATTGAATGTCAACGAGCTGGATTTCCTTTCAACCGATGCTCAGGAGCAAAGGGAAGACTGGGAAACACTACTCGGACAACTGCCAGCTGTGGAATCTTTCGAGCTGTCCGGAGTAAATGACCTATCCGACTATTCATCCTCCGTTCTCACCACCCTCCTCTCTCCCCCGACCCTTCTACCTGATTTACGCCACTTGCGCCTGTCCTTTGCCGAAGATGGAGTTAACTTGGACGGCGACGTTTCAGGTTTGCTACACGCGTGCTACTTGGATTGGCTCGATGTCGTGACTAGGCGTCGGACGATTCGTAGGGTGGACCTCGACGGCATCCCGGAGTACGCGAGGCATAACGCGGAGTGGGTTGAAAGGTACAGCGCGGTGCAAGAGTTACTCCTAAGCCGTCGGGAAGAGACATTGGTGTCCTAGTCGCTGGGCGAAGCGAGTGTTGGAGCGGTCGAGATGGGAGTGGGACTCATAGTATGCTCATATATAGTGTATGTTCTATGTATCTTTGGTATGCAAATTATGTGCAAATGCTCGTTCTGGGGGGAGGGGTGGGTGAGGCGATCGCTTGTAGCTTCAAGAGTCGAAATATGTGCGGGAGCTCCTCCCATGTAAAAGTCCACAAAAATGGTTCAGCAACAAAGATAACTTGACAAATAGTTTGTCCATGAGAAGATCATGAACTTGAACGGTATACATCAGTATATTCTGGAACTCAAAAACCCAGTCTCAATGTCGTTCCAGCCGTGATCTGCATCACGATGACACCAGAACTGCAGCTGCAGCTCGTCGTGAGGCTCTAGCCCACTTCTGTGCCCACGAGTGCACTGTGAAGGGGCTGTATAGCTCTTGCACGAGTTCCACGTCCGCACGCATATCGGCGGGTATGTAATCAGATTTCCACTGGGGAACGCTGTGACCGAGGGCTTCACCAGTACGAATCAACACCATGAACTTGAAAGGATTCACATGGGATCGTATCTAGGGAAAACGTGGGAGACCGTCCTTGAGGCGGACGTCGTACCCCTTGTGAGCCGCCCCGTCGTCGATTCTCCGATGAAAATGGATGTTCATTTCAAACCATATCTGTGGTAAAAGACGATAGGTAAAAACTCGCGTCTTCTTGAGAAAACCTGTATGTCATAGGCTCCGAGTCATTGTTATTTTGACGGGCGATAACATGTTGGACACCGTACTTACCCTCCTGTCGTCGTAGAAGTGTGATTGGGTTGGTCGGTTCTAATCATAATGGCCTTTAATAGCGTCCCCAAAATGCTTCTTGATGTCTTGGAGGTCTTCAGTGGCTGGTAGTATTACCCAACAACAGGACTCGAACGTTTTGTGCATAGTATGGGGTGGTACTGCGAACAATGGGAGTCAACTTACTGTGTATCTTCAAAGCGCATAGCCGTAACTGACAGAAAAACAGATCCAATGTCGAGAGGGAATTGAATGATTCATAGGTGATGCCCAGCGTATACTCGATCCTCGATGCCTGCTCAGTCGTTTGGGGTAGAGTCGGAAATGGCATGTTTACTCTGGGACGTTTGGCTTCGGAGTCTTTCGGAGCCATCTGAGCAGTGTTTGGGATAGGTTCTGTATCGTTGGTTATCAGACATTTCGCGTCGGCGACGGTATCACGGATGTTGAGGACTTCCGCCAGCTCGTATCGAACAGTGTTGGGAATCACGACAGCCTGACTGGAATGGCTCATTGTTCTACGTAAGTCTGCGTTTTAACCATTGCTACTTAGTTATGGCGACCCAGAACCGTATCAATCAGGAAGAACATACCATTTGTTCTCTGACAATGTGGTTGTTCGTTGGTGACTCGAAAGACGCTCGACGCCACAGTTATAGCCACGCGAGACGTTGTTTGCTGGTATTTGTAGTATTTTGTACTTTCCCAGTAAACCCTTTCAATATTATTGGCTGTTCACGTCCCACTGGTGCCCTCAGTAGTTCTCTTATGCTTCTCGTTCAATGATGCGGTTTATCGGTACTTCTCCAGGACCGTACCTTAACATTAGCAACTCCGAATCTGACAAACATCCGATCTACATGGGTCACCGTTGTGAGCCTGAGCACGTCCAGCCTCCACGTCTTTAACTGAGTATTCATTTATTTGGATCATGCGTTTACTACATACCTACTACGACGTCGTACCTACATAAAGCATATCTGGAAACATAACGGCATAATGTAAACGCTACATGGGAGATATCCTAAGAAAGACAACAAAACCAACGTCATGACATGACAACTTCTACAACAGACATCCTTCCATCTGGCCTCCTGATGGCCCACTACTAAACCCTGAGAAATCAAAGTAGCGAAAAATTGATAAATACGCCAGGTTCAAGCCCGACCGTGAGGGTGACGACGAGCAGTCAAACATTCTTGAAGAGCGCCCCAACGCGTCCTGAACTCTTGATCGTCCTTCACGAGGGGAGGTACCCCCGTGACATCCAAGGAGTCGATCCCCGGAAAACTCTGCACCACCCATTCCCACAATCCGCAATAGATCTCCCTCAGCCGCGTCAGGTCGTCCGCCACGACGTCGTCGTCGTCTTCTCCGGTAAACGAGATCTGCAGGCGGCGCAGGGCGGCGACGGAGTCGGGCGAGTCGACGAGGCTCTGGGCGACGGCGGTGATGTCTGCGAGGATGGGCTCGACGTTGACGAGCGAGAGGGTGTCGAGGGACGGGTAGTGGTGCAGGAGAACTGGCCAGTCCACCTTGTTGAGGTCGTCGTCGAGGTCGACGAAACGGAGCGACAGCTCGAGTCTCTTCACTCGGCCCAAGGCGTTTGAACCGGCGTCGAACACTTCTGTGACGTGAATGAAGTCGCGGAAGGACGCGGGATCTTTGAAGTCCATACGGAACGTTGCGCAGTGACACTCGTGGGTGGCGTCGCTGGGATTAAGGCGGGACAGTACGAAGTAAAAGCTCTGGTCCGAGTCGTGGATCGCCTCCGCGTCGGGGTCGACGTGGGTGATTTGAAGAGGACAGGTGCAGGCGTTGAACTCCACAAGCGCTTTGCACCGAGGTTGTATTGACTGACTATGAAGGAAGTCTGCAAGGTGTATGAAGTTTCTGAACAGGAATTCGATGTGCTCAATGTCAGGAAGGGTGAGGCGGTTGTAGATATCTCTGGCCAGGCACGATGTCATCCCGCATAGCGTGATCTTCTTCAGCTGATTCAGCTTGAGAGTGGGGATTGTATCTGGCTGCCGAGCCCCCTCGTCGATTCTCGAGCGCGCTTTCGAGAATTCGCAGAAGAATGTGACGAGCTTGGGGGCGTTCATGAGGAGGCCGAGGATGTGCGATGGGGTGAGGTCGTTCGGAGTAGTATGTTTGCACAGAATGGTGAGAGAGAGGAGTTTAGGGAGGCATGGCGCGGACGATGACGGCACAAAGAAGATGTTCTCCAGAGAAAGCGTCTGAAGCTCGGGGAAATCGTGTCGTAGTGCCCCCATGTTGTGAGATAGGAATGCACTGCCCCCATGAAGCGACAGGTGAATCAGTTTGGAGAACTTGAACGACGGGGAGCCGGGATGGAACGTCTGGAAGAAGCTGCGAATGGAGTCGGGGTCCTCGCAACTCAGCTCCAAGGTTTCTACGCGGGAGCTGTGAGTGCGTAGCTTGGTAAGAAACGGTGCGTCGGAGATCCATGTATCGTCGGGTAGAATAAGCCCCCGGATGTGGACGGATTGGTTGATAGGGCATTCGCCAATATTGTCAATAATGCGAGAGACCGTGTTGGGGTAGGAGACGTCGATACGCGACCACAGAGGGTTCATGCTTGAAGACACGACGTCTCGCCAGTATCGGCACACAGGCAGAAATCTGTAGATATCTCGATAGAGCGCGGAAGAGATTTCTCTCTGGTGTATAGTGCCGCGATGCATGTCTTCGCCTCGAGGGACGGGTCCCATGCAGAGTTTGAAGATCTCTGTGAGGAGCTCCGGCGGAAGCGTGTTGACAGGTGCTTTTCGCGTTCGGAGATCATGGCCACCACTGGAGACATTGCTAGAACGATGGACGACTAAAGCGTTGATACAATCCGTTATAAGCCAAGACTTATGGACCGGAAGGAAGACAAACCTCTCAATCGCTTGTTGTAAACGGTCTGAAGACGTCGAAACTCGGTTGCCGCTGCAAAGAGATGTGCGGCCACATGAGGGAAATGCGTACAGGGATGAAGACGGACCGACGTACCATTGTCGCATGCAAGCATGGTGCGTGGATGGTGGGATCGGTGGCTGAGCATCGGGGTTGACAAGGTCAAACGACACACTGTGGAGTGGAGGAGGATGAGAGAAAGCTTAGCAGAGGGAGCGCGACGCGTCGCGTTTGGAGAGTTCCCACGAGGGGGGGCAATTCCATTCAGGATTGGCCATGACCACCCCCGCCTCAGAAACAACGGCCTGTTCAGTCACATGCAAGTGAGCGGGGTACCCGTGTGAAAGTTACTGATCCCAATGATAACAGCTCCCCAGCCTCCGCTTGGAGTAAAGAGGGGATACGATTGGTCTCTACGACGGGACCAAGCGGACAAAGGCCCGGGTGGGGAGCTTTGGCTGCTGAGTTGGTATTGCCCAAGCCTGCGGACGGCAAAGCAAATCAGTGATTTTCGAAGACATAGTTCAGGATTACTCAAATCTCACAAAATCTTTCATTTTTCTAGAGCGGACGGGGCTCTGCATCGTATACCAGCCTAAATGTGCCAGCGGAGGTGAAGAATCCACCAACTCTCTGAGCGCCTCACGAGCGCCTCAGGTCTGAGCATTTGATCCGGCGATATCAGAATGATAAGCGCTGACGATCCTTGCACGTGGACTTGTATGTTTCTTCCTGTCATTCGAGTTCAATAACAGGTCTGCGAGCAATTATGTGCGGGCCTACAGAATTGTCTCCGTTGGACGGCGATCACAGACGCGTTCGCTGGGAAAATTTGCTGGCTACAGCATGTTCAAATAATCGGACGTATCCTTTCAATCATTAGACTTCTCCAATTCGTTCAATCCCGGGCCATGCTTCGGATTACTCTCTAAGATTCCATGGAGTTGAGATCAGTAGTTCTTGTTCAGTTCCCCAGGCGAAGAGCCAGGTGTCCATGGAGAACACGATGCCGAGCCTTAACTCCTCATCTTCTTGAATGAAGGGAAGACTGCTCTATAAGTATTCAGGCACTCCTGAGAGCAACTTATAACGGTTTTCATTGAGTGACAACACTACAAACTTGGTACTAAATTTGCGAGATGTACATGCAATCATGCGTCGAAGATATGCAAAGCCCAAGTGTAAGGACACAGATTGTACAGTGACACATTTCTCCCTAATCCTCGCGCGAATGGCACTGCACATCCGACTCAATGCTGAACCACTCGGCATCGGAATCAATCGAAGGCAACCCGCGGACGGCCACTGTCAGAGTCCGATCAGGATAACTGCCCATCAATCTCTCCCACATCTCCCGGTACACCTGCTGTCTGACACCCTCGTCCTCCGGCACTGGCACTTGATCAGTGAACATGATGTTCAGCCGAGAGAGTCGGGGGAGGAGGTTGGGAATGTCATGTTCCATAGTCGAGCACAAGAGCCCCATGGGGGAGATGTTGACGAAGGAAAGGTTTTCGAGTTCTGGGACCATGGAGAACAGGCTCGACAGGTTCGGCACCGACTCGGAGACATGCCCTGAAGGGTCGGGGATCTGGAGCGAGACCCCGAGGGCCTTCACTCTCGCAAGCAGGGTGGGGTGCGCCTCGTCGAAGATGGAAAGAAGGTCTCCAAGCGACCCAAGAGGGAATGTCTCCCAGAGGAGGACCTGGATGTTCGGGAATTTGCAACAGCAAGTGCTGCCTGTCGCGCGGGACAGCAACACATAAGGGTCGCCGTCGTAGTGGCAGTAGATGAGGTGGACAGGGCAAGTGCAATCGTCCAGTTGTGCGAGCGCGTCGCATACGGGTTGCTCGAGGTTGATTTCGAGAAATTCAACCAGGTCCACGGGCGAGGTGACAACAAAACGGCTGTGCGGAGGGGCGTCGAGAATCTTGTGCACCTCCCTGGCAATCTCCGCAATGATGCTGCCACCAGATACAGTGATATTCTTCAGGCATGGCAGAGAGACCTTGTCAGAACCCTCCAATGACGGCAGGTTGTCGACGGTAAGCTGACTGCTTGAAACGTCCAGGATGATGTCGACGAGGAGGGGTGCGCCGACCAGAAGTTCGAGAACCCAGTCCAACGAGTCCTCGCTCAGCCTTGCGTACGAGACTGTGAGCGATTGCAGTTTGGGCAGGCATGGCCCGGAACCATCAAGAATAAGCGCGATGTTGGTCAGGGAGAGGGTACGGAGGTTGGGGAAGGAATGATAGTGGACATCGCGCGCCGGCAGACACGATGCCCAGAGTGCCATGTCCGTGAGGTTTTCGAATACAACCAATGACGAACCAATAGAAGACGACGAGAAGAATCTGAAGAATTGGAAGATGTCGTCATGGTATTCCCCGTTGATGCTGATGGTTTGGAATTGAGGGCCAATGCACCTCAGTTTTTCCACGTATTCGGGCTCTGTCAGGGGGTAGTCGCTGATCCTGACGACGCCACGAATATGCAGAGGCAACTTGTACTGGCACATACTGAGGACGAGAGATACCATCAGGGGATGAGTGAAGTCGATTCGGGTCCACAATCCGGTGAAGTGGGCGATGGTGTCGTACCAGGATCTGCATACACGCATGAGCGTGTGGATCGACGTGTAGTATCGGGAGGTATTCGAGGACTGGACACTCGGTACAACGCGTACGTCGTCGCGTCCGGGAATGTGGCCAATGCAGTGGAGAAAGATGCACGTGAGAAGTTCAACGGGAAGTCGTTGGATACCTGGGTGGCCAAAGAAGTTCATGTTGGTTTGAGGTGGGGGCTGAGCCCCGTGGGTGCCGGCGACCTGCAAAATGTCTGCGAAGCGGGTCAGACATTCATAGCGTACCCCAAGGCATAGTCCCAACACACCTGGCAGAGGCTGACGTGCATCAGGTTCGCTTTGACGGTGTCGCGTTACCACACCCGCTTTGCCTGCGAGCATGGCCAAGTGAGAACCAAGCGGTAATTGGATAACTGGGCGACGTACCACTCGAACCTTTACCCCGCATAATCTTCCGAGGGCTGAGAGAACCCATGAGCACAGAGAGGATGAGGGGGGAGGACCTGTGGCTGGTGCCGTCTGTAGAGTAGGTGGACAAGTTGAAGTTGAGAGAGGAGAGTTCCAAATTGGAAAGAGCAGGCATGAGGCGCTTTCGTACTCCGCGAGCAGTCACTAGGGAAAGAGGCCCAAGGGCCATTGTTATGCCCGGGACTCGGTATAAGCGCCGGTGACCGGCGTTGCCTTGGCCTGCTGGCCACGAATGATATCTTCTCCTACAATCGGCGTTCATTGGCTGAGGTCCAAGCGTTGGACTATGGATCATTTTTATCGACAAAGCTAAACATCGGTATGTCACTCACAGAATGCAAGTGGCGACAAGTGCTCGCGTCTGTGAAGATAATTTGACGAATAGTTCGTACAGACAAATGCTACCTTCCGAGTCAGTCCAGCATCACGCAACATCTGCAGCTCGCCGCGAAGCTTTTGCCCACTGTTTCGCCAAATCTTCTACCTTGAACGGTTTATAGAGCTTCTCCACGAGATCTACGTCGGCACGCATATCCAGGGGGACGTACTCCACTCGGTATTCGAGTCGAGCTTTGTCCAATGTCTCACCAGTGCGAATGAGCACCATGAAGGGATTGACATGAGAGCGTAGCTCCGGAAAACGAGCGACACCTGCCTTGAGACGAACGTCGTACGAGGTGTATTCAGCAGCAGGCGCGCTGTATCCTGCCTCGGTGGACCCATCGTGCTCGTCGTTTCTCCGGTGGATTTGGAAGTTCCTATCGAACCACGCCTGCGGCAAGAGACGGTAGGTGAATTCATGCCTACCCTTGAAGACCTTCGTTCACATCCCACGAGTCAATGATTGCCGTCCTAGTGGTGAGGAAGTGGAACAATTACCTCCTTGTAATCCGTAAAATGCGACTCCGTTGGTTTGGCCTCGTCGTATTTTCTCTGCTGAGCAGCATCAAAATGTCTGTTCATGGCTTGAAGATCTTCAGTGGCTGGAAGCAAGACCCAGCCACCAGAATTGAACGCTTTGTGCATATTCGGGGACACTGTAAAGAACGAAAGTCAACTTCATATCTATCTTTGAATTTCATCACCGGTACCCACGAAAAAACAGATTCGATGTCGAGACAAAATAAAACGATCCATAGGGAATGCCCAGCGCATACTCGATCCTCGACGCCTACGCCAGGGTCGACATCAGTCAGTTCTTCGGAGCAGACTCGTGAATGATGCGCTTACTCTGCGACGCTTGACTTCGGTGTCTGTCGGGACCATCTGAACAGTATTTGGTTTGGGTTCTGTGTCGTTGGTGATCAAACACCTCCCCTCGGTCTGACGGATGCTGAGAACTTCCGCCAGCTCATACCGAACGGCGCTGGGAATGACGGCGGCCTGACCGGAATGGCTCATTCTTTCGTACAGCGTTGTGTTTCTATCACTCAACTGTTATTACCTGAGACGCTGTCAACCAGGATGGACATACCGTTTCTTTTCCGACAATGTGGTGGTGAGTCAAAGGCGCTTGACGCCACAGTTGTCGCCACGCGACGGGCTATTTGCTGCTGTTTGCACTTGCCTCGCCAATAGCTTTTGAGATTTGTCTTTCAATTCTCCAATCTTTCAACAGTGCCTTCACCTCATTCTGTTATATTCCTCCTTCAACGATGCGGTCTGCCTACTCCAGGACCATTAGCATCTGGATTTCGCGAATCGCGATGTTGTCATCCGCCAACGTCAGCCCCCTCAGTCCCTCAATCGACCCATTCGTTTTCTCGACTTCCGAACTCCCACCACGTCCACTTCGCAATGTCCCTCACTCTCCTAGACTTCCCAACCCTCGTCCGTACCGATGTCTGGTTCTCTGACGGCAACGTTATTCTCATTGCTGGTAGCGCTGCTTTCAAAGTCCACAAGGGTCAACTCGAGCGCCACTCAGAGATATTCCAGGATCTCTTCAGCGTCCCGCAACCGGAGGGTCAGCTTCTGTTCGAAGGCTGCCCGTGGGTTGAACTGCACGATTCGCCCTCTGACATACTGCATCTGCTTCATGCTCTCTACGACGGACTGTGAGCCTCGCTTGACTGGGTCGTCGTTCTGTCCCCCGTACTAACCAAGGTCGCTGACAGCTACTTCGACAAATCTTCAGGGGAGGATTTCCCGGATATTGCTGGAGTCCTTCGTCTCTCCACGAAATACATGATCGAGCACCTCCGACAACGCTGTCTCGTGCGGCTGACCACCGACTGGCCGTCTACTCTGGCTGGCTGGGACGCGAGAGAGAAGGTCGCAACGGACAAGGACGGACGGTATGGACCGAGGGAGGCATACCCGCACCCACTGCTGGTCATGAGCCTCGCACTGGAGCTTGGAATCACCGACGTTCTCCCTTCTGCTTACCTGGATCTTGCTCGGTATGGCCCGCGGCGGATCGTCTCGGGAACTCCCCTTCCACAGCCGGTGATCTGCGCCCCTCCACCACCTTCCGTGCCACGCACTGACTCGCAGACCAAGGATCCCCTCGACGGCAAGTCTCGTGTCCTCGATTCCTCCAAGACCTCCACGACCGACGAAGAAGACATCCTGGTCCCGTCGCACGCCGAACTCAGCGCCATCCTCCGGGGCCGCGAGGTCGGTCAACGCCACATCGCGATGTTCATCGAGAACGAGCTCGTCTCACGGCCGATCTCCGCGCGGTGCTTCAACAAGCACCACGACGCCGGCCGCGCCTGCCGCGAGTCGACGTACTTTGTCATGCTCAACATCCTGCGCGCCATCGGCGGGATCTCGCACGGGCGGGACGCAGACCCGTTGTTCACGCTCACACAGGTGGTGGAGATGCTCGGCCGGACGGACTTCACGGACGGCGTGAAGCAGTGCGGGTTGAAGATGTGCGCGGCGTGCAAGATGGATGTGGAGGAGTGCGTGGTGGCGGCGCGGAAGGATGTGTGGGAGCAGGTTCCGCTGTGGTTCGATTTGGGACCGTGGAAGGGGTCGAAGGAGGAGGTGGTGTTGGATGCGGAAGATTCAGAGGAGATCGCGAGAGCCATCTAGTCGTTTTCTTGCTTGCATGCTCAATCATGATAATCTATATATTGTTTGCATCCATATGTTACGTACAAATATTGAGGGAGTGCAATATGGGAAGAACTGTGAGGGCTTTCAACGCCAACAACGTCGGCTACTTCTTCCTCACGTGCCAGTTGTGAAGTACAACTGTGCGCTTTCCAGGGTGTCCTGAATGCCTACCTGGGCTTACATGAGTAACATTGACGTTCTGCGAAGAGGCAAAAAGCAACGGCACACTTGAAGGTGCTACCAGGGTTCGAACCTGGGTTTCGGGAAAGTGCTGGAGGGGGCGATCACGTGATCATCACAGTCAAAATCCCGAGTGATAACCACTACACTATAGCACCGATGAACGCGATTTCTCGTGATGTCGTCCAGTGATGGAAGTGAGACGCGCGAGGATTAACTTACCGGAAAGGCAGGAGGGAGAGGGCGATGGCAAACAAGGACAAGCAAGGGTGGTGCCTGTGATTCTGAGACTCGGAGAAGCCGTGCCCCAGCTGTTCGAATCCCCAGCGACGCCCATTCCTTCTTGTTTCCGACAATAACCCTACATAATGTCCCGCCCTCCCTCCAATCACGCGCCAGAGTCTCCCCCATCCATGTCCCGCGTTCCCTCCTACATCCAGTTCGTCCCAAAGCGAGCAATGGCCTCCTTCGACAACCTCGTCGTCCTCGCAAACTACGAAGAACGCCTCCGCGACGCGAAGAAAGCCGTCTGGAGAGACCGTGGCGAGAAGCCGGTCGAGGTCTGCGATGTCTGGGAGTGTGTTGAGCATGCGAGCCGTGGCGGTCTCAGTGAGTCCTCCTGCTGCCTCGAGTCAGCGAAATCACTTAACTGGAACGCCACACAGGGGCGGGAAGCCTGGCGTTTGCTATCCGTGCTGGAATCAACTTCTTTCTGCTCTTGACGCGAATGCACAAGGTCCCTCGGTGCGTTCTCTCTGACTTTGACATTGCCTCACCCTTACACCCCACGTAGATCGTATCGCCTCAGACTCATTCGGCATGCTGTGTTTGGAGAAGAACCCCTTCGCTTTGCAGCCATGATTGGTCCGTAACCCTCTCGTCGCGTTGACGATACTCTTCCTGACGTCATAACAGGCTCTTTCGTTGGATTGTACAAACTCATCCTGAACGCACTTCCTATAGTTCTTCGTGGGCCCGACGATGAAGAAGAAGAGCGTCAGTTCCGTGCACGTCTTCGTGAGAGCAAGCGTCCCGCGACCAACGAAACCATCCTGGAGGAAGAGTCGGATGATATGCCATCTGTCTCTCGCGTCCCCAGACCCGGCCGACTGTCTACCAGTGCCAAAGCCCACCAGGAGTGGCTTCACAAGAGAACACAGAGATGGTACTCTGTTCTTGCTGGCGCGGTGGCGGGCGCAATCGCCATTCGTTGTGAGAGTTCTGACAGGCGTATATCTATCGCTCAGCAGATGTTTGTTCGGTGAGTTCAGTATATGGACCTCGAATGCAAGGTGGCTCACAGGAATATACAGTGGTCTTCAAGGTTCTTACAACACCATCTCGGATAGAATTGGTTTCCGGATCCCTAACGGAGATGTTATGGTGTTTGCTCTTTGGTGCGTCTGCTGTCTCCCTTCTTGACAACCATACTTACGCCATTCAAAGTTGTGCTCAGATCATGTACGGTTTTACCATGCGACCAGACATCCTTCCACGTTGGTACAACTCATGGTAAGCATTTCGAGATTTTCAACCAAGTACCGATATCAACCTTTTCTCTCTCTCAGGATTGGTATTGCGTGCAAGGTATCCCCTGCGGGCACTTCCATCAACCGGACGATGACCAGAGAAGGCCGATTCAGCCTTGCAGATATTGATAAAATAATCAGCAGATCGGTGAGTGGCGTCCTCCAGCTCATCACAAGTCCCCGCCAACTCGATTTCAGGACATCACCCCAGGAAATATGACGAGACTACAACACGCGCGTGATCTCGCCACACTCCCAACTCCGTTCTTTGGGCCACCACTCCCGCCATGTGCGGCCATCCACCCTGCGGTCGACTCGTGTCTCTCGGCGCAACTTTACTTCTTCGGAAAGGTGTTCGCGTGGATGTTCCCGATCTACGGGACGCTGCATCTCATCCCGATGGTGCTGTTCAAGAGGGAAGCGATGAGGCTGAAGCCATTGAAGATGTTCATCAGGGCGTTCTTGGGGACGACACGGAGTTCGGCGTTCCTTGGGATCTTCGTTATAATTTATCACTGTACGTCTCTTCATCCCATCTGTGAACTTCTTCCCCCACGGACCTGACACCCTCTTTCCCTCGTAACCAGCATGGCTCTGCAGCAAACGCAACATGTACCTGACATTGAGTGCCCTCCGGTCCTCCATGTCCCACACCTTCCTCGGAAGCCTCGCCAGCGTCGTCCCGCAAGCGTTCATCAACTTCCTCGCGTCGAAACCGGCGTACTGGGTCGGCGGTATGATGTCCGGCTTCGCGCTGTTTTTCGAGGAGAAGAGGAGGAGGTCGGAGTTGGCAATGTATGTGCTGCCGAGAGGATTGGAGGCGGCGTGGGTTATGTTGAGGGGTAAGGGGTATGCGTTTCATACCGGAAGCGTTGGGGATGTTATTGTGCGTGTTGCTTTTTTTACATCGAGACGTTGAGTTGCATAGACTTACCTGGTGATTGATAGTTGACTTCGTTGGGTATGGGCATGGTTATGGTAAGTCGTGTTGTCTTTACCGTCGTCGAATGCTTAACACTAATGCTATACTCCATAGGGTATTTATCAGGTATGTTCCATTCGATATATTTTTTCGTTGTAATCTTCTCTCATGACACCCCCCAGAACGACCCGGAACACCTCTCAGGACTCGTCCGCCGCATCTTATACCAATTCGTAGGACCTAACTAATCACCACCGCACGCGCATCATCGTCTCCAAGTACCCTAGCATTCGTTCCATCACCCAACCCCACACACGCACACGCACACACACACACCACTCTCGTTTCACGCAACCCACGTAGACAATTACCCTAGTACCCCCTTCAAGGAAATACATAGTATGTATCTGTTAGTTTATCTGGAATACATAACTCAGATTCCCGTTGTAAGCTGGTTTTCTCCCCTCGCGTTCCTAGATCCCTCCACCCCACGAACTCGGAGCCTCCCTCCCCTTGGACCATCCGTGAAAAAAAGTCCAAGCTTTTTTCACATGCGGATGATTTCCCCCCAGATTTCATCTCGGCGCTTTGGCCTACTACAGCTACAGTCCGCGGGTCCAGGCTTCCCCCACCCAAACCCTTTGTCTCCTTTTCTTCTCCCTTTGTCACAGCAGGAAAAACAATGGGGGGGTTAGCCCGTCGCGAAGGTTTGGGCCCCAAGGCCGTATGATCGGTGGGCTGGGCGGCAGAGTTTGTTAAGTTGAGTGGCGTAAGGGCTGAAAAGGTCTCATTGTTCGTCCGTCGCCCCGGACCACGTTGGAAGATGGCTTGCGTCGCGGAGTTGGGAAGATGGGTACTTTGGCCAGTGGTGGTTTTCTTTGATATAAACGCTCTTTTCTGTGTCTCCACTGTTTTATTCTCTTTCGCCCCCACTGCTCTTCAGCACGACTCTACTCTGCGACGCGACTCTCTATGCACGACAAGATGTATGCAGAGAACTCCGAGTCCAATAGTGAGCAGTGTAGTGTATTCTCTGTCTGTGCTTGTTACTCAAAGTCTTTGAAGGGCCACTCCGCGTCGAGCCCGAGCCTCAATCCCTCGTCTCCGCCCAGAAGAACATCAACACGTACCTTCCCATCGAGACGTTCCAGCAGATCTTCAGGAACATTCTCGGAGAGATCAAATCCCTGCCGTCCTTCCTGCTTGAAGAAGACCCAGAAGAATGCGAAATAGACGACGAAGGTGACATCGTCGCGTCCGGCGAGTACATGCGGTCCAGGGCGCTCTACAGTACCATCTCCACCCTGGTTCTCGTGTGCAAGTGGTGGAAGGCGATTTTGGAGGGGATGGATGACGTTTGGGCCCGTGTGGATGTGTGCTTGCCCGCAGGCGCGCAGCGCAGCCTGCTTCACTGTGGAGACTCGACGGCTGTGCAGCTGTGCAGTACTTTCGACGAGTGGCCTGTGACTGTGGACTTCCACGCTCCGAAGTTCGTAGAGGCCTTCACGGCGCGCTCACATCAAGTCACCTCTATCTTCTTCGTCGGCGGGGGATACAATCTGTGGTGGTTCTTGAACGCTGTCAATGGGCTTAGGTCTTATGGGATCTTGCAGCAGGGCGGCGCGTTTTCGAACGTTCAGGAGATGTACCTTGATAACCGCACGTCGGTCATGCCAAGGACCGTGGATGGCCAGTGCGATCTGTACCTCCCGAACCTCCGCAAGATCACCCTCAAGAGCATCTCCCTCCACATCGTCGGAGACTTGCCCAAGGTCGAAGTGGCGAAACTGTCGTACTACACCTTGGACGCGTCGCATCTGGCCCACGCGATCAAGTTCATCGCGCGGATGCCGGCTTTGAAGGATCTGGAACTCACGTTGTTTAACCATCTCTTGTGGAGATACAATTTCGACTCGCGCGTTACTACTCCGTTTGAGCTTCAGCACCTCACGGCGATTGTCGTTGACGGGCTCACGTCGGACATGGTTCAATTGGTGTTCAACACCATCGGCATGCCCAACCTCGAGTCCACCAGAGTCCAAATAGCCGATCTCGACGAGCACGCCTCCTACATGCACACCGGACTCTCTCGAAACCCAGACCCCTTCCTCCATCGATTCCAAGAGTGTCGCTGTCCCCTGACCATCACGTTGGAAACACAACAGTCCCCCGTACACGGCGCGTCCGGCACCGTGTGCACGATCTCCCGCGCGTCGATACAGTACCCCGACGTCCCCCACCGCGCCCCGCCCCAATTCTGCGCGTGCAACTGGACGTACACGATCCGGGTCCCCAACCCGAACGGCCTCAGAGACCTCGTGCGGTCCCTCAAAACCTGCGGTCCCGAGGTCCTCACGCGCGTGATCAACCTCCGTCTGTCCGTCTTCCACGTGTCTTACCTCTTGTCGGGGACTCAGAGGGAAAACGACTTCGACGAGCTCCTCGTGGCGTTGTGCTACCTCGAGCACATGACGCTCTTTGGCTTGACGCCGATCTCGAAGCACCACGACGACGACGGGTCGGACGGAGAGTGTTGTTGTGTTGACAATCCTTACTCGAAGGAAGCACGCAGGACGAGCGAGGCGGGGAGGGTCGTCATGAGTCTCGTGACACCAAGGGGAGGGGAGTTTGTGTGTCCTATGCTCAGAACGGCGGCGTTTGGATTTTGTGAGGAGCCGGATGTGGACGGCGCTGTTAGCGATAGAGAGGTAAGGAAGAGGTATTGTATGGCGGGGTGGATCCAGGGGACTGTGGAAGCGGAAAGGCCTCGCTTGCGCGTTGGGCTGGGACTTTCTCATGCCCTTATGGACAGATTGCGGGAAAAGTAGATTGCATTTTGGCGTTGAGAGCGCACACAGTTCTTTTTATATCGCACTCCCTCAATATTTGTACCCGCGGATCGTGTAACATATGGATGCAAACAATATATAGGTTATCATGTAAGGATAGTATGGGCATGCGGGCAGGAAAAGGCTAGATGGCCCTCGCGATCTCCTCTGAATCTTCCGCATCCAACACTACCTCCTCCTTCGACCCCTTCCACGGTCCCAAATCGAACCACAGCGGGACCTGCTCCCACACATCCTTCCGCGCCGCCACCACGCACTCCTCCACATCCATCTTGCACGCCGCGCACATCTTCAGCCCGCACTGCTTCACGCCGTCCGTAAAGTCCGTCCGGCCGAGCATCTCCACCACCTGTGTGAGCGTGAACAACGGGTCTGCGTCCCGCCCGTGCGAGATCCCGCCGATGGCGCGCAGGATGTTGAGCATGACAAAGTACGTCGACTCGCGGCACGCGCGGCCGGCGTCGTGGTGCTTGTTGAAGCACCGCCCGGAGATCGGCCGTGAGACGAGCTCGTTCTCGATGAACATCGCGATGTGGCGTTGACCGACCTCGCGGCCCCGGAGGATGGCGCTGAGTTCGGCGTGCGACGGGACCAGGATGTCTTCTTCGTCGGTGGCGGGGGTCCTGGAGGAATTGAGCACACGAGACTTGCCCTCGAGGCAATCCTTGGTCCCAGTGAGCGGCACAGAAGAGATTACTGGCTGTGGAAGGGGAGTCCCGGAGACGATCCGCCGCGGGCCATACCGAGCAAGATCCAAGTAAGCCGAAGGGAGAACGTCGGTGATTCCAAGCTCCAGTGCGAGGCTGATGACCAGCAGTGGGTGCGGGTATGCCTCCCTCGGTCCATACCGTCCGTCCTTGTCCGTTGCGACCTTCTCTCTCGCGTCCCAGCCAGCCAGGGTAGACGGCCAGTCGGTGGTCAGCCGCACAAGACAGCGTTGTCGGAGGTGCTCGATCATGTATTTCGTGGAGAGACGAAGGACTCCAGCAATAGCCGGGAAATCATCCCCTGAAGGTTTGTCAAAGTAGCTGCCAGTGACCTTGGTTAGTACGGGGGACAGAACGACGACCCAGTCAAGGAGGCTCACAGTCCGTCGTAGAGAGCATGAAGCAAATGCAGTATGTCAGAAGGCGAATCGTGCAGTTCAACCCACGGGCAGCCCTCGAACAGAAGCTGACCCTCCGGTTGCGGGACGCTGAAGAGATCCTGGAATATCTCTGAGTGGCGCTCGAGTTGACCCTTGTGGACTCTGAAAGCAGCGCTACCAGCAATGAGAACAACGTTGCCGTCAGAGAACCAGACATCGGTACGGACGAGAGTTGGAAAGTCTAGGAGAGTGAGGGACATTGCGAAGTGGACGTGGTGGGAGTTCGGAAGTCGAGAAAACGAATGGGTCGATTGAGGGACTGAGGGGGCTGACGTTGGCGGATGACAACATCGCGATTCGCGAAATCCGGATGCTAATGGTCCTGGAGTAGGCAGGCCGCATTTTTGAAGGAGGAATACAAGATAATCAGGTAAACGCACTGGTGAAAGATGGAAAGATGGAAAGACAAATCTCAAAAGCTATTGGCGAGGCGAGTGCAAACAGCAGCAAATAACCTGTCGCGTGGCGACAACTGTGGCGTCAAGCGCCTTTGACTCACCCACCCCCACATTGTCGGAAGAGAAACGGTATGTCCATCCTGGTTGACAGCGTCTCAGGTGATAACAATCGAGTGATAGAAACGCCAAGCTGCACGGAAGAATGAGCCATTCCGGTCAGGCCGCCATCATTCCCAGCGCCGTTCGATATGAGCTGGCGGAATTTCTCAGCATCCGTCAGACCGAGGGGAGGTGTCTGATCACCAACGACACAGAACCCACACCAAATACTGTTCAGATGGTTCCGACAGACACCGAGGTCAAGCGTCGCAGAGTAAACGCATCATTCACGAGTCTGCTCCGAAGCACTGACTGATGTCGACCCTGGCGTAGGCGTCGAGGATCGAGTATGCGCTGGGCATTCCCTATGGATCGTTCGATTTTCTCTCGACATCGAATCTGTTTCTGCGTGGGTTCCGGTGATGAAATTCAGAGATAGATATGAAGTTGACTTTCGTTCTTCGCAGTGTCCCCGAATATGCACAAAGCGTTCAATTCCGGTGGCTGGGTCTTGCTTCCAGCCACTGAGGATCTTCAAGCCATGAAGAAACATTTTGATGCTGCTGAAGAGAGAGATTACGACGAGGCCAAACCAACGAAGTCGCATTTTACCGATTACAAGGAGGTGATTGTTCCACTTCCTCACCGCCAGGACGGCAATCATTGACTCGTGGGATGTGAATGAAGGTCTTCAAGGATAGGCGGGAGTTCACCTATCGTCTCTTGCCGCAGGCGTGGTTCGATAGGAACTTCCAAATCCACCGGAGAAACGACGAGTACGACGGGTCCACTGAGGCAGGTTACAGCGCACCTGCTGCTGAATACACCTCGTACGATGTTCGTCTCAAGGCAGGTGTCGCCCGTTTTCCGGAGCTACGCTCTCATGTCAACCCCTTCATGGTGCTTATTCGCACTGGTGAGACATTGGACAAAGCTCGACTCAAATACCGAGCGGAGTACGTCCCACTGGATATGCGTGCCGACGTGTCTCTCGTGGAGAAGCTCTACAGACCGTTCAAGGTAGAAGAGTGGGCAAAAGAGTGGGCGAAAGCTTCGCGACGGGCTGCAGGTGTTGCGTGATGCTGGACTGACTCGGAAGGTAGCATTTGTCCGGACGAACTATTTGTCAAATGATCTTTACAGATGCAGCAGTTGTGCTATTGTGAGCAGCGTACAAATGAGGGCACCGTCGCTAGCTTCATCTCCATGAAAGGGCTGGCAAACCAAGTCACACTCATCGGGGGTTTTTTACGGGGAACACAAGTTGCGTCCTCCGAGTCTGATAATCACTGGCACAGACATCCCTCTTTTGTCTTGTCTGTCCTCGCTTGTCATCACCTCTTTCAAGTCGCACTTTCCGACATGTTCACCTCCGACGGGAGCACTCGTTCATACCCGCCATTTACATTCTGTAAGTGACACTTCATACCCATGTTTAGCTTTGTCAAGAACAATGATCCATAGTCCAACGCTTTGACCTCAGCCAATGCGAGACATTTATGCTGGCGTTTTCGATGAACGCCGCTCGTAGGAGAAGATATCATTCATGGCCAACAGGCCAAGGCGATGCCGGTCACCGGCGCGTTGAGCCCGATTACATCGAGTCCTGGGGACAACAATGGGCTCTTTGCGCCTCTTTCTCTAGTGACTACTCGCGGAGTATGAAAGCGCCTCATGTCTGCTCTTTCCAATTCGGAACACCTCCTTCTCAACTTCAACTTGACCACCTACTCTTTAGACCGCACCAGCCACCGGTCCTCCCTCCTCATCCTCTCTTTGCTCATGGGTTCTCTCAGCCCCCGGAAGATTATGCGGAGCAAAGGTTCGAATGGTACGTCGCGCAGTCATCTAATTACCGCTTGGTTCTCATTTGGCCATGCTCGCAGGCAAAGCGGTTGTGGTAACGCGACACCGTCAAAGCGAACCTGATGCACAAGATGTAAAGCGTGAGTCTGTTCCAGGTGTGATGGGACTATACCTTGAAGTACACTATGAATCTCTGACACGCTTCGCAGACCTTTTGCAGGTCGCCGGCACCCACGGGGCTCAGCCCCCACCTCAAACCAACATGAACTTCTTTGGCCACCCAGGTATCCAACGACTTCCCGTTGAACTTCTCACGTGCATCTTTCTCCACTGCATTGGCCACATCCCCGCAGGCGAGGACATACGTGATGTACCGAGAGTCCAGTCCCTGAATACCTCCCAATACTACACATCGATCCACACGCTCATGCGTGTATGCAGATCCTGGTACGACACCATCGCCCACTTCACCGGATTGTTGGACCCGAATCGACTTCACTCATTCCCTCATGGTATCTCTCGTCCTCAGTATGTGCCAGTACAAGTTGCCTTTGCATATTCGTGGCGTCGTCAGGATCAGCGACTACCCCCTGACAGAGCCCGAATACGTGGAAAAACTGAGGTGCATTGGCCCTCAATTCCAAACCATCAGCATCAACGGGGAATACCATGACGACATCTTCCAATTCTTCAGATTCTTCTCGTCCTCTTCTATTGGTTCCTCATCGATTGTCTTTGAAAACCTCACCGACATGGCACTCTGGGCATCGTGTCTGCCGGCGCGCGATGTCCACTACCATTCCTTCCCCAACCTCCGTACCCTCTCCCTGACCAACATCGCGCTTATTCTTGATGGTTCCGGGCCATGCCTGCCCCAACTGCAATCGCTCACAGTCTCGTACGCAAGGCTGAGCGAGGACTCGTTGGACTGGGTTCTCGAACTTCTGGTCGGCGCACCCCTCCTCGTCGACATCATCCTGGACGTTTCAAGCAGTCAGCTTACCGTCGACAACCTGCCGTCATTGGAGGGTTCTGACAAGGTCTCTCTGCCGTGCCTGAAGAATATCACCGTATCTGGTGGCAGCATCATTGCGGAGATTGCCAGGGAGGTGCACAAGATTCTCGACGCCCCTCCGCACAGCCGTTTTGTCGTCACCTCGCCCGTGGACCTGGTTGAATTTCTCGAAATCAACCTCGAGCAACCCGTATGCGACGCGCTCGCACAACTGGACGATTGCACTTGCCCCGTCCACCTCATCTACTGCCACTACGACGGCGACCCTTATGTGTCGCTGTCCCGCGCGACAGGCAGCACTTGCCGTTGCAAATTCCCGAACATCCAGGTCCTCCTCTGGGAGACATTCCCTCTTGGGTCGCTTGGAGACCTTCTTTCCATCTTCGACGAGGCGCACCCCACCCTGCTTGCGAGAGTGAAGGCCCTCGGGGTCTCGCTCCAGATCCCCGACCCTTCAGGGCATGTCTCCGAGTCTGTGCCGAACCTGTCGAGCCTGTTCTCCATGGTCCCAGAACTCGAAAACCTTTCCTTCGTCAACATCTCCCCCATGGGGCTCTTGTGCTCGACTATGGAACATGACATTCCCAACCTCCTCCCCCGACTCTCTCGGCTGAACATCATGTTCACTGATCAAGTGCCAGTGCCGGAGGACGAGGGTGTCAGACAGCAGGTGTACCGGGAGATGTGGGAGAGATTGATGGGCAGTTATCCTGATCGGACTCTGACAGTGGCCGTCCACGGGTTGCCTTCGATTGATTCCGATGCCGAGTGGTCCAGCCATGGGTCGGATGTGCAGAGCCATTCTGACGAAGATTAGGAAGAAATGTGTCACATCCGTGTCGCTGCACTTGGGGTCTGCATGTCCACGACGCATGGTTGCATGTAAATCTCGCCAATTTAGTAGTGTTGTCTCTCAATGAAATGCGTTATAAGTTGCTCTTAGGAGTGCCTGAATACTTACAGAGCAGTCTTCCCTTCATTCAAGAAGATGAGCAGTTGAGGCTTGGCATCGTGGTCTCCAAGGACACCTGGCTCTTCGCCTGGGGAACTGAGCAAGAAGTACTGGTCTCAACGTCATGGAATCTTAGAGAGTAATCCGAAGCATGGCCCGGGATTGAACGAATCAGTGGAGAAGTCTAATGATTGAAAGGATACGTCGAATTATTTGAACATGCTGTCACTAGCAAATTTTCCCAGCGAACGCTTCTGCGATTTGCGCCGTCCAACGGGAGCAAATCTGTAGGCCTGCACATAATTGCTCGCAGACCTGTTATTGAACTCGAATGACAGGAAGAAACATACAAGTCCACCAGTGTGCGTGCAATGATCGTCAGCGCCTATCACCTTGATATCGCCGGATCACACCGGATCAGATGCTCAGACCTGTTAGATCGGGAGGCGCTCGATAGGCGCTCAGAGGGTTGGTGGATTCTTCACCTCCGCTGGCGCATTTAGGCTGGTATACGATGCAGAGCCCCGTCCGCTCTAGAGAAATGAAAGATTCTGTGAGATTTGAGTAATCCTAAACCATGTATTCGAAAATCACTGATTTGCTTTGCCGTCCGCAGGCTTGGGCAATACCAGCTCAGCAGTCAAAGCTCCCCACCCGGGCCTTTGTCCGCTTGCGCTTGGTCCCATCGTAGAGACCAATCGTATCCCCTCTTTACTCCAAGCGGAGGCTGGGGACTTGTTATCATGAGAATCAGTAATTTTCACACGGCTACCCGCTCACTTGCATGTGACTGAACAGGCCCGTTGTTTCTGAGGCGGGGTCACGGTGGTCATGGCCAATCCTGAATGGAATTGCCCCCCCCTCGTGGGAACTCTCCAAACGCGACGCGTCGCGCTCCCTCTGCTAAGCTCTCTCTTCCTCCTCCACTCCACAGTGTGTTGTTTGACCTTGTCAACCCCGATGCTCAGCCACCGATCGCACCATCCACGCACCATGCTTGCATGCGACAATGGTACGTCGGTTCGTCTTCATCCCTATACGCATTTCCCTCATGTGGCCGCACATCTGTTTGCAGCGGCAACCGAGTTTCGACGTCTTCAGGCCGTTTACAACAAGCGACTGAGAGGTTTGTCTTCCTTCCAGTTCATAAGTGCTGGCTTATAACGGATTGTATCAACGCTTTAGCCGTAGATCCATATAGCAATGTCTCCAGTGGTGGCCAGGATCTCCGAACGCGAAAAGTACCCATCAACGCGCTCCCTCCGGAGCTCCTCACAGAGATCTTCAAACTGTGCATGGGACCCGTCCCTCGAGGCGAAGACATGCATCGCGACATTGTCCACCAGAGACAAATCTCTTCCGCCCTCTACCGAGATATCTACAGGTTCCTGCCCGTGTGCCGATATTGGCGAGACGTCGTGTCTTCAAGCATGAACCCTCTGTGGTCGCGTATCGACGTCTCCTACCCCAACATCGTCTCTCGCATTATTGACAATATTGGCGAATGCCCTATCAATCAATCCGTTCACATCCGGGGGCTCATTCGACCCGGCGATACATGGATCTCCAACGCACCGTTTCTTACCAAGTTACGCACTCACAGCTCCCGCGTAGAAACCTTGGAGCTGAGTTGCGAGGACCCCAACTCCATTCGCAGCTTCTTCCAGACGTTCTATCCCGGCTCCCCGTCGTTCAAGTTCTCCAAGCTCACTCACCTGTCTCTTCACGGAAGCAGTGCATCCCTATCTCACAACTTGGGGGAACTACGACACGATTTCCCCGAGCTTCAGACGCTCTTTCTGGAGAACATCTTCTTTGTGCCGTCATCGTCCGCCCCATGCCTCCCTAAACTCCTCTCTCTCACCATTCTGTGCAACAATACTGCCCCATCGCACATCCTCAGCCTCCTCATGAACGCTCCCAAGCTCGTCACATTCTTCTGCGAATTCTCCAAAGCGCGCGCGACAATCGACGAGGGGGCCTCTCAGCAGCTAGATCTAATCCCCACTCACGAGCTGAATCAGCTGAAGAAGATCACGCTGTGCGGGTTGAATTCGGACCTGGCCAGAGAGATCTACAACCGCCTCACCCTTCCGGAGATTGAGCACATCGAATTCCGGTTCACAAACTTTATCCGTCTTGCGAACTTCCTTCAGGGTCAGCCAGACCAACCTCAGTGCAACGCGCTTGTAGATTTCAACGCCTGCACCTGTCCTCTCCAAATCACCCATGTCGACCCCGACGCGGAGGCGGTCTGTGTCTCGGACCAGAACTGTTACTTCTTCCTGTCCCGCCTTAATCCCCGCGACGCCACCCACCCCGGATGTCACTGCGCCTCGTTCCGTACGGACTTCGATGTTCCCGCGTCCTTCCAAGACTTCATTGACATCATCCAAGTGTTCAACGTCAGTCCAAACGTCGCGGACCGAGTGAAGAGTCTCGAGCTGTCATTCCGCTTCGTCGTCCTCGAGGACGACACCAACAGGGAGGGCTGGCCAGCTCTCCTGCACCACTACCCGTCCCTCGACGCCCTCTCGCTCGTCAACGTCGAACCCATCCTCACCGACATCGCCGACATCGCCCAAGGCCTCGTCGACTCTCCCGACTCCGTCCCCGCCCTGCGCCGCCTTCAGATCTCGTTCACCGGAGAAGACGACGACGACGTTGCGGCGGACGACCTGACGCAGCTGAGGGAGATCTATTGCGGATTGTGGGAAAAGGTGGTGCAGAGTTGCCCGGGGATTGACTCTTTGGATGTCATGGGGGTGCCTCCCCTCGTGAAGGACGATCAAGAGTTCCAGACGCGCTGGGACGCTCTTCAAGAATGCTTGACTACTCGTCGTCACCGTCATCGTCGGGCTTGAACCCTATTTATCATTTTTTTTGCTATGCACAGTGGACTTTGATTTCTCAGGGATTAGTAGTGGGCCATCAGGAGGCCAGATGGAAGGATGTCTGTTGTAGAAGTTGCCGTGTCATCACGTTGGTTTTGTTGTCTTTCTTACGATATCTCCCTCGTAACATTTACATTATGCCGTTATGTAGCCAGATATGCTTTATGTAGGTACGACGCAGTAGTAAGTATGTAGTGAACGCATGATCCAAATATATGAATTACTCAGTTAAAGACGTGGAGACTGGACGTGCTCACAACCCATGTAGATCGGATGCTTGTCAAATCCGGTGTTGCCCTACGCCACTGAGCCGTTTCGTTTTCGTATCTGGTGCACACACGACAGAACAATGAACATGAGAGATACACGGCCTCGCCACCAGACACAAAGGACCGTCCACAAGGTAGTCATCATGTCGGAGCAATCACGGTGGCCCACCTTGGTTGCGACATCACCAGCCACCGTCCAACCATGCCGGGGACCCCACGACCCGTACCGCCAATACCTGGGCTGCAGGGTCTAGGTCGCGTCACAACGAGCACACCTTTATGCAAATGCAGAACCTATACTCAGGACCACCTTTCAAAGGCTCGTCATTGGGTCCCCAGTATGGGGAAAGCGCCAGAGTTTCCTAGTCAACCGAACGTGCCCAACATGGCCTGGCGACGTCAGTTCGCACTTGCATCGCGTTTTCTCTCTGTCCAAAGGAAACGTCAGCGACAAAGGTGTTACACGCTGATCATCGCACTCACATAAAACCAGCATCTTAAGGGCGTAACCGCAATAGACACAATGTGGTACAAGCAGACGATTTTCCAGATCCAACCAGAGTTTTCATCTAGGCGTGACCAAGTCGAGTCATTGCCGTCGTAACGTACAATCGATACGGCGGAACACACGGGAACAGCCCAAAACGACAGAACGCTATCGTCAGATCCGAGGAGACTGCATCAGCCCCAGCGAAAGATACTCACAAGGCGTACAATGAACTCGCCGACGCCAACCCGCAAACTCTTAGCTCCGAAATTCAATCTCCCTCAATCCCAGACGGACCCGCGTCACCCACAACGTCATCAACAGGACGACAACAAGGGTCACACACACACACACACGATAGCAGAAAAGTGGACCCCGACTATGGCGGCAGGTTGCTCAGGGGGGCAGGGGGAGGGGGGAGGGCCTTCTCCCGTGAATCGCGGCAGAAGAACCTTTGACGGGCGGCAATGAACGAAGTACCGTTTGACCAGTGGACACCCGTTCCACCCCACCCACCCTCAGGCTCCCACCTGCACACAGTAAGGGGGCCGTCCACATGGCTCATGGCTCAGTTCCCGGGCTTGGAGACCTCGAAATTCCCCCCGTCAATCCCCTTTCCGTGAAAAACCGAGATGATAATTCTGAAACGCGGCGTTCAAAAAAAAAAGGAAGGTAAGGAGGGGGGGATGAGAAGAATCACGAGGGGGTTTTGTACAGAACCCCCAGTGGTTCACGCGACGTGTACTGATTACCTGCGAAGACAGGTCGTAAAAATAAAATCACATGGCGCAGCGGCGGCCAATCGTACTCACATTATACCAATTGCAACACTCCCTCAGATGCAAAGCCATGACATCCAAGATTTGCGAAAGAAGAATTCAAAGGTAAGAAATCTATCACGGAGCGTCATCAGTGTCCACGTCGATCATTCAACTTGAAGAGCCAATATAGTGTTGATTAACTCACATCCCCTCTCCGAGTCCCCACCCTCCAAGTCTCATTCAACAAATCCAGCAAAAATCCTAAACTGGCTGCTGATTCTCCACCTCTCTCCTCCCAACCCCGCTCTCTTCCTGCCCGCCATCCTGCGTCTCCTGCTTCTTCTTACCCTTCCTACCCTTCCCACCGCTTTGCTGACCCGCGCCCGAAGCGGCGGCGGCCTTGGGCGCAGGAACGTAGACGACGTCGTAGTTGTCCAACCTTGCCCACGGACGATCTGAGCTCAAAGGTTTAGTCGGAACGACGACGTCCGACGGCGGACGAGGTACTCTCGCAGGTACGCCGTCCGCGACCTGGTTCACACTGGCAGCATCGCCAGACCGAGACGGGGGTCGCGACGCTGCCGCCGCAGGAACGGTCCTGCGAGACTCGACCTTGATCTTCCTCGTCTTCGAGTTCAAAGAGAGCACCTTGTGCGTCTGATTCACCGGGTGAGAATCCAATGATGTCTGTGTCGTCTGACGTGGTGGTGCTGCCAACGGATTCACGGCGCCGCTCAGCGAGGGGAAGGCCCCCGCTGCCTCCCTCGCGTCCTGGATGGCCTGCTGTCTGTCACGCTCCTCCTTCTCCAACTTCTCTTCTATCTCCTTTTCGAGCGACGCTATCAGCGTGTTTCGGGCAGGGTCCGCGAGGAGCTGCGCCGTGCAGTGGGGACAGACGAAGTACGGTCGGTTGAGGGAACACAGGATCAGCCCGCATTGGCGGCATATCGGCGTGTACGGAGACAGTCCGTGAGTTCGAGCTGTGTGCGTCCACGTGAAGTGGGGGGGGGGGGGTTCGTTCAGTGAGGTTCCAAGCAGAAAACACGAGCACAAGCGAAAGGGAATGGATTTTTGGCAGATCTGCTCACCGAGACAAAAGCAACCGCCGTGAGGGTCTCTGGCAGGACCCTGAGAGTTCTTGAGCCCGTCTCTCAACTCCTCCAACCTGCGGACCTCTGCGCTCTTTGGCACCTCCTTCTGCTTGCCTTTACCTTTTCCCGTGTTCGCCTGCGCCGATGATTTGTTCGCCGGTGGAATCCTATCGGAGGGAAGGGACGAAGACGACTTCTTCTTCGTCGTCCATGCGGTGTGATACATGGCGGACGTTGCGCGTATTCGGAAGTGAGACTGGATGGGTCTGTGCACGAAGTGGTTAATTACATCGTTATCTCAGGAAACTGAATGGGGGAGGGATTCCTTTACACTCGGTGACTGTGTCCTGCCGACGTTCTTTCCGGAGAAAACCAAACCAAACCACTGCTCGTCGAAGGACCCGGCGATCAATGTGGTGACCTAAGTCCCTGTTGCTCGGTGTCTGAAGAGGACTCTGAACTGTGGCGAGCGAATGTGTTTCCCGAATGAAGTTCCGCACGGGCGCCATCAGAGAGACGCGCATCAAGAGTGTGGGAGAATCGATCACTCGGCATCACGGCTGGAAAGGTTCACTGAGTGGAAAGAGGACAGGGAAAGAGTTCAGTTCAGTCCACCCGTTCCACCCTGTGTCCACGCCGCCCACAAGGTCCTCGGTCACGAGCCTCGTAGTCTGTTCACCTTCGGACCTCTTAATTCACCGTATTTCCTTCCTACGTGCACTCCCACTGCCAAACGAATAAACCTTACCACTGATGTCCACACGATTCTCCGCTGGGTACTATCATTGTATCAACGACGTGCTGTACTGTATCCACATGTGATCGAGACCGACCCTGCACCCTTATCATCAACAGAATCCACAAACAACTTCTCATCCAGATCTCTCCAACACTGATCCCTGTGTTGTGATTGTACTCAGGCTCTACTACATACAGCCATCGAACAGCCCCTTGCCCGAAGACCATCATCATCCGTCATCAGCTCAACCAAATGCTCATGCAAGCATCACACATCATTGACAAGGGAAGCGGAACAGAGATCTCTGGGCAGTGTCGGGTGTGATATCCACGAATCAACTTCACGCGGGAAGGATTGGAATACACCGAGTAGTAGGAACTACTAGTACAACTTATCGCCCGCTTTCAGGTCGTCGCAAAGGACAAGACAAGGCAAAAAAGAACAGATTATGTTGACACTGTAGAGATCTAAACACCCCGCTAAAACTCGGGAAAAAAACGAACCACGGTCACCTCGCGGACCACGTCCCTCCATGTGAGCAAAACATCCGTCATTAATAGAACCAGGGTCAGGCCTAACGGGCCCAACGGAGGAAGGTTTAGTAACCGACGGTAAATCGCGTCTTTTCCTTCCCTTTCATTTTTACCACCACCACCCCACCCCTTCTCCTGTGTGTTGCGATCTCGTAAAACAGAACGGATTGACGTGGTGGGTGTGTGATTGTGTGATTGCACATTGGAGTTTTTTTTGGAGTTGGGAAAGAAGAATCTTACCTTGATGCGTCGATGGCGGGCGTGGAGGTTGATGATGGATGATGATGCACAGCAGCCTGAGGGAAACGCGGCCGTTCAGGCATCACGAGGGGGGGGGGGGGGGGGGGGGAGGAAGAAGCCTGAGGTGGAGGGAGGGGTGGGGAGTGTTCTTTCTGACACGACGTTGAGCGGTGGACCCTTGAGGATTTCGTGAATGTGAAAAAATCGTCCGAAGTCATCACATAATCTCGCAATGTGTATATATATATAAAGAAAGAAAGGTTACTGAACAAGCAAAACAAGACCAGTGGTGACAATATTAATAACCTCGGCCGTACATAACCTGCTTGGTGAGACCGATGGGAATCACATAAACACCGGAAGGCGATACATCATCCCCGGAGGAGCCATTCTCGTACCTCTCTCATAAAGGCGTACGAAAAAAATCGAGCGCTCTCGTATGTTTGATAGGTTTGCGCCCGTCAAGGGGATGAGCAGACGTGAACTGCGGCGCAGACGACATTGGGGCAGAACGGTAGCGGGAACGCATTTTGTGTCCAGACATTGCGCCTCTCGTTTCCCGATCTTCCCGAGACGATTAAAAGAGCACGAAATCCGTCGGAACGTTGTCGTCCTACATTGAGGAAGCATAATAATAATAATTCAAAGAAGAGCACCCCGCCGTCCGAGGATATAGTGGCCAATTTCGAGTGTTTAAGGAACGGGAGTGAGTGGCTCGTGAATGAGAACACGCTCGGACGTCCGGGCAGAGAGCGAACGCCTGGGGTTTTTTCGTCGGTGGAGCTATCACTTCTCCCCGGAGACCCTAACCAATTCAAACGGCCAAACGTTAGCCAAACAAGAGAGAGAAATCGGATGGTCGTAAAACTCAGGCTACACACACACCCAGCGGCGGACCGCACCACGCACAACGCGTCACTCGGGGGGTGTTCATCAGATGGCGGACGGTCCATGGGTTCGGAGGTGATTCGTAATTCGTAACTAGAAAAGAATGAAGAGGGAGATTGGGGAGCGTGACCACAGCACAGCACATCTCGTATCTGTTGTTCCTAACAAAGATTGAATGAGAACCGTGACGGTGGATCATCCCGTTTTTTTTCCCCTGCAAGCAATGCCAATTTTTTTTGGAACCGACAGAGATATCACTAAACCCAACCCAGTGGAGAATTCTGCAACCTGTCAACGATCAGTTTGACAAAGAGAATCGCGGCGAGGAACCCAGGGTGAATTGACTCGGACGGGGTGTTGATGTTGCGAAGGCCAGACGTTCAGGGAAACAAGCGAGGTCGTGGCTCACCCACCGCAGTGACTGAACGCATACCCTGGATGAAGGTAATGATGGTGGAACGCACAGCGTCAAGGGTCTCTTTTTTGTTTTCCACCGGCCTGAGCTCGTCATGGGCCACACCTCAAGGATGTGCAGCCTCGATCTTTTGAATGGGAACCCCTCGCCACCTCCGCGGAGCCCCGCCTGGGTAGGTAGTTAGCGAGATAGCGATTTGCGCTCGCGGTGTGGACCCAGAAATGGCGATTGGGACCTGTTCCCAGAGATGATCCCCATCAGTCAGCCCTTGGTGCAACTGAGAAGGAACGGGTACGGCCCCACGGGAAGCTGATGTGTTAACAGCGACGGGATGGCGCAGTGGGAGTGGTGGGCGGACAGATCGCACCATGAAGGCTGGCTGTGCAGTGGATGATCATGCGGGCGGCGTCTGGCAGACGGAATGTTCGTCCACTGCGCGAGGAATCACCTGCGATCAGCGTCCTCCTCTCACGTGAGACCCATGTATTCTGTACCTCCGAGTCTTTGTGGCCACATTAACTGGTTTCTGCGAATACATGCTCGGCGGAAGAAGCCAATCGTCTATCAGATGTGCCCTCAGACATGCTCTGCCCAAGCAGATCAACAACATCAAACGCAACCAAATTCAATCAGGACATACGTGACGTGCACATCTCCTAAAACCGAGCGGTTTGAACGACTCTTCTCGATGGCAGAGTGTCGGCAAGTGATGAGTTGAAACCGTGCCGGACCCCTGATGTGCCAGTGCACGGAAGCATGTTACCGCCACAGCCCTCCCAGGACCCAGCCACGACATCCACAACGCTGGGTTGAGCACATCGAGGTGAGCAGCCGCCCTGCTGGCGTGGTTGAAGGTAACGGTTGGGTAGCCAATCTCGATCGCAGTCGACGGAATCTTGCCATCACAGAGACTAGGGCCGGTTAGATGGGCTCAGGGTCGCACTGATAAGGTGTGTGACCGAATTGACCGCTTGTGCGGCAAACGCGACGTTCTTGGGAGGCGACACGGTGGGAAGAACGGTGGACAGTTGAGGCAAGCTGCAGACGGAGTCGAGGACCACGGAATCCGAGAAAATACCGACTCTGAATGGAACGCGACGGAGGATCAGAGAACCGAGGAGGACGCTGGGCGGAGGAGGAGATGCCGTCGTGATCCGGGGGGGCGGAGATTGTAAAATATGGTGGAAGGGCAGGGTGGGCTGAAGCGAGCGCCTGGGTCGGGGAAATTGATCTGTTTTTCTCATTTTGCAAAGGGGAGGGCCTGCCGGGAGATTGCCAACGCAGCAGCAGCGAAGGAGGGACGGAATACAAGCTGAGCTGGAATTGCAGAGGACGGGGGTGGGCGCCTGTGGAGGTTCTCATCACACTGCTCTCTTTCTCGGACAGCCTTGAGAGAAATGCTGTAAGTCCTCCGTTCTGATATAAACCCACAAACTCACAGACACTTCCTCTCAAGTTCCCCAGAACACTCCCCAAAGCAACCCGAAAGGGCCCCATCTCCGACGCAACAACGCCCGCCATCACCCACCACACTCCCGCCCTTGCACACCCTCACAGACCTCGACTCGAAGCCAAACTCGATCACCTTCATCGACGTCAAGCCCCCCGCATCCCAGCACCCGCACCCGCACCACCACCCAGCCCCGTACGCGTACTCGCCCTCCCCATTCTACGTTGAGCACCATCACTGGGTACGATTCTTCTCTTTCGCCCCATCAGTCTGTTCATTCCATCCTCTCCTTCCAGTACCATCACTCCCAGAACCACGCTCCCTCCCCCTTCTCTCCTCAGCGCCCACCGCCGACCTCGGAATACCATTTTATGCCTCATCGCGTCGAAACCAGCGACAGAATGAGGTCAGTCCTCATCGCGCTTTTCAACTTTGCCACTCATCACTCACTTTCGCGATCAGCCGACACGCTGATGATCGGAATCACTACGACCACCCATCTCCCCCTCCGATCGCCACTCTCCATCACTCTCCTGCTCCCTCCGGAAACTCGTCCATCTCCTCGCCCTCTCCTCCCGTAGGTCCATCTGCCGCCGTGCTCTCTCCGTCCCTCGCTAATCACCTTCAGCTCCAGCAGAACCCATCGTCGTACTACACGGCCCAGTCCGGGGCTCAGCCCATGCATCCCGGGCAGCAGTACGCGTACCCGCCGCCCATGAACGGCGGATACCCCACCGATGACCGCCATCAGCAGCAGGGCGTGCCGCTCTCGACGCGCGCCATCCGTCCCGCCTACGTTCCTACGCAAGCTTACCCCGGGCAAGCCAACTACGTCATTCACACTGACGATGCTGCCACAAAACTGAGCGACCGCGTGCGTCGCAAGTGCTACAACTGTCGCACAACCGACACGTCTACCTGGCGCCGCTCAAGCCTGACGCCTGGCAAGGTGGTAAGTCCCCTCCCTCCCATTCGGTTCTTTTACGCGCCGACGTGGTCTCATTCTCATGCCTCACAGCTATGTAACAAATGCGGCTTGTTTGAGAGGACGCATTCCAGGCCCAGGCCGGAACAGTTCCCTCACAAGCGCGGTCCTATCGTCACCACCACGTTCAAGTCGGCCCGCACCACTCCCCCCGCGTCTGCATCAGGCAGACTGCCCTCCATGAACTCCCAGCCCATGCAGCAGCAGCTTCCTCCCCACCACTACGACCACCCTTCCATCGCTCCACTCATGTCTTCTCGCGGCGACGCTTCCTACGCATCCAACGGCTCTCTTCCTGATGTCCGGAACCTGTTGAACGGTCCGTCCTCTCCTGGGATGCAGCAACAGCAAGTACCACAACAACAACAACACTCGCAGGAAGAGAACCAGGGTGAGAGGTCGGAACAGTCCGTACCCCAGAAACGCTCGGCTTCGCCTCTTCTTCGGACATCACCCACCCAGAGCCCCCGTACCGAGCAACGATCGCCCCCGTATTCCTATCGAACAGCGGCATGAGCGCACACACAGTCGACGCAAAAACAAACCGCTGACACATCAACCCTCCTCCTCCTCCCCACCACCACCACCCACCTACCAGATGCACGCCACTCATCGCCGCCCTGTATTTATTCCGTATTTTTGTTTTTCTTCTTCCAAAGCCCCGATATCGCATGCAAACCCCCCCTCCTTCTTTCGACTGTTTGCCGGTGGAATATCCGATTGGGGGGGACAGAAATTTCTCCGCTCCCCCCCGTCTCCCCGCACAGCGACTCATAGAGGCTCGGGTCCTCCTCGGACAAGTAACGCATACACACACACATATATATTTCTAGATTCGAAGATGGTGGTTTGTCGCACGGGTACTTATGACCATGTCGCTGTGCCCCGCCCTTCGCTCCCCTCCCGTTCACCACCACGCGGGGGCGTTGCACTCGTTTTCTGTCGGGGTACACCCATTCGGCGCTGGCGTGAGATGACATTCATTTTATTTTCTTACATTTCTCTTCCTTATTTTTTCTTCCTTTTCTTCTTCTTCTTCTTGCCCCGACCTCTCCACGCGCTCGTGGTTCCTTTTTTTTTCTTTTTCTCCCTTTCCTTTCTTTCACTCCATTTCACTTTAACTCCTTCTCGCTCCTCCCTTCCCCATCCATCCCATCCTCTCACACTCTCCTCCCGTCGTCTCGCGTGGTTGTTTGTTCTTCGGTACCTGTTCGCTCGCGTCCTCGCATGTGTCCCCCCCCTGCTTGCCTTGCCCTTGCTCTTGCCTACTCGTCTGCGTCTTGGTGTCTCGCACTTTCCACCTCGCTTGTCTTGCACCCTCCCTCGTCCGTTTTCCCCATTTCCGAAACTCACAAAGCCCCCTCCACCCATGTATATTATCAATCAATTCACCGTACCATCTCTCTCTCTCACCTCTTCTCCCAATCCCAAACAAAGCAACTGTCTGCACCTGGGGGATGGGATCTTGATTCCACCCAGATTTCGTCCGAGGCAAGGGAGGGAGGGTGTGATACAATCTGATGGGATTCATTTCCTCCCCCGAACCAATTGATCCGGCAGGGTCGCATAAGGGGCAGGTAATATAATAATATAGAACCCCTCAGGAACAAACTCCATCCGGGACATCAGTTCTATCGGGGGACCATGTTTCCCTCACTTCACACTCACACTCACACTCACACACACGCGCGCCCAACTGAACTGAACTGAACTGACGTTGATCTCTCCCTGCTCAGCCTAAAAAGCTATTCACGCAAACTGACAATAAAGGCATAGAGACTTTTTAACATTACACTAATGACTATCTATCTATGATCGCGCCGTAACCCCCAGTGCCCTTGTCAATTAGTGCTGTCTGCCTGCCTGCTCCCAAAAAGCACCCGGAGAGACGGTGAGATCGGAGGGAGCAGCAACGAACGACCGCACGAAGAAAAAACACAATTCAACACGTCAAAGGGTACTCGCTGAAAAATTCGGACAGACAGACAGTACTGACATACGAACGCTTTTGGACTCGAGTCCAAGGGGGGAGGTTTTCCAGTTCCCCGATGAGTTCGCTGGAAAAAAGAACAGGACTATAACGCAGTGAGCTTTTTTTTGATCTTCTTTCCGAGGTCGACGGGACTTCTTCTTCTTCTGAGTGCGGGGGGGGGGGGGGGGGGGGAGGATGGGCCACCCAACAAAGGATAAGGAATACGTGTGGCATTTTGTGAACGCCTGAAAACGGGTCCTTCTTCTATGTACGGCCAGGAAGGGAAGAAAAAACCTAACCAACGAACTGGCGAGGGTGTTCTTTGTACTCTGAGTTTGAAAATCACTACTCACTCCATGTGCCATGTGCCATGTGCATACTTACACATCGTCGCCCCGCCTTGTGTCCACGGAAGGAGTGGTACACCCTATGGACGTATATGGGTTCCCTGAGTCTGACGCGTTTGATGATGGATGAATGACACTGAAATGCACCGCACGTACCACCCTTATCTTGATCGCCGAACTTCACTTTTTCGTCCTTTTTCCCCCGTTCAACGTTCGACCCCAACCTGGAACTGTCCAAACCCGAAACGAACGAACGAGAGAGAGAGAGAGAGAGACTTTCTTTGAACTGAAACAGAAATCCAGCACGAGAGAGACGTGGCACAAAGACAAAGACCCTCGGAAGCAGGCGCCCAATCCAATCCTTCACGGGAGAAGAAGGTACTGTTCCCCTCCGAACATCGTAACTCGACATACAGGGTCGCCCTAGAACACAATAACCCCTCCCGTGCAAGTGCCCTGGTACCGCGGTATGCATATATGAATCCCAATTGATGGATCTAAGTGGGGGGGCATCATGCATCATACATCGTCGTAGGCTGATCTGCAAAGGCAAAGCCTTTCAAGCTCAAGCCTATAAGTAAGCAAGGGTTGATAGACGTGATTTGTTCGGACTTTTTTGATACCATCGAAAGTAGTAACGCATCTTTTTCTTGTCCTGGACTGATGCGGACTACCAAACCGAGTCAACTATACTTTCGGACGGTTGTGTGTGTTGCGTGTTGAGGCGAGTATAACGGAATGGAAAATCGAGAATGTGCTGGATGGGTTCATTCGGGGTTGAATTCAAGAACGAATCCATATTTCTTTCTGACGATTATCGGACTCGTCGTTTCCATTTGGCATAGATCCTACAAAACCGCGTCAGAGACTAGACGTTGAAGTGAAAATATTGAATGGGAAACACATGACCCCAAACCATAATGATGGACGAACGAGGGAACCCGAAATGTGACGGTGTGTGTATGTGTGTACTCACATCACTTCACACGAGATTGACCTTGGAGTCCGCTGGGATCTATAGTTTCGGAGGATCCGTGGGTGGAAGAGATAGCGCGGAACATGCGTGTGGCAGCGTATCCCGGCCCGCCTAGGATGTCTGTCTGTACACTGTTGGATGTGGCAAGGGTGGTGTGAACAGAATGCGTGGAGGACCGCCCATCACGTATCATCATCATTCGCTGCGGTCAAACCAAAGAGGGCAGACAACCCGGGGTCATATGACAACAGCTCATGACGAATTCCTCGGACAGAGGACAGAACCTAAGTGAAGACAAGAATCCTGTCAATTGCGATATTCATTGCTAACAAAAAAAAGAGAGACAGGTGAACGCTCACCTCAACGCCAAGTGGCGAGCAGTAAAATTCCATTAGAGCGTAGTAGGTAGTACGAATGGCGCTGCCACCTCCAAGTATCCGAGCGTCAAACCTATAGCCCGTTAGCACGATTCCAACGCGTCAAAAAACGACATAGATACCGATCCGTTTTTCCTTGAGAATGACCATTCTCCCCCTCCCGGGTGTGATGCGCGCTGTCGAAAAGGTTAGTCTAGCCGCCCCAGCGTGCTTGATCGCCATCGATTGAATGGGGGGAGGCCCCATCAATTATTAATGGGTTTGGGTAGTTGGATGAACTTGCTGGGACCCACATGGACCCGCTAACGCGACCCGGAGTCTGACGACACATGTATGAGCGGTTGTGACCCTATTCTCTTTGGTAGTCGAAGGTGTTGTGTCCTGAATACGAGTAAGATGGTGAGCCATGCTGTGGTGAAACAATAATGATGAGAAACGGACAATAGAAGTGAGCACACTTGCAACGCCAAGGCGTTTGAAGTCCTTGTACTTTGGAACGCCCGTGCGTTTCAAGCCTTTCTGTTCGCATCCTGAAGGCTTTGCACACAGAAATCTCGCCAGCAACCGACGCGACGCGAGATACCGCGCTCCCAAACTCCGCGCGAGACCGGTAGAAGACTCATCACCACGGCTCAGGTTTATCTAACGAAACGATTTCGCTAGCCTGGGGTCGCAACGTCGCGGGGTCAACGCACCGCAACGAAAAGAAGAAGCAAAAAAAGCGAACGAAAAAACCGCCGTCACTCATCAACGTTTGCAATTCCGTCGTGTCAAAAACCGTGGACGAGCTTTCCTGTGTCGACCCGCGCGTCGCGGAGACGCGAACGGAAAGAATTCAGACGATGAATTCAAACATCCATACATCTGAAGAAGTCCACGATGAGACAAATTCTGACATGGAAAGCGAAGGTGCGAAACATACTGCGCGCCCTGGGTCTCCAAGGGAACAGATCGTTGTTGAACTGCAGGTACAAACATCGATGATAATGATGGGTGTATGTCCAGGATCCAGGATCCATCTTGAAGAAGCTGATCCCATCGACCAAATCACTTTCCAAAGACGAAGCCCGTTCAAGTTCCCAATCAGGATGACGATGTTAGATCGTGTTCTTCTGGTCTGAGTGGAGAGTTCAGTGGGCAAAGCGGAGGCGTATCTGTGGATGTCCTAAGGGTTGAGTGGCGTCGATTTGACCAGTTCGTGCGGTCGAAAAGTTCCAGTCCTATCAGATAGTAACAAAGGGCGGCGGGACCTCACCCTGCGATGTACCGTCGTATTTTTTTTTCGCAGCCCAGACCCCACCTATGGCTGAATATTGAGGCGGTGGGGATGCGCTTGCTTTCCGTGTCGGCGAAAACGTCCAGGGTCTTCTCGCTTCAGTCCCGGGGCGAAAACAACGAAGGGCGGCATGTCGGTAGCTATGGTGAGAGAACACGCTCTACGACAGCTACGTTCCTTTCTGGAAAGTAGTCAGCACCGTCCAGAGACAAAGCACCCGTAGTTCTCTTCTCACCACAATGCAATGAGTCCTTTACGCACTCAACAGGGATGTATGAGCGGGTCCGGATATTGCTGCCGGAATTCTCCGCGTCGCTGGTTCAAGGGTTGAGACATGACATGGCATGAAGCAGTTTGCGGCCGCTGAACCTGACCAAATGGGGAGACTGGCCCGTCACGGAAATGATGTCCTGTAACGTGAACGTTCAGCACAAACATTCCTAAGAAGATGGAAGAATTACATGCCCGTTACAGCAATGGCGTACTCACTGGTGCTAATGCATACGTCTTCGACATATGATTGAGTATATCCTGGCGAAGTCGAGTCTGATGGAAGGTTAGATCACACCATCTGACGCCTAGAACCATATGGACGTTGTATGTGGCTCACCAATGGGAATGGATGCGGACGACAGCCAGCGGTTGCATTAAGACCGACTATAATGAGAGTGCGCATCACATTACCAAACCTCGGAGCGCGGTGTTGTTCGTCGGCCACTTGACGGTTCGTCGTGTATAGCAATAGTTTCCGAATGAAGGACAGAAACCCTGATAAGAAGCATCCGTTCAAAGGCCGTGTCTCATCCCCATAGGTGTTGAATTCCACATACCCATAGTGCAATTTGAAGGCGGCGGAACCTTGTTTGATACGTGTATGTGGGACCTAGAACCTCTCCCGACGCCTTGCACATCCTCAAGACTTCTTGATCCATGATTCCTTGATGCTATTCCAGCCAACAACGATGATGAATCTCGCGTTTGATGCATAGATTCACGTTGAGAGATTGAAAGTAGGAAGAACGTGATACCCGAAGAGACGACCTGGAATGTTCGTTTCCGTGAGACCGAAGTATTCCTGGAGGCTGTAAGAACGTCAGAGCTGGCCTAAGCGGGAGCGAGGAGAAGTGAATAACACACCCTTTCTCACTCGCGTGAGGAAAATGGAACTCGCATAGGGGAAGTGCCTAGACGGCATCCAATTAATTGTTAATCTGACAGACCGTGAAACGAAAGGAGCTCGTGCGTATACGGAAAGCTGTACAGAATGATGCCGCAGTTTGACGCCATAGAGTATAGGATTTGAAGCTTCTCCAACTGCTGATACCCTGATATGAACGGTTGTCCCTTGATTGGGCACTTGTTTCGAAGTCGAATGAAGCATGTTGAGAATGTGTGATGCCCGGGTTTGGCTCGGCAAAGGACAGGTGCTCCGACGGGAGAGTTCACTCTTGAATAGAATGATCTGCGAAGGATGCATGAGGCAATGGAAATCTATGAATAAAGGAGAAAAAGCACCGAATGGTTGCAGATTAAAGCGTGCAGATAGAGACCAGCGGATCCTGCGACCTCGATGAGAAAATATATGCCTTCTCGACGAGACTGGAATATGTTGATTGTGTGGGTTTCCTGTGTCCACCAATCTCATACGGATGAAAGCCCTGCTAAGAAACATATGTCGGATTTGTTATTGGAGAAGCACCGTCAGGAATCCGGGCCAGCCACAGAAGATTGCGTCCACATACCGACACCAAACCAGCTGGCTACATTCCGCAACTTATCCGAAGAAACATCCAATATCACAGAGGAACCAGATGTCAATAACAGGGTACATTCGACCTCCAGACCACATGACAGTCATCGAGAACTTGCCCATGCAATTGGAAAGGCTTGGCATAACTAGACTTTCCTTGCATAAAGCGAATTCGCGCCGTTCAGAATCACACTGCAGCGAAATTATCACCAACATAGAAAGAATGAACATTGGACACACTACAGCAACACAGTCGATAACCCTCTCCAAAAAACACCAAAAAGTCTGTCCCTCCAACACGGGTCGCATCAACCAGAAGGCGTCGTCGCACGATCTTGAGATGAAGGATATAGTCTCCCTGCCGTATAACGGTTCAAGATCTTCTCGTAGGCACAACCAAGATGGAAAATGCGGCGAGAAAGACCCCAAATATCAACCCGCCAGGTGAACTTTCGATAAAGAGAAAAAAAGTCGCTCAGACTGGCCTTTATATACTGGGCGTCTCAGCTCAGCCGAACGCACGGACCATGCTGCCACGTGGACGCCACGCACCTATAAATCGGCCGCATCTGACGATTTGTGGTTTCTTTTCCTTACAGTCATCTCGCTCTCGGAGCTCGTGTTCTGACTTTAGGACGAATCGCGAGTCTCTCGTTTTGCTGTAGTGTCGAGTAGAGAGGTCTCGTATGGGAGTCGTTAGCTGGGCATGCCGTTCGTTGTGTTTTTTCTACTGATGAGACGGCTAATCAGCTTTTGATACATTTCCTTCTACACATCTACGTATCTAGTCGTTACGAACGCTTTACAGTATGAGCAACGATGTCGTTTTTCCATAACTCTCTCGATGCTGTATTCAAAAGTCCTCATAGGGGGTGTCGGGCGCGGAGATCACTGTCTCTTGCAACGTTCGGTTCAGCGAACAGTGACTTCGAGTTTCGGATGTCTTGGACGAACGGTGGAAGATGCAAGCAACACAATACATTTGCGTCTAATCAATCGTCGACAGGGTATATGTTACAAATCCCGACAGAAATACCACAGATAGCACAGATGTAGACTATTCATGAACCAAGAAAATCATAGACAGAAATCTGTCGAAGTGTTTCTCAGCGACTCCATACGGGGAGAGAAATATTCGATCACTCACAAGCGATATGGTACAACAACCCGACAACAACCCACTTACGCATGGGGGTTTCAGTACTGAGGGCCATGACGCAGAACGCGGCTGTAAGAAGAGTACTGTCCTGCATCGCCCAACCAAGTGAGACAACGCTTTTGCGCCGCGATCCAGCAGGTGTAGACCACTGGTTAGCTCTCGGACTCAGGATCTCCGCCAAATATCTTCGTCAGGACTTCTGTATCCAAGCCAGATGGCACATCCCGAGTGTACCCTCAGTATCAACAGTAACATCCGCCACGGTCTGAATGGCGACTGTACTTCGCGATGTCTCGGGATCATCATGGGACCCAGGCGTCGCAGCACGTCTGGGATTACTGGAAAGCTCGACGTTCAAGTCAGCGACTAGGCGTCTGAGTTCCTCCAGCGCCACATCGCGATCTGCGATCTCAATGCTAGCCTGCGCGAGTTCATTTTCCAGGAGACGCATCCTTTCTGCGAGTGCCGGCGGTGAAGGATTCGACTCCGTGGCCAGCTCGTGATCCACAACATATCCCGAGGGTGGTACAGGAATTGGAGGCGGGGAAGGAGAAGGGTTTTGTCCCAACAATCCGTCAGGAGAACCAACCGGTGGAGGGGAAGGGGGTAAAGGCACACTTGCCGGATCCGCTGATGAATCAGGACCGATCTGCTGCAAATCTCCAAACGGAGTTGCCGGAGAACTCGCATTATTGGTCGCCGCCCTTGCAAGCGTTGACGGATCAAGGAGAATCGTTGGTTGAAGTGGCGTGGCAAGGTCCATAGATTGCTCTCCACCCGAGGAGATGTCGGGATCGAGCGTTAGGAGATCGGGAGAGGGCATTGACCCCGGGTCATCCGAGGCCAGCATAAGTGGCGTGTTCGGTATATTCGACGTCGGCGGAATGGGCGTAACTGCCTGCGAAGACAAGGGTGAGCAGACTGACGCGCTATCCAACAAGGAGGCTCCTTACATTGCTGTCATGACAGCGATCAATGACTTGCTGCATTTCTCCACGCTCCTCCCGAAGAGCATCAATAGCCTCAGAGAACTTGCGTAGTTGAACTTGCATGTCGTGCAGAAGATTGATCTTGTTTGAAGCAGACGCAGGAGGCGTCTGCTCTGACAGAGGCACGGTAGCAGCAGCGTTACTCGGAGCGATTGGCACAGGCAATTCCTGGGCATGACGCACTTTCGCGTCTCGTAACTGATGAATGGAGAGACCCTTGAGCGAGACGAACAGAATACAAAGACGTGATAGCTTACGCGCTGTGAAAGGCGATGGACGTCGGTCTCCAACTGCTTGTTCCTAGTATTGACCAAACCCATCACTGACAATGCTTCTTCTCGGGTCAGACTGGACGCCTCAATCCTTGTTTTCCCCGCCGCCGGCTTACGGTCATCGCGAGCTTCCACCTTGGTCCCCCCTGCATCCACCGGTATGTGGACATCCATCAAGGCAGTGTCATGACTATGAACGACACAGGCTTCCAGCTCGGCATCTCGACGAGCGACCTGGGCCTGCAGACGCAGTATCTCGGCTTCGGCGTAGTCGAGGACCCTAGCGTTTGTTGTGCGTTCCTTGGTAAGTTGCGCGTTGAGTGACGCAATCACAACTGCTGCGTACGAAGAAACGGAATCTGGACAGGATGATGATGCTGGTATCGGTAACGAGAGCGGCTCTTAACAAGGTTGCATCGTTGCATCGTGAGGTACGTTGTGAGGGCACAGCGGGATGAGGACATACCGAGGGGAGTTAGGAGGTGCATGCTAGTCCGAGGCCAACCGCTCAACTGATCATTCTCCTCTACTGTCGAGCGCACGCGAAAGTTTGTCATTTGATCAGCAGGGTGTATGACTGAGAGCGGAGGGACAACTCACCTTTCTTGACCAACATCGTTACAACCTCCCTCATTTCATCCCTCTCCGCTTCCACTTCCCTCATCCTTCTAGCGGAGGCTCCCAGCTTGATCTCTAGCCTGTCCCGCTCCGACCTTTCTCTGGCAAGTTCCCGCGCATGTGCGGCGTGCGCGGTGTCTAGTTCATCAAGGGCAGCAGTAAGTCGAGATTGAAGAAGTGAGGTCCGCGCGATGTGAAGCTGCAATTGTGACTGCAGCTGGGTGATCTGCTCAAAGGTTCGAGGACAGTGTTCTCAGACGAGAGAATCTTAAGGAAACGTGATGTGGTGACTCACCAGATTGGCGTACTTGTGTGGCCCGTCATGCCGGCGCGTGGAGGTTAGATGTTGAGCCGGCTCAGGCATGTCTCGTTGATTATGACGCAGATTTCTTCCAGTTTAACTTCGACTGGCCGGTCGATACACGTTTCAGCGATAAATTTGAACAGATAGAGGTCGAAAGTGGACAACGGATGGACAGAGCATGGTGTGAGAGCAAAGTGAACATCCAGCGCTCAGCTGCATTGCCCTGGATACACCCACAAGCGCAAACACTGGTGACTTTGCGACGCAGGGCCAAGCTGAAACCACGCCGTTCGTAGATTCGTGACGCTGAGGTGCAAGTGTGAGGCGACAGCCGTGAGCCTTCATGTTTTCAGCTCGAAGCATCGCGATAATTACTCTGACCATGCTGTTTACCGTCAGGGTGTCTGCCAAATTGGAAGCATCAAAGTAAGCGCGTGATATGTCCCTCGTTTCTTTCGGAGAGGAAGTGGAGTATGATTACTCAGAAAGCGGGAGTAGTCTTCCGTGGTTCTGCGGGAAGTAAAAGGAATGGTAGGCAAAGAAATGAATCACTGGTAATACACTGGCAGCCCGCAGTACAAGCACAAGCCACCCGACTATTACCATCTCGCGGAACAGGATCGACAGTCCCGATTACTGAGAGGATGTTAGAGGGAGATTGTCCTTGACTTTCTGCCAAGAGTCTCTGGATGAAATATCCTTCCACCACCTGCGATAAGGCAATAACGTCCGTCAGTTTGGTGGTGAGGATAGGAGTCGGATGGAACAGTACAGACCTTGCCACATGAGGCCGCCTGCTCTCATCTTCGAGTAAATTAATGCCTATCTTGGTTATCATTGCGCCGTATGGAAGATGAAACAAATCCGCCAATGTGCATTCCTAAATTTGGTGAGGAGTCTCAGTACACGTTGGAGATGGGGGGACAACACGACTTACGTCGCCGGCAAGATACCTCTGCCTAGACAGTATGACGTCGTAAACGTCGAGCTTGGCAGCAAGAGCCTCCGTGTGCCTCTGAGCTATATTCTCGTCCGATGTTAACCCCTTGGCTCTACAATGACCCAATCAGCGACCGGCTTATGCCACCAAGTAATTTAACCCACGGTCTGAACACGCGTTCTGCTGCGATACTCGCAGCGAACACATCAAAATTGGATTGCTCGATGCTGGCTGCCTGCTCGAACTTCCCCCATTTGTGGAGATCTGATGGGCTTGGGAGCAATGAGGAGCCGCATTTGGCCGCGAGGTACCGGGCGATGGCACGGCTTTCATAGATCTCGTATCCGTCGTCATCCACAATGTAGGGGACCACACCGAACGGTTGGTGCTCGAGGAATGCTGCGGACTTTTGCTCGTTCTTGGGCAAGCTGACGACGATGAGTTCGTAGGGAATGTTCAGTTCTTCCAGGACAACACCGACCCGACGCGTACAGGTGGAGGTAGGAAAACCGAAGACCTTGAGGACCATGATGGCGGCAATCTGTGGGTGGTGGAGTAGAGCAGTCGGAGTGGTTGATCAACAAAGAAGACCAGTTGTGAAGAAGAAAGGGTGAAGGATCCTTTATAAGACCAGTGGCTAGAATTTCAAGCCATTGGTGACCCGCTGGAGTGTCAGCATGAACATGTCAACGGGCACGGTGAATAATCATTGCCAGTGATCCGGGTAAGAGACTGAGAATACGAGCCCCGCAAAAGGATGTGAAGCAACGGAAGAGATTGTGGTGCGTCTTCATCATCCTTGCAAACAGGAAGACGTGATGACCGCCATGAGCTAATCGTCGGAGAAGCATGGTCAATCAGGAAGGTACAATGAACGACAGTAGAAACCTACGTGGCATCTCGGATTTGGGACGGAATGGATTTACACAAGATTTGGCTAGATCTCTTCGTATCCATGGCTAAACCAATAAATTGGGATTATTGGGGCCTCAATATCGCAGAGTCTGGCCTACGTCTTGACCCCCTGACGTCGTTACTAAGCAGCTAGACTGATTCCACGGTGAATTGAGCGAGACAACCCAGTATGAGCGGTACGATATCGGGAGTCGCAGTCGAGGAAGGAAGAAACCCGAAGAGCAGGTCAAAAATAGGAGCAGGCGTTAAGGGTTAGGGTTGTGGATCGAGATACCGATCTGCTGTGCCACAAGATCTTCCACATTTGGAAGGTGTAGTGGTAGAACCGTGACGGGCACCGAACGGTAAAATCAAGCTTTTGAGATTTGTAGCGGTGCATAGATTATCACATAAGCCGGAACAGTTGAATACCACAGTGAAGGACTAATGGCACCCTGTAGAGCAACGATGGAGCGAAATTCACCCAATTCGCCACGCCATAAAACGCTTAATGATTGCCTCGAACTACACTGTAGCTATTCGCACATGATAGTTGTTTGAGCAAATCACTTGGTAGAAGCGCAGGTAATTGAGTATTGCGCAACAAGCTAGGAGTTTCTGAACAGGTTGGTAAGTGGTAGAACATCAGACAATAATTTATCTTGAATTCCGAGCAACACATCGTTTGAAGTGTAGAACACAAAGACCTTGGACACCGTGATATCAATCAGCATCGACAAAACCGAGCACAATAACGCACAGAAGTCGGGGTACCCTTCGGCCTTTTGTGACTGCCCTTGACACCGTGTCTCAGCCCACGCCTCGTTGCCCTCTGGAGAGCACCTCGCCTATCACCATGCCTTCACTCCAAACATGATGCCCTGAAAGACGTCCAATCCATCAAAGACGTTGTCCCATGACCATAGATCATTAAGAGTGCGCTGTGCATGCCATTGACTTCAAGAGCCATGTCCTGATGCATCAGCTTGAAACAAACTTAGCGAACCACAAGAAGGAGTCAGGAGACTTGTCTCAGGTCGTCGCTTTCTCCAGGAACAAGACGTCCTTGTGTCTTGGACGAGGTTCAAGGTAAAGTACCAGTTGATCTGGGCGATACGTCTTTGTCGGGATCACCGTGAATCATTCGTACCCTCCGACCACGGATCTGGCGTAATGACACGGTCGTTTCGCAGGAGAAGACTGGCGCATCGCGGGAGAAGAGAGGAGATTTGTGCGAATGAACTGTCACGGAGCCTGCAAAAACAATTTGATTCGGTTCATGTAATCGTCAGTTGGAGAATGAAGAGGCTGCACTAACCTTCTCACCGATGGGACTTCGGCCCACGGCCAGTCAGCGACTGATAAGGCACCCCACTGTTGGGTGTTCCGATTTCGCAAGGCTCAAGGCTCTTCCGGACGACGTTCCAATCCTGAATCAGTCAATGACGCCTTGACCCTCCTGAGTGGAACGATTTCGCACCTGGGGTGTACGTCAGGCCAATGCTGTAATCGAAATGAGGGCATAAAATATACTCATGTATTATACGATCAGTCCGACGTGGAGATTGAACGAGTTCGTAGCTCATTGAGCGTGGACATCGGCGGAAACCCATTGTGATCTGCCGCGTATGATCGGGACTACGAGGGAATGGCATGGCTTGGAGCTCAGTTTATCAGCATTTTCGTACGCAAAAGAGTTCAGTGTTTGGTAGAAAACGCACCACTGGTTGTAGAATATGACTCCTAAGTCCCGAGACTTACGAACAAGGAGGGAGATGACCGATAGCATGGGGACGAATTACTGGTTCTTGTCAGCCACGATGTCAATTAAAAACGGCGTTGATTCTCACAGATTTGCGGTGCAACATATTCGTTGCGGTGCGCGTTGCGGTAGTAAGTCAGCTGCCCCTCTTATGATTGATCTCTGCAAAAAGAAAACCAAGATCGGTATTGTTATACCGCGTAAGACATATACCATCCGCTGCTACTAATACCGTTGACGTGCCAGAGGCACAAGGCCTACAGATAGAAACGGCGCAAAACTATTCGCAAGTGGCAGTGATATAGCTCACTGTCCTCAGACGTATATGTCATCGAGTATTTCGGAAGGTAATTTAATGATTTCAGCTTACCGGATCTCTCGGTCCATTTTGATCAGATGAATCCATGGGCCGCCGCTAAACGTCATCCCAAGGGGTTAAAACGAGTTAGTTGACCACATTGATTATAGCGATGGATTCACCATCGAACATTTGGAGCCCCAGTACCGAACTGAGAGATAGCCTAAGGAGACCTTTGATGTCGTCAAATCTATGAATGGACGTGATACCGATTGTAATGCCCCCGGTAGTTCTGCTTGGAAAATCAACAGGTATTGATCATCAGCGTATCGCAAAGGGAGACGAATACACCAGAGGTGGTGTGGTTGAAGGTTCAATGAATATCAATCCTTAAGAATAATTTACGTCGGAACATGGAACCAATAGCCAAAGTAGTAGAAACATACCGTGACAGATAAGCATACTGAAAACCAGGAGAAGGTTTGCGCTTGTTCATGCTCACTTCTAGTAGAGAGATAATCAATGACATAGTTATGGGCAAACAAATGAAAGACATGGCGCACATTTTCCAGTGAAGGTGAGTTGTATTAGAGCCTACCGGTTCTGACTGGGGTGAAAGCAGCCTATCGAGAAGCTTGCATGTAACAAAACCTCCAGAATATATAGCTTTCAGTGCTGTGATTGAGATTCGCATCATCAGCCGTCCGATCGGAGTACTGAAGATTGACGGCAAATGATCTCGGAGATTTTGAATGCTAGCATACGGATTCCTCCTCTCCTCAGATAGGCCACTGGCAGATGCATATGGGATGCACGGGACATTGTGCCCAACGTTTGGTCTGAAATGGCAGAAAATCTCAGACGCGCCAGGACCAAAGAGACGAGGTAGCGGACAACAGTGGTACCTTAGAGTGAAATATGAAAGCTGTAAGTTACTCACGAAGAATACCGGAATGAGAAGACCTGTGCCGAAAAGAACTCTTCCGGTTGTCTCTCGAGTATGATCTTGCTTATGCGACAAATATCACAAGGAAGTTCCTCACGTTTAACTCGAGTACCAAAAGTTGTATAAGCCGTAGGTTTTTAATCACCGTTTCATGACAAAGGTCGTCATGAGTTCGAGCTCAGTGCTACTCGAGTTAGTCCAGGTTGAAATGCGAGCGGCAGTTGAACAGTTTACTCACCGTGCGTCTTCCGTTTCCGTGTCTTGGCCGAAGCAGCATCGCAATCACTGGAGCGTTCCATCTCCTGTCTTCTTTGAATGTTGGATCTTCGCCCTTCTGTAGGGAGCCGAATTGCTGCCGCGTACCAGGTTCGCTGCTCAGGAGACAAGAATCATATGGCTGAACGCGCAGATGAGGCCCGGTGGGTAAGGCATGGCGTGACCACCAATAGCGATGGAGAAAGGAAAAGGACACACTATGTGTTTGCGGTGACTCTTGTTGTGAATTGTTCAAGTTCAAGCATAACAATCGAATAACCACCCCGAAAGTTCAACATGTCTGTTGCGCGTGCAAACTTCAGACTCCGCGATCATTTCATTCTCGGTATCCGCCGGCTCATAACCGCACAATGTTACTGTACAATGTCGAATATGATACTGTACACAACCACTTTCGACTCTAGTAAAGCCATATACCATGGGTATGAGCCCCATGCTTCCTTCCCTTAAAAAACACCACTCTGGCTCCGGCAACTTTGCCCGTCACCTAGAAAGCAGCTCGTCCGTCCTGCGATACGCTTCATCCCATCCGATAATCCGTGTCAAATATTTTGGAACCCTCTGAAAATCGATCTCCTGAACACGAAGCCGCTTCTCTGCGTCGAGCTACTCCAATCAATGTGCTCTTACCGCTTCATTTAGGTGCTTCTGATCCCCTTCTCCGGTGAACACTAGACTGAGATGGCGTAATTTCGGCAGGACGTCCAGCCGTGAGCCCAGGACCTTGGTGATAGCCAAACTGGAATCCGTCAGAACATCAATACCGGCCAAATACCGGCGAGCTCCAACTTCCAAGAGTTCCAGAGCCGGCAGCCCTCTCCAGTTGATCCCCATTATCCGTAAACGATATGTACACGGTAAGTACGGCGATTTGCATCTTGCTGGTACTACTTAGAGTGGAAGTCGGATTGAGAGCGTCCAGAAAAATCGGTGTAAGGTTCGAGATGGGTTGATATGGGTGTGGAAAGACGGGCATCGACAAGTGCTGCCGGCGATCTGCGATGATACTACAGAGAATCCAGGGTGGTTTGAAGAGGCAGTATGCGGCACAATACCTATGTTGCAATGGCAAGCCTCCATTGCAATGGCAGCTTTGCACTTGCCTTCCGCTTCGAGTAAGAAGTCGCACAAGTCTTCGTCATTCGCACAGTGAAAGCTGACGTCGACCAGTGCGGAGAAATAAATCGTGTTGCGTAGAGTTATCGCTAGATGTAATGAGCGTGATAACATGTAATGATAGAGGAACGTTATATACCGCTGCTAAAACGCGGACTCTTTCGTGACCCTGGGCCGATATGAACTGAGAGGCACCAGACGAGGGTTCTGAAAGTAAAATCAGAGAGCTCGGTATCAGTAACAGTAACGTGAAGTGACTGTGACTCACTATAATGAGAGCGCCGATATGCATGGATCTCTCCAATGACAGAAACGCTTTGATGTCTACTTCTTCTGGTTCCCAATCTCGTCCTGAAATGCTGCTCGTGATTCTGCTAGGTACTTATCCCGACTAATAGGTGACCAAGGGTTGACGAACGGTGACGGCGCTTGATCCGTTCTCGATTGGGCGTTAACAACTTCAGTGGCAGGATGTCTGAAGCTCGAGATCAGCCCTCGTCTCCAACCATCTCATCCCGGAATAAATCCACACGGTTCTCTCTTTTTGTCTTGCAGCTCGTGCTTGATTCCGAGGGACAAAATTTGTATCGCGTGCTGCTGCAATGACCGTATGGATAGGATGGGGGCTGCACTCTATAGATCGCTTCAATTCGGACTTTAGATGAAGCATCTACGCTCGAGAACTAAGATCTCTGTATTGCATCACGTTGTTCTTATTTCGGCGATAACATCGTGAGGACTCATAGCTTCACATCAAGATCGATACTTGAGATTCAAATCCACACGTCAGAGAAAGAACTGGATTGGCATACTTAGGACTCACATCTGGTCCTTGGGATTGAAGTGGGGAAACCTCGCGTTGGAGCGTTTTGAAAATTTGGGCAAAAGTCTGTTCATGGTGGCTTCGGAAAGCGCATAGTAGCACATCGCGACGTCCCTCCGCGGACCGAAGATGGATATGCCGAACTGCAGGATCTTGACCTGCGCGAAAGCGCCTGTGCAGAGCGTGGAATCAATGTCGTGCCAGGTCACGGTCGTCTCCCAGATGGGTGAGCTGTCTTGCATGGCGGCGGATCGGATGTGAATAGACAGGGTGTGAACGTCTTTAAACGCGATGGAGGATAGAAGGTTGCTGGTGACGGTCCGAATGTTGGATACAGGACCAATATATACGGGGGAGAGTTCCAGAGTTCTCAGACGGGTGTTCGGCAAGAAGTTATACTGTCCTATGGATAACATCAGTTCCGTGCGTAGATAGCTCGTATAAATGCCCTGCTCACCCATAGTACTGGTATAACGAATACCAAGTCGCAGCTTTTCCAAGGACGGCCCGCATTCGCGAATGAACTGAGCAAACGCCGAGAGGTCCGGGTTCATTGGTTGTTCCACCCCGGTGTAAGTCAGAGCAAGAGAGGTGACGGAGGGCTCAAACCATTTGAAGCACCTGCGCAGATCCTCGACGCGGTACATTGAGAGCTGCAGGTTCGGCACAGGTATCCGTTGCATCAGCTCGTTAGGGTTGATCCCATTTGCCACAGGGATGCGGACATTCTCCAGGGTCAAGAGCGTCGCACATGAGGCGATAGCCTGCATGAAACCGTAGAACTTGTGGATAGCGGGGAACTCGACGCCTTCAGCGAGTTTGATATGTGGTATGCAGTGGAAACGAGCGAATGAGGTGCAGAACGTCGGAGAGACACCTAGAGTCTTCCATTTAGCGGCGGCAAAATAGATGTACTCGAGGTTCGGGCGTATGCGGGGATGACGGCGGGGAAGAGGGAGAGAGATCCATCATCCTCGTCACAGCGAAAGGAGATCCGGCGGACCAGACTGCCCTTTCGACCGTCCAGCTCCAGAGAGTCGATGAAAGGCCGAAGGTTATTTTTGGGGGTGAGTGCGTCAACCCACAGGACGACGGTGTGGTACAGATGGAAGCGACTCCTGGTTGTCCAGTTGTGACAGACGGCGCAGCATGCGGCTAGAGTCCTGTTGCGCCTCCTCAGCTCCCAGTCGTAGTGATTGATGGTAGCGTCCAAGGTCCTCGATGCGAACCCGCCAGCGACGAGATCGATGATGAGCTCGCAGACCTCAATGGGAAGCGTGGGGGATTGGGCAATCTCGAGCCCATTCACCGCAATAACTGGACCCAGCTCCCGGTTATGGGATGCGTTGGTCGCTCGGGCCATGCGGAAGCGGTGACTGGTGGAGGTTGGATGTCGACTTCCCGCCTACGTGGCCAACGTTGGCCACGACGTCGGCTGGCGTTTCAACGGGGGTTGTTGCCATGGTTACATTCGCTTTTTCCTGCCCGTAGACAATGAATGTTTTCTCGGAAACGACGAGCTGTTGGTCCCAGCGAACGTGAAAGATGAAGATTGGAAACATCCAAGCGATAAGGATTGATCTCTTGATCAGCAGAGGTTGATCTCGACGTTGATCTCTCCGCTCATGATGATGCAGTCCCGCCAACGCTCACCTCCCCCGACGCCCGCCCAAACGACGACGACGGCCCTGATCAATCCCGCCCCCGCCGCCGCGTCGTCCAGAACTACATATACATATACCCGCCATCCCGACCTATGGTTCACCGACGGTTCCATCGTCCTCAAGGCCGACAGCGTCATCTTCAGGGTCCACATGTCCATTCTCTCCCGCCACTCGGTATTCTTCAGGGATATGTTCAGCCTGCCCCAACCGCCGCAGCCGTCTTCCTCGAGCTGCACCCAAGACGAGGTACTCGAGGGCTGTCCTCTCATCACCCTCCAGGACTCCCCCGACGACCTCGCAAGTCTATTGGTCGCCTTATATGACGGGACCATATTCGGAGACAACGGACGGGAGGACTTCAAGGTCGTAGCTGGGATCTTGCGGTTGTCGTCCAAGTATATGGTCGACTCGCTTCGGGCCAAAGCGCTGGCGCACTTGACCGAGGCATGGCCTCCAACACTGAAGGGATGGGATGCGAGAGAGGACCGGGCACGGTCGCACGAGCAGGAGACAGGAGCAGGCAGGGGTCTGTTGTACCCATCGCCAATAGTGAGTGCAGCTCGTCAATCTCCCATGTCAAGAATTGAATGCGAGTGTCTTCGAATCGCAGGAAGTGATCAACCTCGCGAGGGAGATCAACGCTCCGGGTTTGCTCCCCTCTGCATTTTACGACTTGTCACGATACCATTATACCCAAATATTCGAGCCTTTGGAGGACGATCCCCTATACCCTCGAGATCCCTGTCGCGGACAGCTCTCTCCCAGTGACATGCAGAAGCTTGCCCTTGGCAAGGAATCTTCCGCCAGATTTATCACTTCCCTCATCCAATCCATGTCTGCACCGTCACCAAACGCACACATGGTCATGGCCGCGGCGACTCCCCACCATCGGCGCACGCAGTCTCACACAAAGTCATCCGGATCGACATCATCAGTTTGCATGTCCATATCAGCCTGCCGGAAGGACTTCTCGGAGTTGGTCGAGTTGGCCACACAGCACTACCTCTTCGATAGGGAGAAAGGATGCTCGGATCCGTTGTATGTCGCCGAAGAGCTTGGACAGCTCAAGAGCGCCGAATTCGAAAGCGAATGCCTTGCATGTGCGAAGAGTTTGGAGGCTTGGGCTGGTCGGGAGAGAGAGAGGATGTGGAGGCTGATACCTGGGTGGTTTAGGCTGGATCAATGAATCATTACTGTGTATTCGCAGGTGTGTATCGATAACCCTTTTTCTGTCGCTAATCTTCCATGATTTAGAGACTGCATGTATTTGACTACTACAGTAACATAGTAAGATTGAAGTACATTGGCGTATAAGATGCTCACGTGGTGAGTCATGATGCTGATCGTCGTTAGTCGCAGCCTGCAGCTTGCAGGGGAACACCCCACCTTGAGCGCGATCTTGGCGCATGGAGGCAGCGTCCAAAGGTGACATCGTTTAGTGGATCCTGCTACTCACTTTCGTGTGCGTAAAATTGAATCATGATGTCTGGAACATACGTATTACTGTACCTTCCTTCCTTCCCTCAGTTCCGAAGGGCTTGCAACCTTGCCTGTGCGTCAAATTACCGGCAATTCATATTCACAAATTCGCCGCAAATTTCAAATAAACACTCGTTCCGCCAACCTGAACCAGGCCCCATATGTATGATTTTATTTAAGCATTCGGATTATATCTTTCGTCGCGCCGGCTAATTTGCTCTCTCCCCTCTTTCCTCTTCCCAGTGACTACTAGCAATGTCTCCCGAGGTGCGTCCCGCGTTCCCCTGCGTACCAGCCGTCCATTTCGCTGACATGTAGCTCAAACAGGATGCTCTCCAGCTTCTCAAGCAATACGACGAGGATGAAAGTAACCGCAAAGCTGTACGCGCTACGCCTTTCCAGCACTCTCTCATCTCTCATGTCGACATAGAAACTGGCCCGGTTGAAGCGCGATTTCTATAGCAAGCCAGAATGCGTCAAAACTCTCCTCCAGGCAATCAACTTACACGACGGGGTGCGTCTCCGCAGCTATTGTGGCTCTGAAAAGACATCTCACCATCGCTCTCTTCAGTCGGAGGCAGTAGCCGCCGAGCATCTTCGTGATCACATCAGCGACCATTGGGGAGCTCTTTCGGTCGAGGACAAGGAAGACGTCAGGAGGTCACTTGTGCGGGCTCTTCAGAGAGTGGACAATGGGCAGTACGTCGTGTCCTCTTTCCTGGTGCCACAGATGCTTACACACCATGCTTCCCTTCTTTGGTCTCCGTAGAGCTTTGACCATCGGGGTAGCACAAGTAATCGTTGCCATCGCCCGCATTGAACTTCCTGTCGGAGAGTGGCCACAGCTGGTCCTTCAGCTCATCAACGCGTGCAAATCCGACAGGACAGAGCTGCAGGAAATCGTCAGCGAGACACTCACCGTGATGGTGAAGATAATCCCGCGTGGTATGGAGCCTTTCTCCCGGAATCTCATCAAGTTGTGGGGGGAGCATGTCCGTGCAGGCAGGAGAAGCTCAGATGGACAGCACACTCGTGTTGCCGTCATCGCAGTCAAGTCAGTAGTCGCATTGTCACTAAAGCTGAATGATCTGACTGTATTTTGACATCAGTGGTCTCACGGCTCTTCTAGCGACGTTGGACAAAGATAATAGGGATATCGTATGTTCTCGTCCTGACAATTCCAACTTCTCATGAAATCTTACACCCGTATAGGAGAGTATCAAATTACTGGTTCCACACTTCGTCAAATTGCTCGAAGGCTGCTTCAAAAGCTGGCCCAACGGTGATGGCGAAACCCTGTGGAACGACTTCAAGACGTTGTTCTCTCTGGTGAGTGGAGGTTATAGCTTTGGTTCACTTCCGGAGCCCGCAAATGCTCAAACGAGGAACTCAGGACTATCCAGTCGTTGGCTCCCATCTTCCAGATATCGTCAAATGCCTTCTGAAAACCGCAGCCGATAAGAATGCAGCCGATGAGATACGTCTTCAGCCTTTGAATGCACTCGACTGGCTCATCCAACAGTACGGTCTTCATTTGTCCCGCTCGGGGGCGAACCGAACTGACCTTATCTCACCAGGAAGAAATATCAGATCCAGCGCCACAAGCTCGTAACTACCATGGTCGACAAGCTTGTACGCATTATTTCTGACGCAGAGGATGAAGATTCCGACACCGGTGACTCTGCCTTTGATGTTCGTATCTCCATCCTTCGGCCATGCACGCAAGTAACCTCTTTTATTATAGGCGGCGTGTCGCGTTCTACGAACACTGTGTACTTCCCTTCCCCCATCGCAGACCTATCCGCTCCTTCTCAAGCACATCAAGTCTGGTAGCAAGAGTAAAGACGAAAGGAAGCGTCAGATTGCCATTGTGCTGCTTGATATAGGCATCAGTGGTTGGCAGGACTATCTAGAACCGCGCATGTCCGAAATCTGGCCATTCCTTCGGAACGCTTATCGGGACTCCAGTGAGTACATGAGGTCTGTGAGCTGCAAGGCGCTCTGTACGCTTTGCTACTCACAGGTACATACTCAGGTTGCTGATATGCACGCCACATTGATGCCCGTGAGCTATACCCCGCACGTACTCTCTTCACGAAAACGCTAACGTCCGCCTTGGTACAATTTGGCAAGGTTCTCCTGAAGTGTTGGGAGGAAGATGCTGGTGCCGACATTGGCGATGCTATCAAAGTTGTTGTCAACACTGCCGGCTTTCCAATCGACAACTATCTTGAAAGCCTCGTATCCCTAGCTGACGACATCGACTCAGAAGACAAATCTCTCGCCGACAAAGCCATTATCGCCTCCATATTGGGTTCTGTAGCGAAAGCTTCCCAGGCCAGATTCCTTCCGTACCTCGCCTCCACGATGGAAAAGCTTTCCCCGCTTGCAATCCTCAGCACCGACTCAGAAGAGCAATACGCGGTCGATAGCTACATGTCGGCCGTCGGTCAGATTGCCAATGCCGTTGGCAAGGATGCGTTCCGGCCGTACTTTGCTGACGCGTTTGAGCTGGCTGTTCTTGCGATGCAAATGGATGCGGAACCGACCATGCGGTGTGGCGGAGCGAAGCTATGTGGCGAATTGGCGAGCGCGTTCAAGGATGGATTCGCTCCGAACTTGCACGCAGCGATGACTACGTTGATCACTAATTTGCAAGTGCCGGAACCCGAGGAGACGTCTTCGTGGATGAGCCACTGGGAAAGGCATCTCACTGGTGATGACGATGAGCAGTCCAAGCGTGAGTTTGATTGCCCCAAATGTTGAATTGTGCTTCGTCACTGATTGATTGTTTTTCAGCGGACACGTCAGATATCATCTCCAGCATCCGCCAGGAGAAGCAACAGATCGTAGAAACGATTGCTACCATTTTTACCAGCACGACGAGTCACTTCCTTGCATACGTCGATCGATCCAGTACCGAAATCCTCAGACTCTCATCCCACCCTGACGTGACCGTACGGAATAGTGCAGTGGTGGCGTTGCTGGAGATGATTAGAGCTTCCTACGAGACAGCCGGAAAATCCAAATGGTCACCCGGTGTGGGAGTACAGACCTCTCTCGATCCCCGGACAGCGTCCTTGATTAGTCGCACCCTTCCTGTCGTTCTAAGTATCTGCGAGACTTGTCGTGATCAGTATGTGCCAATCCATCCGTTATAACATTTGGTTTTCAAACCGACGCTGATGTCCCGGTGTTTTGAATTCTTCCAGGGAGGTTATCAAAGAACTCTTCTCGGCTCTTCAAGAAACGATGAAGAAAGTCGGCCCCGCGATCTTTTATAGCCGCAGTATGTTATACATGAACCGTGGCTGATCAGCTCGAACTGAACAAGAATCACAGAGCCCGAAGATTTCTACCAAGCCGCTGCTCGAGTTCTACAGCACACGGCGCCGTGCATGCAAGATCCTCAGCACGAGGAAGTAATTCCTTGTGTAGAGGGCTCGTCGACAGAAATGGACCTAATTGGAGAGGCGTGTTACCTGATTGCTTCTACCACCCTCGCTCTCGGAAAAGACTCTCTCCGTGCTTTCCCCGCGCTTTACGACCTCGTCGCTCAATATACGGCGAGTAGTACTTCTCCAATGTCTGTTCCTTGAACAAAATTTGACGAGGTACTGAATTCAGGACAAGAAATACCCTCCGAGCATCCGTATGAGCGCGGGTGGCGCCTTTGTCGACATTGTTAAAGCACTCGAGAACGCCATAACGCCATACACCGAATCCGCTCTGGAACTCTGCTTCAGCTATCTCAAGGAACAGCGTTTCGATTTGCGGACCAACGCATTGCCTTCTCTGTCGGCTTTAATCAAGTATTCGGAGACAGACCTGTCCCCTCATTTTGGCCGCATTCTGGAGGAAATCCGTCCATTACTCAAGGTGACCCCCAAGTCATCAAAGAACGAGCGGTGGATTCACGAAAACGCTATTTCCCTCCTCGCCCACATGGTCGAGCGCAACCCCGCTGCTGTTCCTTTGGATGAAGCCGTGCCCACCATCTTGAACGCTCTCCCGCTTAAAACAGACACGGGGGAGAACAAGTGCCTCTTCGACGCGATTTTGGGCTGTTGTAGGAAAGAACCGCAGGTGTTCGAGCCTTACATGCCGAAGCTGCTTGAGGTCCTTGTGCGTATCTGTGACCCGGAGAATTTGGAGGATACGGTTGACAATGAGGCTCGGGCTGTTGTGGACTTGTTGATTTGTGCATTGGACACCGCGTTTCCAGCACAGGTGCGAGCTGCTGGGTTGGGACCCTTCGTCCCCAGCCCGGATCGTTGATGGGTTCTGCAATGTGCTCAATGGGTTTTGTCGTACTTGTTGTCATCGTAAACCTTTTCATTCGGAATTGCATTGAGGTTACTCGTCAATGTGTCGTCATCATGTAAGAAAACAACGAGAGAGATACAAACTGAAAACTCATCTCAACCACTGTACATTCCAAACTCAGTCATTTATCTGGCTCGCTCACATTCGACCCGAATCGGCCTTCCCAACCTCTCGAGCTCGCGTTTCTCTGCTGGCCGGTAATCACGGCTTCCCACTGGACAAACAGACCTTCGTACACCTTCTGTATACCATATGCTGATGGGACCGGTTGTAGGACCGCGGAGCGAGACGAGACGAGACCTGCGGGATGGAGAGTAGGGAAGACCGGGTGTTTTGAGGGGGAGGTTCGCCGTCGTTTGGAGCACCGCGTCGTGGTATCTTTAGTGCGCGAGTCTTTGCTTGGGGAAGGTGCTTGGTAGAGAAGAGAGGTTGAACAGACTTGAGTGGTCTAGAGAAGGTGCTTGGGTGAATGTTAAACCGAAGTGGCGAAGGTGGGCATCTGGTCGTGGGATGTCCGCCCAATTTTATCCTGGTTTCACCTCGTCTGCTCAATTGGTTGGGTGCTTTCATCTAGGAATCTGTCAATGCAATCCTTTTCGTGCGTTCGTCCAAATAGACGGGGTTATTCCATGATCAAATGCCAGGAAAGAGAGGCAACAAGGCGCGCGGCCCCTGCCTACCACGTCGTCGTTGGCGGTACACTGGCAAGGTAACCCATCGTCGGCCCCATCCTAGTCAATCAATCATACTAGCCATCCTGTAATATAAAGCTACGAGTACATACTACCCTCCTTAGTGCCCTTATGCATCACCAAGACGAACCACCGACCCTCGAGACCCCCACGGACGAAGGCGTCGACTCACTTCCTGCCAGTGTGACTCTGGTCAGTGATGGTCCAATCTTCACCCAATCCATTTCGCTCACCCGAGCTTTCTCTTAGGTGCAAGAGCATCCACCATCTTCGATGTTGGGAAACGACGCACCCTCGTCAACCAACAGCCGCATCTCCACTGCCTTCCCAGCCAACCAGGACAAGCTACCCGACCTTGTCCTCGTTTCTTCGGATCGGGTCATCTTCTACGCACATACCTCCCGCCTCATCGAGGAATCCGATAACGCCTTCAACGGCACACTCAGATACAATCAGACCACCACCACCAACGGCACCAGCCTGCCCGTTCCGGAGAACGCGGACGTCTTGAGCGTCGTGCTCCATGCGATCTATTCCAAGTCATACTATCAGGATAAACCGTCGTTGGAAACCCTCCTATCCGCAGTTCGCTCCTTGAAGTCCTACGGAGTCCCACTCGCACGAGTCGTCGGGCCCTCCACGTACCTGTATGGCCAGATCCTAGCCCAAACACCAGAGAACGCCCTCGAGGTCTTCATCGTCGCCGCACAGATCGACCATCGTGAGCTCGCCTCCGCGAGTTCTGCGTACCTGCACTCCCTTCAGATCACCACTATCTCTGACGAGACGGCGATCCAAATGGGCGGGGTCTACCTGAAGAGGTTTATATTGCTGCAGATGGACCGAGAGCGGAGCTTGGAACGACTGCTGAGCAAGCCGCCTCCTCCCCATGACGAATGCCAGGAGTTGCAGAAAGATGTCCTTTCGGAGGAGTGGACTCTAATGGCGAGTAAGCTAACTGCGGGTTTCTGCGCAGGTGAGTGTCTCAGAGTCGTCAGATCAGTTGTTTTGACGATTGACAACTCCTATGCACCCTCCGCCGTAATAGATCTCCCCGAAGGTAAGTTACGTTCCGCAATGGGCAGTATTGAGAAGGTGCTGTGGTGCGACTTTTGCAAGGAGGCTCTACATGCCAGAATTGAAGAGATTACTGTGCACTGGACCACAATGACAAAGGTCAGCGTTCAGGAGAGGTTAAAGTTAAAGATATGCCGAGACTAATCATTCGCTGTCCATCCTGGCATCCAGAGCGCAATCTAGCTGAAATTCCCCAAAGTCCAGCAGCAAGATCCGGCTTGAAAATTTCCGGTGCATCGCCATCTGTGTTTCGTTAAACCTTCGGCGCAGTATCCTGATAGTGTCCCAAGTGGGTCGAAGGTGAATCGGCTGTAGCGTCCGTTTTCCTCCCTCGTCTCCATCCCGGGGCCACGTTCTCCCCGTTTGCAACTCATAACATGACCTTCTCAGCAAAATACGAGCCTCTTGTTCTGCCCTGCTCGTACTCTGAATCGCGCTCCAGGGAACTGCCCATGAAAATTCAGCGTAAAGGCTAGACGAGCTTCACCTCAAGTCAGTCATCAACCTTTCGGAGTTGAAGGATACGGGATGTCTTGATCACGTCTATGTCTTGCTGGGTATTGAGGGGTAGGGGAAGCAATTGCGCAACGTCGTGGGACGTGAGAGTATCCTTGCGTCACGGCAGCAGGAGGGACGGTACGTGCACACGACGTTCTCTATTTTCTTTTGCTTATCATTCTTATAATCTCGTTCCCCTCCCGCTTCATTCCTGACCATGTACTGATACTGATCCCAATTGCAGTCATCGTCTTGGGGCGATAAGTGGCCATTCTCGGTATGCCATGAAGCCGATATAATTGCTGGGTAGGCTCCAACTACTTACCGGTGGACCGAAATGATCGTATAGCCCGGTATAGCAGTGGAGAGACGGGGTTGTTCGATGCAACTTTCTCAATCTGTAAATTGCTTGTAACATGGAGCACCCTACCTCCTGGTACTTCTTCCGGTTCTATCTAGAAGTAACCCACCTTGAGTCGGTGCATACGAATCTGTCTACAGCATACGCATACCCCTCGCGTCATCAAGGAGATCCGGATCCCAAATATGGGGGCGGCTCGCGGGAAGGCTGCTGGGAGTTTTATAGTAGCGTCTCATTCTGACAACAGTGAACGAACTATCGATAAAGTTCTCCTTGCTGTCTTGTCGCCACCTAATTGATAGCTCATTGGGGCGATGATGACGCTGCGTATCTCAAGGACTGCACTCCCCTCGGACGCCAGGTGTTTGCCCATCTGCGAAAAAAAAAAGCATTCCACGCAGGTGGCACAGTCCTCTTTCCGACTCGGTCTCGTTGTCCGCCACTTCTGGTGCGCCCTCGGTATCAGGACACTGCGCCAGTTTGACGTCAGAAGTGTTGCCCTTTTTCACATTATTATTCTTTTGAATCACAACCATTTTATGAATACGAGTATAAAGCTGGTAACGAGGAGGACTTTCCTGATGACGTCATCGACCAAATCTGAACGCATTCCTTGGGACCTTGTCGACAATAATCAGATTTTTCGCACAGAGATTTATAAGACTACTGGTGCACTGCGTGGCGTGAAGATTCCTGGACCAACGAGCGAAAATGTACGTCCAAGTGGAGTGTCCGATAAGTGGCACTGTGGGGCATTGCTACTTTCGTGGCGTATATATACGCCAATGTTTCGACAACATACCTTTTCCACCCCACCCCCCTCCCTCCCGGACCCCATCGTGATACTAACCTCCTAACAACCCAGCTCCTCTGCTAAACAGGGTGGTAAGCATGTTTTGAGAGCAAAGAAGGCAGTCAGTCTTCTACCAAAGGCGATATAGAAAAGGAGGAGGTGGCCGAATGCAGAATCATGGGAGAGCCGTGTGAAGAGTTGAGGATGTACGCGACACGCAAAAGATCTCATCACCCATCACGCACCGAGCACCGAGCACCATTTGCTGTGCCGTCATCCTGCTACGATGGTTCCCAACGAACGGTGTAGCTTGGTAAATGATCTCTTACGCGTAACACTCACATTAGCTTACGACACTGAAGGTAAATCTAGGTGTCTTACCGTCAAGAATAGGTGGCCAATAGCCAAGGCTGGCCCCGACTCGCTGGCTACCCGCTGGCCCCGACCCCACCCCGAACTCCAATGCACATGATCATTCTTGAACATTCGAAAACGGAGATTTCAGTCTGTAGCCGGATACTTTTCATCAGAGATCAGTCTACATTGTACGGGTTCAGCATTCATTTACCATATCTGCCATGAAATCATCTCTTCACAAGGTCTGCTTCAACGCACGAATCTGCAGGTGCCATCGACTCCTTCAAATCATTCTCTACGAAATCTCATCGTCAGTCATGGTTGTTATGCAGGAGATAGCAGAAGGTTGGGGACTAACCCTGATCACTGTCGACCATTCAAGGACGACCTGCCTGATTTTCTCGTTCAGGGCTGCCTTGCACGCTTCGCATTCCAATCCGGGCTCTAAAGAGCTGAAGGTCATCTTCAGCAATCCAACTGGGTAGTCTTTTCGTTGGTACCGCATGGAGAAGCAGGTGAGTCCGACTAGGTGATTAAAGAGTCGACAATGCACTCATACCTGGACGAAGTTCACCAACGAGGCTGGCCGCCGCCAGAGCCCACGCTCTCGAGAGCCTCTGCTGCTCAACGAACCCACATTCTGGCAGATCTGGGTGCTGCTTCGGTGGCGTAAGGATCAGTCTCGCAAGGTGAATCACACGCTCGATGTGCAAAAACACAAGACGCTTCAGGTAGATGGATCCCATCTGCACGGCCATGTCGTCCGTAATTGCAAAGAGAGGGAAGGAGTGGAGGTGCGCGGAACTGGCCACTGCGATAGCGTCAAGGTTGTGCTCGGCAGCGACGAGGTACGTCTCGATGGGCCGTCGAGGTGCTTCGGAGATAATGTGGTGGTATAGAGGAGTGGTGGGCACGACAAACCGTTGAAGAGGGACCCCGTACGTTTTTAAAGCACGGACTGCGTTCAATAGTGTGTCTATGGACGGCCTATACTGATTACATGGTTGACTGTAGATGGTGTGGATGATGACGTTGAAGAGCACCGAGTCCTCCGGCACAGGGACAACCAGCGATGTTCCACCTTGGGTGACGTTGCGGACGACGTTGAGAGCGAGCAAGCCGTTGAACGCGTTTCCGGACACCGTGGTGAGGTGGGAAATGTGGGCGTAGAAGAGGACATGATCCGAGGTGAACAAGACAACATTTGGGCGTTGACCGTCGTACACAAGATTGGTGTGGAAGGCAGTGGAGACGGAGTATGTTGGTTGCGGTGGCAGATGTAATGATGGGGGTGCCTCAGTCAAAGGTGTACCAACCTGTAAGGAAGGGTTAGTCGTCGATGGAGATATAATCTGTGGATCAGTGCTCACCGGTGTCGCACTTTCAGCGGCGGAGAATTCTGGATGATCGGAGGTTCCTGATTGATGATCGTGCACTGTGGCTCCACCGGCGAATCCAGCAGCCTCAAGCTCAGCAAGTAGGTCCATCGTGTCAATGTTGTTGAAGTAATCCATGGGTGAAGGCGGTGTGGGGGGGGGAGAGAGAACGCAAGTGTGGGAAAGATGGCAAAGTATTGGTGTCCTTTGTTTTAATTCTAATTGTGAATTAACGAAAAGTGACATCATAGAGCCAGATGCAGAGAAATCGTGCACATGCAAGGGCGACGAAACTCTTCCACTGCTGACAAATTGGCCGGGCGCCTGACATACCTCTTCTGGTCTTCGCTGCGTTGCAAATTGGCATCTCTCTCCTAATCCATAAAGGGACTAGTCTACACGGCCAGAAGTTACAGCGAGCTGTGTCTAAACCAATGAGAGATGAGCAAGGGTTAAATATCAGTTTGAATTGAATTTAAATTGGAGGCTAAACATGATTCAATGTGAGAAATTTATGTCACGTTTGAAAATCTTGTGCAAACAAGACACAACTTGGGTGTGGGTTGCACGACGTTCATACCATATCTCAGATCGGCACTAAACCCGTCGTCACTCACGTCGATTCCCTATTTGGCCCACTGTTCGACATGACTACGGATGAAGCAGAGGTCAATCTGGAGAGTCAGTTATTTTTTGTGCTCTTCACTCACCGTGACGCTTATTACAATCATATCCGTTCGGAAACAGTCTGGTCGTCTCTGCCAATGAGAGATGTCACCGGACAACGGCTCTGGACATGCTCAGTGTGTCAGGATTTGGTCCGCCATCGTACTGCAAATCTTACACGCCACGAGAAGAGTCTTGAGCATCACACTATGGCTCAATATAAGGCGGAGGTCGAGGCCCACAGGACAGAAGCCGTCGCCGAGAAAGTACTCGACCGTATGCGAGAACCCATGGAAATGGTTGAAAGCGGTGTAAAAGCCTTTCTTCGCTCCATTTCGGGTCCCTCTGCGCAGGTTGCCTCCTCGTCATCCGACGCACCACCGTCTAGAGCTCCCAGCCCGCCAACCATCGACTGGAACCTCGTTCCAGCCGAAACTGCTCAACTTGCAGCGCCAACCGAAGACATCTCTATTCAACAACTCGCGGATGCTCTATACGACTTTCTCGACGAGGAGGCGTCATCTGAGGATGAGGAAATTGAACGGGAGGACACGGAAGAGGTAGAAATCCCAGAGCCCGTTGTTTCTGGTATGTGACTCTTCCATTCTCAAAGAAAATGGCTGACATGCTGCGCATATTAGTGAGCGACGGGGATTCTCATGGCAATGCCGATGTAGCGAGCATTACTCGCGCACGACTACGTGACGAAGCCGAGCTTTCTCGACGGTGGTACCCATGGGTTGATAAAATAGTACGTCGTTGTAATCCATTTCATGTTGTCTTTGCTAACGTTTAAAAGACATGTACACTTGACATCTTGATGCATCTGCCACGAAGTGTATTCTCTCAGCGTCAATTAGACCTTTTCCTGTGGTTACTCAAAGTCAATGGTGTCGACTACGTGCCCAGCGTGAAGTCCATGCAGGAGCTCAACGCAAAGCTGCAACGAATGTGCGGAATTGACACAATCGCGTACCAAGGAGCGCTCGGTCACACCTATCATGTCAACGACTTACGGCAAATAATTGCTCAGGTCAGCCCTCCACGCTCTCTAACCCGTGTAAAAATAGCCAAAGCTGACGTTTAAAATAAGGAAATGGCCAATCCTCGAGTGCGCCAGCACTTGCACTTCTATCCTGAGGATGCCCAAGGTGTCAAGCTTACCGAAGGTTGTCAAGATGCACGATGGTTGAACGAGATGCCAGAAGACCTTCTTACACCAATGGCGCGCCTTCGTAACCGAGACTACTTCATTTATGAGCCTGCGATGCTTGATAATGGTCAGGTGTGCATGCCCGTACGATGGTTCACTCGCGAGAAAGATGGAAAGCATGAGCTTTACGCTAAGTGCTGGCAGATGGGAATTGTGAACAATGATATGGATAGTGGTTGGCGCGTCGTCAAGACCAACGATCTCGAGATACACCATGCTCGCTTCCTGAAGCCCCTACCTTTGCTTCAGGATGACTATAAGCGGTTCAATATTCCGGATCCCGCAAAGCTTGTTGGTAAGTAATCATAATGAACAGATATCTCTAGAAGCCTCGTTGATAACTTCATATCGTTAACCTGCAGACGTGCTTGATTCTGCGACTGGAGAATATACTGCCTGGGACCTTACAAATCCAGTCCTCGGTAACAAGTGGTGTGCTCGGGCGAAAGGTCACCGAGTTGTCGGCTTTGGCTTGTGGTACTACTGTGACGACACATCCGGCAACATGTCCAAGAAGTGGAACAAGCACAATAGTGTCCTTGTGACGGCGGCAGGGTTACCTCGAATTGAGGCCCAGAAAGAGTACAATGTTCACTTCCTCTGTACGTCTAACATTGCTCCACTGCTTGAGATGATGGACGGTATTGTGGAGCAGCTAGAGTGAGTGATATATTGGCCCGTTATTCATGTCTCTGACACGCGAATGGCTCGCTTACAGGCAGGCGCAGGATGAAGGGATATGGGTCTGGGATTGTCTCCTGAACGAACCTGTGCTTGTTATCCCTTTTGTTCTGGCACTTCTTGGCGATAACCCAATGCAAAGCGAGTTTGCATGTCATATTGGTCTTCGTGGCAAGTTCTTTTGCCGGAATTGTTGGGTCAAGGGGCGTGATGCAGCCGATGCCGAGTCTACTCCAGCTGCACCCGTTAACAAGGATCAACATGACGATGCGGCCAGTGAGCACTCCAGTTCACCATCTAGCAGTGAGGAGAGTACACAGAGCAATCACACCGAGACATCTGGAGCACCAGGAAAGAGGGGTCGGAGGAAAAAGGCGCTGGAAAGTATGTCGAGCATGGTGAACCGTGTTAAAGCGTTCTTGAATGTACGTTAGGGCTAAGATGTCTGCTTGTTTATTCACAAATTGCCGTGCTAATTCCAAACTCTCACAACTTAGATTGGGAAACCACGCAAGAAGGCTGAAACCGTCAAACAACTACGCTCGTACTTCACACAGGCCTCAACTGTGGACACGAAGTCGACTGTTGCCAAAATGCGAACGGAGTCGGGGATCAAGGATACATATCAATTATTCTATCTTGATAAGCTCTTTTCTTCGTACAAAGGCAAGCGGCAGCATGAACGTAAAACTGCTCTCGACAAGTTGGCAAAGACCATGGATCCCGACAAGACTATGAGCCCAGTATGGCGTATTAAGGGTGAGTGCTTACTCGCAAGGTATACATCTTTATGAAATTAATTAAGGGTACAGGCCTTGATCCGCATTCCGACACTCCCGTTGAGATTCTACATGTCGTCCTGCTTGGATTCGTCAAGTATCTTTGGCGGGACGTCATTCAGAACCAGTTGAAGAGCCAGGATCAGAAGAAAGCAACACTTGCGGCTCGTCTAACTTCTTTTGACGTCTCCGGCTTAGGAATCTCTCCCCTCGCTGGCCAAACACTTGTCCAATACGCAGGCTCACTTACCGGTCGAGACTTTTGGGCGATTGCTCAAGCGGCACCATTCGTACTCTACGATTTGGTTCCTCAGGATTGCTTTAGCACTTGGGTCGCCTTATCAAAGCTCATCCCTCTCATATGGCAGCCAGAAATACATGACGTTAAACACCATCTTGTACGCATCATTTGCTTATGAACATTGGTGTGATTTTACTCACATCGATCCTCACTTAGGCACTACTTGAGAAGGAAATCAACCACTTTCTTGTGTGTGCCGCTCGATGGACTGTCCGCTGGTTCAACAAGCCAAAATTTCATATCCTCCTACATCTCCCAGAGCATATTCAACGTTTCGGACCCGCAATTATCTTTGCAACGGAGGCATTTGAGTCATTCAATGCCGTAATTCGTGCCAAGAGTGCGCATTCGAACCGACAGGCCCCTTCACGAGACATAGCACGCGCATTTGCACAGAGTAACTGTATCCGTCTCATCCTGAGTGGAGGTCTCTTTATCGACATCTCTGTACAGACCCCGCATGCTGATTCATCATTACCACCCCATTTCTCGTTCAAACTACAAGATTGGAAGCGTGCGGGTCCAGGTCCATTCGGTCTTGTGCAATCCCCTAATACGGTCACTCAATATCTCGGTCTCGAATCCAACATCCCCAGGGATTCTGCTAAGCGGGGGTATTGCGTGGCAGATAGGAAACCAGCACGTCGCTTTGATGCGTTACTTGCAGCTCGTGTTCTCTCTCAAGAAAAGCGATGGGATGGCCATAACTCACAGCTGTTCAAAACAGCGAACGAACTCCACTTGGATAATGGTGACAAGTGTTCAGTTGGGAGCTCATTTGCTATCTTCCGTGACTTGACAAGGGCTGGAGCAACCGCAGTTGGTCGCATTGAGGAGGTTCTTCTGGTACAGGGTTCACCGGAAGCCATGAGTCTCCGTCCAAGCTATATTCTTATTCAAGAAGCAGATATCTCAACAGCCGCCGATGGATACCAGATGCCAGCTGTAAAATTGAACCACATTTACTCAGTTCGTCTGCTTGAGGTGAGTACATCCTACTAATGGTCAACCTCTGGTTGTCTAATGCTAATGTTCACTGTAGGATATCCTATGTACTGTCAACGTCCAGCACAACTGTGCAGCACATCAATGTGATCTCTCTGGTCAACGGCCTATCTTTCAAGAGAGAGTTCGGACTCAACAAACCCAAGCGGCAATATCCCACAGTGTTCCCACCGACCTCGTTCTTAATACAGCGCAAATGCGGGACGCAGCCCTCTTGCAGCCCTTTCGAATTGATTCTCCTGTATTGGACACAGAGGCTATTATCATGGCTAGTGTGGCACGGGAAATCAAGGTGCAGTCTGCAACGCGGAAACACATCTCGGCCGGTCCTTCAAAACCCCCCCGTTCGGCTTCACTCCGTGTGGCCACACTTCAACGGGAATCCCAGATGGATACACTGTCTAATCATCGTCGGGACATAGGTTTGGGTGGGTCATCGGTCAGGGGTGAATCATCGCAGAGAATTGTGCGGTGGATTGACGAGAGTGGAAGCTATGGAGGGGATTGATAGTCTGCTCAATAAATTACATTGTGTCAACGATTTGTGAAGGAGCAATAGAGAGAATTTGTGCGTCTACAACATCAAGCGCGTCAACGAGATCTTTGTTCCAGGCCTCCATGTACTTCAGCTCTCGCTAGACATCAGTCAGCTCTGAGAACATATCCTGAACTACAGAGTGCCAGTGATGTGTCCGGCGATCCACTGCTTCTCGTAACCTCAGCACCAGCTCCCTCTCAGATGCTGTGACCTCCATTGGATAGTAAGTCTCCGTCTCGGTGCCAGTGTGCGCTGCAGTGCCTTCATGATTACTAGCTGTCTGTCTGACCACTGGCCCAGACTGGCAACCTTCGATATCCCGGGTGCAATTTGGTGTATTCAGGCAGTTGGTGTTGGCCAGCAGTGCCGGAGGGGTTGTCGCAGGTGGGAGGGTGAGATCCACAGTGTCATCATCACTATTGGGATGGTTAACGCTGCGCGGCACCCCAATACCTTTTTCTGTAAAGACGGTAGGTCAGTCAGTTTACATATTGATTCCGACTATCACTAATATACAAAACTTTCTCGTCATGAAGTGCTCTAGTAAACTGAGAGTCAGTGGTTTGACTATCTAATGGCCCGCGGGCCTGATACAACCTGTCCGATAGATCCATTTCAGCTCAATTTATGAGGAAGGGTAAACAAAGCTTCAAAACGCATACCGAGATGTCAACTGACGACCTTCTATTGCAGCCTTACGCTGTTGTACCTGGCGGTTTTCGTGCTTTGCCGACTCCAACTTAGGAACCCTGGTGGACGGTACTATGGCGTCAATGGAACTATCAAGAGAACTATCAGCACGTCTGTAGCTATCCAAACGCATATCTCAAAAATAAGAACCACAGCTCACCGTTCAATTTTTACAGTCTTTGCGGCCACCATTGGATTTGAACTTGTGGAACGCCAAGATTCAGGCAATGATCGGTGCGCGGGATAACGGGAACTGCTGAGCCGGGCAAACTTGCTGGCCCTCTTTTATATGCACACGACGCGACGCGACACGTTGTCTGCTCGATCGTGTTTGTTGAACTTCATTCAACAAAGATACACGATACACGTGATGACCGCAGCCAGATATAAAATGTCACGTTTCACAACCCTCAATCCCTGCCCGCCCTTGCCATTATTGTAGTAGTGACCCTATTCTTTTACCCCACTCCTTGCCTCATCATCTCTCAGTTTCTACAATCGTTCAATTGTTCATCACCATGAATCCTTCCAACGGTTACCACTGGGCCAATACAACTGTGCCATACCAATCCACCCCAAGATTTCCTCCCGGACTTCCTCATATGTCACTGGCTCGTCAAGCAGGATCGTATCACCGTGCCCATGAGGAGCCTATGCCTGGATTTGGTCCAGGCCCTATCAGCGACACCTCTTTGACTCCTAGCCAAGGTTGCTTCAGCCAGTCTCACGAGCCTGAAAGCGACATTGGGGGCTATCAAGCACGTCTCCACATACAAACAGACAAAGCCTATCAAGAAAATCGGTACCGCAGCCAGTCTCTGGTTCAACACCTACCACCGGAGCGTCTTTCAGTTGATCATCTTGGCCCGGGGCGAGGTTCTGAGGTTCAGCAAGGAGGACTACCTGGCGGTGAGTTTGTTAATTCAGTAATATTTATAGACCGCCTTTGTGATAATGCTTACCGAATGTCTGAAGTAACACACGAACCCGACAACTCCATTCCCCAAGTCACCAACTCCGAGCCTTCCCCTCTTGCAGCCAGCGGTGCTAGCTTAAGCACTCAGATCTCAAGACAAAATTGCGCAGATCCTGTTCTTGAAGTGTCACCCCTGTTCGTTGACAAGTTATGCGAAGATTTCAATCTTGAGCCGGTGTATCTGCATCGTATGCGTTTATTTGTTCAGGTGTGTCGCCCGTCTTTTCTTGCAAAACATGTATTCAAGTGCTCGTCGCCCCATGCCGTTATAGCTTGGTTCATATGACGGAACACTGTCACAATCAGACTTGGCCACTCGAACATATCTGCTCGCATCAAATTTCGCAGAAGCCTCCCAACGACTCCGACGTGAACAAGCACAAGAGCCTGATGTTGCATCCATGGTGGAGCTTTTGTCTGAGCTCAGAATTCGCCTGGAAGATACCTTCACATTCATGTCGGAACATTGTGTAAGTCGAGACTTTCGTCTATTAATCTATCAGTCATTCTAATTCATCTTGAAGGCAAACATTCGAGCAATAGGGTCAGATACTGCCTTTGATCCTAAGCGCACGTCATACAAGAATATGCATGTGGCTGTACTTCTGTGTTTGCATTCGCGCTCATGCACGGCAGTTTGCACCCAGAACTAACTCGCTTTGTGAATTGATAGCATGTTCTTCGCACCGAACAACAGAAATACAAGCTGACAAATGTTTTCAACATTGCAGCAAGAGTGAAGCTTCTTACCCGCTTGGTAAAGCGCACTTGTTCAAGTGTTCGGAACGCTTTTCGTCTTGATGTAAGTAAATTTGGCGTGATGTTTATCCCAAGTGCAGCAGCTGACATCATGTTCCCGTATTGCGGCTAAACAGCTCGTTAATGGTGTGACAAAAAATCCGGAATCGCTCACAGCCACCACATTCAGACTCGCTATGAAGTACAAGATGGGAGGTGCGGGCGAGCAACTTGACCCTATCTACACGCTTCACATTGCAATCCTAGTGAGCTCAGTATTTTTATTTTCTGTCCTTGCACCGCTGATTGCTTAATTGTTACACAGCGGCGATTCTGTCGTGAGCATATGGAGATTACCACTATGGCCGAGAACGAGTATGATGTTCCATCGTCTGGGAGCAAGAAGCGAAAGCGTACCAGCGGTCGCATCCCAGCCGGTCGTGATTTCTGGTCTCAAGTTGACTGATTCTTTGCGCGCAAGATGAAGGAACGTGGGAGCAATCTTACAGCCCCTGCATGGAAGACGTATGTGATCGTTTGTGTTGCATGTGTAACCCTGACACTAACTTGAATATCACTGAATGGCCATAGGTATATTGAAGAGAGTGTTCGACAGGATAATAATATATTTGACCGTGCCTGTGATGGGCTTGGTGGGGTACATGGTCCACGCTCTACCCGTGATGCCCCTCCTGCGGGTAGCTCTACCGTGCAACGCTCTCCTGCACTGGATATATCTTCTCTTCTTTTGACTCCGAGTCCTGCGCGTGGTCGGTTCTAACGAATTTCTCTGAAGTAATCACTTAATGCTACATGTTGGTACATACTATAATTGTCCCCTTAGATACCGAGTAAATAACCATTCACCAATTTTGTCCAGCTGTATTTGTGGCATTGAGTGCGACCGACGTTTGTGTCCTGCATCATTTCTCCAAGGGCTGGCGCCTCTCATACCAAATTGGGACTTGGACGCGGGACATGTTTGCGCGTCTTGTGCAGCTGATTTCTTGCCCTCAACCTTTCCATTCTTCCACCACTATCTGCAATCGACTCACCATCGTGACTTGTTTCCACATACTGGATGGTATGAACTCACGGACCCTTAAAGTGATTCATCTATTGCATTGCGATCACACTTCGATCTCGACGCAAACACTCGCTCGAGTTGCTTCACCATTCCTTGCTGCTCAAGGTCAGAAAGCTTTGTTCTCATTCAAGTCATATACTGAAGTCATGAAAACCCTTCCATTTTCAAGATCCTTGAATCTGTGGGGCATTTTATGCATGTTTGGTTGGTTGAAGTCAACTGGGAGAATATGGTACGCCTATCGGCTTGTTCCTTCAAATTTTGCTCACTGACACATACTCCCACCCTGTTGATCAGGCTCAAAGCCAAGTCGCTCACTGGGGTGAGCTTATCTAGACTTTATGGTGAGCCTGCGTTCAGTTTTGCTCTACAACATATATTTCATCTCTTGAAAGATCCAGGCAAACCTCGAAGTTGATTCCGCCAACGGTGGCGGGTGGCGGAAGTTCATCACGGTATCCGAGAATGCGAAGGGGATAAACAGGATGAGGAAGAGGATGTACACCGCCGCGCAAATCAGCCCTTGACTCTCGGGACTGTAAATACATCATCAGGGTAAGGCGCAATTTCAAGACATATTGTACTCACATAGGTGTTTCATATGTTTTCAGTAGATCCCTCCCCTTCAAGTTTGCCTTTACGAAGACCGGTCTGAGTTGGGGTATCAAGGAGGCAACGGCAAGGGTAACTCACAACAGAACTGTTATATCTGTCACGAATAGAGTCGTGAGGCGAAAACTTAACCAAAATAAAGGCTAAATAGGGACGCTGCAACCACTGATCACACCTGGAGGAACGCGTATGAACGCACTACGACTCTAAGGCTGGAGACGAGTTATATATCAGAACTAGTAAGTTAAATACAAAGGAACTTGACTTACCTGGAGACGAGAGGTCAAAGCTACTGTCTCCAGGTGTCATACAGGGGGTTTATATACTACAAGGGTTTAGGGCAGGTCTGTGAGATACTGGGGCCGCGCAGCCTCAATGACTCACCCATGGAAGGCTATGGAACATGAAAGAAACAAAGGGAGTCAGCATGAGTCATGACGAGTCATGATGACTGATACATGATGAGTCAATGATGGAATCATGTGACGAATGAAAACAAAAGAAAGGATAAGTCCGAAAAGAGGTTATCAAAGGAAAATAAAAGGAAAACACATCAACTCGTGACAATACCCCCCTTCTAATGGCTCATGACCACATGAGCTGGGACTACACCCATCTCCCAGGGTTTGATGGCGGCAGCAATCGTCATAGGCTCTGGAATGGGTTTGAACTGGAGTCGGGAGAAATCGGCAGCGGCAATAGCCCGGGGCGCATGCGGATACTTCTTGTGGAAGTCATTGACCTTAGCCGGAGCATTGGCCACGTTATCCGCTGGTTCCCAGGAGTTATGCTCCGGACCGTAACCCTTCCATCGTACAAGGTACTGCAGCTTTCTCCGATGCATTCGTGAGTCCAAGATCTCGTCAACTTCCCACTCCTCTCCTCCTCAACAATGATCAGCAGCGGCTCAGGGTAAGTGCGTCCGGGATAGAGCTTTCCTTGTACGGAGAGAGCAGATTGACGTGGAAGACAGGATGAATGGGGATCGATGGCGGGAGTTTCAGCTTGTAGTCAAGGTCACTGATCTTGGCAATGATGGGGAATGGTCCAAGACGCTTGTGACTGAGCTTCTTGCTTGGTCGATTGACACAAAGATTCTTGGCATCAAGCCAGACCTTATCCCCGACCTTTTATGCCGGTGCATCCCGTACGTGCCTGTCATAGTCCCGCTTCATCTTCTCTGCCGTGATCCGCAGCTTTGCCTGAGCATCCTCTCGAACTGCCTTGAGCAGTTTCACACGTTCATCGAGGGCTGGAATGGCCGACGGAGTTCCCACATTGACAGTGAGCTCAGGAGTGAACCCGTACATCATGTAGAAGGGAGAGAATCCGGTAGACTCGCTGACTCGCTCATTGAGTGCGAATTCGGCGAGGGGAAGCAAGTCGTACCAGTTGTCCTGATGGTGATTACAGAACACTCTCAGGAACTGCTCGATCTCTGGATTCATCCGTTCCGTCTGGCCATCCATCTGAGGGTGATACGCCGTGGATACGCAGTCTTAGTGCCAACTGCCTTATGGATACCGCGCAGCAGTTTGGACGCAAACTGGGGTCCTCGGTCCGAATAGATTACACGTGGAGCGCCATGGTGACGCCACACATCTCTGATGTAAATCTCTTCAGTACCCGAGGCGTCCACCCCGTCCGTAGTCCCGGACAGGTGTAGCTGCTTGGTCAGGCGGTCCACGTTCACCATGATAGCTGTGTGTCCCTTGCTCTCTGGAAGACCTACAATGAAGTCTGATGTCACAATTTCCCATGGGTACGATGGAACCTCATTGGGTTGAAGGAGACCATACGGCTTGGCTGGGAATATCTTGGTACGTGCACAGGTGTCGCATGTAGACACATACTCGTTGATGAATTTAGACATTCCAGGCCACCAATAGTTCCGTGACACCAGCTCCAACGTCTTCCAGCGACCAGGGTGTCCCGCAGTGATGGAATCGTGATGTAACTGAACAAGATCTCTCCGCAGCTCGATGTCCTTAGGGACGTACACCTTGCCGCGGAATAGGATCAGACCCTGCTCAGTGTTCCATTCCTCCAGACCCTTCTGCATCCGAGGTGGTCCAAGACTTTGGACTTTAGCAAGCGCCTCGGCTACCTCCTTATCACGCACAGAACAATTCCGGATACGTCGGAGTAAGGGAGTGTCTGGATTCACTGCTGCATGACCCCGTCGTGAGGCAGCCACTCTGAAGTACTTGGCACCAAGAACCACCTGATCCTTATTGTCACTGCTGTCAGCACGGAAATGATCCGGCCGACGTGAGAAGGCATCAGGGACTCCATGCTCCTTGCCGGGCTTGTGGATCAGATGAAAGTCGAAGCGAGTGAGATAACGCGCCCAACGGACTTGGCGACACAAAGATTCTGAGGTTCTTTCCAGAACTCCAGATTCTTATGATCCGTGAATATCTCAAAGGTATTAGGCAACCCTTCAAGATAGTGTCGCCAGTGCTCAAGGCACCGGACAACAGCGAGGAGTTCACGATCATAGATCTCGTAGTTACGCTCCACTTCGTTCATTGCCTCCGACAAGTAAGCATTGGATGCCATTTGCCATCGTCCTGCTTCTGGAGCAAAGCCCCTCCTACTGCGTAGCCAGAGGCATCAGCCTCGACACGGTTTCACGCATAGGTCATAGATGGCAAGGACAGGACTACTGGCAAACTTCTTCTTCAGAGCGTCAAAGGCCTGCTGTTCCTCAGCACCCCATTCCCACGGGACATCTTTCCGGTCAGGCGGTCTAAGGGTCGCGTGATGCGGCTAAACCCTTCAATGAACCGTCGGTAGAAATTGGCAAATCCACGGAACTGCTGGATCTCTTTGACGTTCCGTGGAGTCGGCCAATCTACAACCGCCTTGACTTTGATCGGATCCATCTCCACCTTGTTGTGAGAGATGATCATGCCCAGGTACTCGGTGCGTGAGGTCTCGAACTCGCATTTCTCCGGCTTAAGGTAGAGGTCATTTTTCTGTAGACGCTCCAATACCTCTCGCACAATGGCACGGTGTTCCGTCAGGTCGTTGGTATAGATGAGAATGTCGTCAAGGTAGATAGTGACTTTTCCCTTGACGATGAGATCTTTGAACAGATCATTCATCATAGCCTGGAACGTGCTCGGAGAATTGGTAAGTCCGAAGAACATGACCAAGGGCTCCCATAAGCCTCGATTGGTCACGAACGCAGCCTTCCATTCGTCCCCTTCTTTGACCCGGACGTTATTGTAACCCCATCGGATGTCAAGCTTAGTGAAGTGCTTGGCACCCTTGAGCGAATCAACGAGCTGAGAGATGAGAGGAAGCGGGTATCGGTTTTTGACAGTGATTTCATTTAACCGCCGGTAGTCCTGGACAGGTCGCAATGCGCCATCCTTCTTTTTGACGAAGAAGAACGGGGACGACATTGGTGACTTGGACTCTCGGATATACCCTTTGCGAAGGTTTTCCTCTAGGAACTCATCTAGCGCTGTCTGCTCGCTGGGGGAGAGAGGGTAGACACGGGAGTGGAACATCTTGGCATCAGGAACTAATTCGATAGCATGATCGTATGGCTTTCGTTCCGGTAGCCGTTCCGACGCTCCCTTGGAGAAGACCTTGGCATAGTCTCGGTACTGCTCAGGAACCATGTCTTCGAACGTGCGCTCAGGTTTCTTCTGATGCTCTTGTTCGGCTAGCTGCTGGGAATAGGTATAGCCTGCCAGAACAAAGAGCTTCGGCGCGTCCTCCAACTTGATCCCACGAGACCATGCTTCCAGAAGGTCGTCCTCATCCTCTACATCAAATACGTCATCCGGATCATCTAATAGATCGGGGAGCTCCTCCTCCACAGTGACCTTACACGTTGGTTCGGCCTTGGAGAGTTTCTGCTGTTTTCGCCGACGAGTCTTACGTGGTGTAGGCTTAGACTCGACGACTCTACTGGGTGACATTGCAGCAGAAACCTCCTTGGCAGGAACACAACTTTCAGGGCACCGGGACAGCCGGAGTGAACCTTCTTCCCAGTCCACCTCCGGGTTATGCTTCCTTAACCAGTCCAACCCAATGATCACATCCTCAGGGCCAATGTCCGTAACCGTAAATACAACAGTTTCCAAATGACTACCTACTAACATGTCCAAAATAGCAACATGCGTAATTCGTCCGTCTTTGTTCTCAGTGCCGTCAATATTAAATAATAGAATCGGTTTATCAAGTTTACGAGTACGTACATGGTTTTCTTTAACAAAACGAGAATGAATAAACGTAGACGTGGCACCACTATCTACCATAGCAATAATGTCCTTGGAACGATTCAAGCCTTTCAACGTAACCGGAATATGGAAATGATCGGAACTATTTTTACTATACACAACAGAGGAAGCAAGGAAGAAAATCTATTCGACGAATTGGGACTACCTAGAGCGGCCTTCAGGGTAGCCCGTATCAAAAATCCTCCTTGCTGCGGGCCTTCTCGATATCTCCCACGCGGGCGTTGAGAGAGTTGAAGTTGGCAGCGATGGATTTCATAGCCGTCATCAGTTCGTCAAGCTGAGTGGGCTGGGCAGGGGCGGGGGATGATGATGATGAAGACGCGGCGGCAACACGTTGCTGGCCGTTGCGTTGGTAAGGGGTGCGACGGATGGACCCATCAGACTGATGATCTTGCTTGAAGTGACCAGTCTGGCCACACTCATAACACTTGGCATTAGTCCGGGGATCAACACCAGACGCGGCAATAGTGACGGAAGAGGTCTCGGTGGCGGCGACTGTGGCATTGCGACGAGGAGGACCAGACTGGCCAAATTCACGAGTCCATTCCTCATCAATCGTCGATACAAGTGTCTGGAGCTCGGTGAGGTCGTTTTTCTTGTAGGTCCGGTTGATGAGTACCCGTTTAATGCTATCGGGTAGGCCAGCATGGTATCGAGTGACCTTGTCATGGGTTGAGAACCCAGTGCGACCATGGAGCCGGTTAAAGTCCTGGGTGTAGAGCCGGACAGGGCGCTCATTACGTCGAGGGTAGTTGCGAGAGGAAATACGGTCCAACCGTGCCTCGGCGTCTTCTGCATCCTGAGTGATGCCAAATTGTGCCAGGAATGATTTCTTGAACTTCTCATACGTCGTCCACCACAGGTCAGCATCGCGAGGGTCGGCAACGTAATTCTCTCGATAGGGAAGGGCCCAATCAGCTGCAGGTCCTTCCAGACGGGCCAGGGTCATGATGATCTTCTGATCAACATCGGTGACTCCAGCGGTCTTGAGATAGATGGCACAGGCGGTCAGGAACGACCGGCTCTCCTGCGGGGACTTTCCATCATACCTCCCCGGGCTCAAGAGTTTTGAGAAGTGCCTTGACTTCATCGGTGTGGGTGGTAGGCATAGCGACAGGGGGACTAGGGGTGGCGGGAGTCGAAGGTTGACTAGGAGTTGGGGGTTGAGAGTTAACAGCAACAAGACTCTCGACAGCGGATCGGTGTCACGAATAGAGTCGTGAGGCAAAAACTTAACCAAACTAAAGGCGAATAGGGACGCTGCGACTACTGATCACACCTGGAGGAGCGTATATGAATACGCTACGACTCTAAGGCTGGAGACGAGTATATATCAGCACCTAAGTATACTAGTACAATAGAACTTGACTTACCTGGAGACGAGAGGTCAAAGCTACTGTCTCCAGGTGTCATACAGGGGGTTTATATACTACAAGGGTTTAGGGCAGGTCTATGAGATACTGGGGCCGCGCAGCCTCGATGACTCACCCATGGAAGGCTATGGAACATGAAAGAAACAAAGGGAGTCAGCATGAGTCACGACGAGTCATGATGACTGATACATGATGAGTCAATGATGGAATCATGTGACGAATGAAAACAAATGAAACAATAAGTCCGAAAAGAGATTATCAAAGGAAAATAAAAAGGAAACGCATCAACTCGTGACAATCGGTCCGAATGCTCGGAGGGTTGGCGGACTACAGGGGTGGTGGTGATATGTGGCGATGCAGGGACAGCAGGGGTTGGTTGCAGTGGGGTTATGACGGGATTAGGGAGAGGATCAAACTCGCTGTCAGGAACACGTCTCTCTGGTTCGTATGACTCGAGGGTAATTTCACCACGCTGTCTGGTAGCCTTAGCGTACTTGTACCAACCACGATTTCGTTGAGAGAAGTGGATAACCTCGGCTACACTAGGCTGACTAGTGGGAAGTGCGTATGCCCCAACTAGATGGTCGAACCCTGGAGGAAGTCGATCGGCAGTGAGGACAACAGCAGATCGGGGAGGGTGATCGGGGGAGTGCGAAGCCACTTTGGAATAATGATAATGAACAGTGCTTTCGATTACCGAGACTGACTACCTCAGCCTCCTCGGCCTTTCGGTTGTCTCACAAGTGCCGGGACACGGGCCCAACACCTGCACGTGTGTAGCCTCCACTTAAGTCGAAAACACAGCCTCCTACGCTCGTAGAGCGCACCTATCAAAACCAAAACCGGATTTTACACTTCTTGGTAGAAGATTCCGCGTTCTGTGAATACTGAAGTACCCAAGCCTCAGGTTGCACTGAGACCGTTAATCAAGGGTGACTATGTCCACTAAGACGGGCCAACTACCACGTGGGCACACTGTAAGTAAGGATAGGGTGATAGCTAACGGAGTGGCAAAGGAAAAGGGAAAGGAATAATGGAGCAGCGCCAGTATCAGGGAAAGCTTTGACCTAATGTCACGAATAGAGTTGTGAGGCGAAAACTTAACCAAAATAAAGGCTAAATAGGGACGCTGCGACTACTGATCACACCTGGAGGAGCGTATATGAATACGCTACGACTCTAAGGCTGGAGACGAGTATATATCAGCACCTAAGTATACTAGTACAATAGAACTTGACTTACCTGGAGACGAGAGGTCAAAGCTACTGTCTCCAGGTGTCATACAGGGGGTTTATATACTACAAGGGTTTAGGGCAGGTCTGTGAGATACTGGGGCCGCGCAGCCTCAATGACTCACCCATGGAAGGCTATGGAACATGAAAGAAACAAAGGGAGTCAGCATGAGTCACGACGAGTCATGATGACTGATACATGATGAGTCAATGATGGAATCATGTGACGAATGAAAACAAATGAAACAATAAGTCCGAAAAGAGATTATCAAAGGAAAATAAAAAGGAAACGCATCAACTCGTGACAATATCCGCATTGACTGTACTGCGGTAAGCCACCCCTAATCCTTCAAGTCACAACAGAACAACTGGATGGTAAGCCATATCTGACCTCTGAAGATATCCCACTGATGAATCTATGGAAAACCGACACTCCGACACTCCGACCGGCCGGTCACTGGAGGGAGTCCGACGGGAGTCTGGACTGGAGTACGGCTTTCTCCTTCCCCCCATCCTCGTCCTCTGCGGGGCTCTTCCTTTGCCCATTTCTGTGATGACCGGTGAAACGTTATTGCGAAACTGTCGGCGACGTGCCGCCCTGATGTATATTTACATCCCTTGGACGATCGCTGGCAGTGGAGTTCTCTGACGAGTAGCCGCGGCTTCCTCTTCCTGCTCCTTTTTGCTTCTTTCTCAACTTTCCTGACGCGTGGACCATCTATCAAAAGCCTCCGTTGGGTATTTCGACGCGCTATAGCCTCTCAGACATGCCAAGAACCAGAGAAAGTCGCGTGAGTTCGCTCCAATTCATCAAGAAACTGATGCGCTCACCGCTTTAGCTCGCCGCACGCCGCGAACAACCACCGCCTCAACTGACCCCCCACCCCACGACCTCACACACAAACACACCACCGCAACGACGAGACGATGGAGGAGGCCATCCACCACCACCGCGTCCCTTCCGCCGCACGAGGACGACGCGGAGGGGATGCCGGCCCCCACTGAGGCCGCCACTCACCACCGCGACAACGAGGGGACAGAGGAGGCTGTAACCCACCACCACAGCGGGAGCGGGTCAACGAGAGGACGGAGGAGAGGGAGCGGACGGGTCGGTTGGGCGTACGGATGAGGGACAGAGGGAGGACGGATTGTAGGGGCGTACGGACGGACGAGGGACAGAGGGACACGTGGAGGACGGTTGGTTGGTCGTACGGACCCCCCTCCTGCGCGATCCGGATCCCTCCCGGGCCTCCTCTCCTCCTCCTGCTCCCCCCTTCTCTAACCCTTAACCCTCCTCTTCCTCCTCTTCCCCTCCCCCTCCTGCTCGATCCTGATCCAGGCCCGCCCTCCTCTTCCTTCTGGGCGACGCGGCAAACGGGACGGAGGGGTGCACGGACGAGGGTGAGGAGGGAGGACAGGTCGTAAGGGCGTACGTGCCCCAGTCGTGAAAAGCCACCCCCGTCCACCCCTCTCCCTCCTCGCGGCCCAGGGAGTGCGCGTGTGAAGAACGCCCTCCCTCTCCTCCTCCCTCTTGGTCCACCCTCCTCCTGCTCCCCTGCTCCCGGCCCAAGCAGTGCGCGTTTGAAGGCCCGCCCTTCTCCTGGGTGACGCGGCAAACGGGTGCGCGGACGAGGGGAAGGAGGGAGGACGGGATGGTCGGTCGGCGGTTGGGTGATCGGGCGGACGGGAGTTGGGTGGTTGGGCGTACGGACGAGGGACAGAGGGATGGAGGGACGGACGGACACGCGGAGGACGGGATCGACGGTTGTTTGTCGGGCATACGGACGAGGGATGGACGGGCGCGCGAATGAAGGCGAGGAGGGAGGACGGGACGGACGGTCGTTGGGCGTATGGACAGGCGGAGGGCGGGACGGACGGTCGTTGGGCGTATGGACAGGCGGAGGGCGGGACGGACGGTCGTTGGGCGTATGGACAGGCGGAGGGCGGGACGGACGGTTGGTGGCTTCTCGGACGGAACGTCGGATTGTCGGATAGGTTACCTCTTTGCCCAGGGCAGTCTTTCATCGATTGCAAAGGTCAGGTAAGCTCGTCATATCCTGATGTGCTTCTGGTCACCGGCTCATGTACTATGTACAAGGCTTATGTGTGCATTGTTGCATAGACGAGCTTGACGTGACCAAGACTGGTCATACAGACTGCTCACTGTACTCAACTCCTTGGTGCTCAGGCTGGTGTGGTAGTGTGACACATGGTAACGACCCTTTCTGTAGTAGCACAATATATGCATCCTTCGAAATGCTCTACAAGATTATTCGGCGGTGCCACGAGACAATTCAGCAGTCAGCGGGGACTCTCGGGATGACTGAGCAAATCCTGACGACATGTCCCGAACACCTGCCTATTGCGGGAGGGTTATTGCATTTGCCCGATTCAGCCGAGTTTGAGCGGTGTGCAAAACGAAGTCATACGTAGCACATCTCATCTCCATCTACGCATCGTTTATCCTGTCCGCAAACGAACACTGTTCAAATTTGTTTGAGCTACAGTTGATAGCGCCTCCGTTCAACCTGCGGTTAACTAAACCTCCTGGCCGTGTACATCCATGTTATTCACCCCGTTA
>JAEVFJ010000051.1:0-169783 GCA_021029105.1 Cristinia sonorae | reverse complement strand
GCGCTCGATGTGCTGGCTTCTCCAAACACATTGTGGCATAATGGTGGTTCTTTTATGGGGCCGCCCTGCCTTTTGGAGCATCATAGCCCTTGTGGCTATTCTCTCCTTCATGCTTCTGTCATCAGTGGCATGTGTGGTGTTCTATTTATGGCACCAGCGCCGCCGCTCTTCCTGGTTTGATGATGCTAGCCCGTACGTATGCCCTTCTGTTGTATTTGGCTGTCTGTGAGTAGCTGACACCTGTTCTTTGCATCTAGGGATCCTGAAATATCAGATAATCCTGATAGGGAGGTGTTTGAGATGCGGGTCATCCCGCCAACTCCGGTTCTGACTTCTTGGGAGGGTGTTTGACTTGGAAGGTATGTCTCTGGTGATTCTGCAAGGATGTAGTGGCTGATAATGTGGGTGGGGTGTAGTAGGATGATATTAGGCCACTGGTGCAGAAATCAGGAGGATTTTGCCCAGTCCATGTACCAAACTCGGTTGGTGCAGGACATTCGCGGCAGACACAAATATCAACCGTCCTCGGTTGTCAATGTAGGGTGTGGGTGTGGGCCTCCTATTCATCTTCCTCAGAGTTGTCAGATTCCTCCTGCATCTCATTGTCCTCTTCCTCACTGATCTCTTCCTCGAGATCTACCTCTATACTCTGTCCCATAATCTCATCTTCTTCGTCAATGTCCTCTCGTCCCTGTATCCGCTGAATTGGTTCAATGGATAACTCTGATAAGTCCTCTCCAGCTGGGTGGTATTTCAGCAGTCTAAAAGCTGCCACTCCTGCTCGAGATAACTCTCCGCTCAATTCCTTCACCACGTACGATCCACCAAGTGATCGTCGGACTACTTCATATGGTCCTAAGTAGCGGGGTTTTGACTTTCTGTTGAGTTCCTTCTCAATGGTAGTGTTACGAACTAACACTAGATCTCCTGGGTTGTAGCTTTCTTGTTTGAGGCGATGAGCAAATCGCTCCTCAAACTGACTCTTTGCTGTGATGCGTGAACGTCTGATTACTTCCGCGGCTTGTTGAAGATCAGCTGGCCGCTTCTGTAGTTGTCTGATTCGCAAGGCTAGTAGCTCTTCAGGTGATAAACCTGATCTAAATCCTTGTACAAGAAAGGTGGCTTCTGTAAGATCAAAAGGAAGTACAGGGTGTACTCCATGCAAGAGGTAAAAGGCACTAAATCCAGTGGCTCGGCGAATGGTGATTCTGTCTGCAAAGACTGCATGTGGTAGCAAGCTTGGCCACTGGTTTATGTTCCCCTCGCATGATTTGATTAAGGCTTCTCTGAGAATGAAATGCCCTCGTTCCACTACTCCATTGGCTTTAGAGTTATAGGGAGATATCCGTATGTGAGGGATTCCATATCGTCGTGTCATGATCGCAAAGGCTTTCTTAGTCTCTGACCCATTGTCAGTGACAATTTCACCAATGTGCCCATAGCGGCAAATGATCTGTTCCCACAGGAACTGACTGAGTGCTTGTGATGTTGCTCGTCGGAGAGCTCTGGCCTCACAAGCTCCTGATAGATCGTCTCGTGCAGCAACGATGTATCGATATCCATGCGCCTGTGGCATATGCATGATATCTAGATAGAATTTGACAAATATGGTGGCAGGGGTAGAGATGGTAAGTGGAGTCTCCACTTTCTTGATGCTGCGTATCTGGCATTCATGACATGTTTTCACATAGTTACGAATGTCAGAGTGAAAGTATGGCCAGAAGAAGCGATGTCGGATTGTTTCGAATGTGGACTGCTCGCCGCGGTGACCATGGTTGTCATGTGCCTCCTTCATGAGGGCTATCTTCTCATCTGTGTCAAATATTACTCTGACAGGCATTCGGTTGGCGTATCGTCTAAATAAGTGGCCTTCCTGAACAAAGTAGTAAGCGCATTTCCTAAGAAAGCGGAGTCGCTCAGAGTTGCGTTGGAAATTGGGTAGCTCCAGGGTCTCTAGGTAATGCTTGACATTCTGGAGTATTGTCTCTTGTTGAGTACCTGTGGTGAGCAGAACTGCTGTGCTACGCCGAGGGTATGGTCGAGTGGGGAATGAAAAAATCTCTCTCCGGGCCTGCGGCGTGTCTAGGGATAGGTAGAGTGCAATGGTGTCCAGCCATGAATCATCTTCTTCTTCTACAAATTCCCCATCTCCAAGTCTACGTCTTGACAAGGCGTCTGGTCCTTTATGCTTGTCTGCGGGAACGTGGATGAGCTTAAAGTCGTATAGGGTAATTCCTTGCAACCATCGATTGAGAGTTGAGTTTGGTTGCAGATCAGGTTCGTTGATCATTCCTTTGATGTACTTGGCATCCACTTCCACATGTAAGTTCTTTACACCTATGAGGTATAGCCGGAAGTGCCTTAGAGCTCGATATAATCCATATAGCTCTAGCTTGGGTTGACTGTAGTTGGATTCGCGCTCATTCATGGGTAAGGAACCATAGCGCGCGGGCCTTTTCTTTCCATCTTCATCAATCTGTGAAAGAATAAATCCAACAGCATATTTGCTGGAGTCTACTGACAGAACCACAGGTGATTCTGACGAGTAGTCAATTGGACGTAGGACTGGGGCTGTAGAGACTAGCTCTTTCAGCGTCTCAAAGGCTGCTTGTCGACGTTCATCCCAGATAAACTCGACATCTTTGCGGGTGAGTTCAGTAAGGGGCCGGGCCACAGCAGAATAGTCTTTAATCCATATTCGTACTGTGCCACAGAGTCCTAAAAATCCTCGGACCTCCTTAGCTGTAGTTAGCGGGGGCCAATTCCTAATCTTGTCCACTTTATCATCATCTGGTAGTCGACCTCCTGGGGTACACTTTTGTCCCACAATGACTACCTCCTGTCGACAGATTTGAGTCTTCTTAGGGGAAAACTTTGCTCCTGCATGCCCTACTCGATGCATAATCCTATGCACATCGTTGGCATGTTCCCAGATAAATCGCCGAATATTAGGGTTCTCAGGAAGAACCTCTGGGTTTCCATGCTCATCTAAATACTCTGTTGCTGGGCCTTTGATAGGCAAGTCATCAATGAAGATGTTAGCAATGTGTGGAATTTCATCCTGTAAAATAAAAGTCATGCTGGCTTGGAATTCCGCAGGTGAGTTGGTGTATCCTGTAGGCATGGATGTGATTTGTAGCAGACCAAGTGGGGTCAGGAATGCTGTCATAGGTCTGCTGGATACATCAACCTTTCGAGCGTCGAATCCCCAGAATAAATCAAACACTGTGTAGCACTTGCGTCCTGCAAATGGTTCCACAAAGTCATCAAGTATGGGTGGGAGCCCTGTTTCTCTGATTGAAACAGCATTAAGTGGTTGGAGATCATGGACAATTCTAAGGCTTCCACTCTTCTTGAGGACGCAGAACCATCGCGATCGGTAGGATGATTGACTTCGCTCATAAACTCCAGCCTTCATTTTCTCCCGTAGTAGGTCTACAACCTTCTCCTTAATTCCTGGGGGGATAGGAATATTACCATGCGCCCATGGAATGTGAGGTACCACTGGCATGATGTAGGGAGAAAAGTAATCTTCTCGTAGAGTTCCTCGTTCCGACTCCTCGTATGCCAAAACATGCTCATTAAGCTTAATGACATGGGCAAATAGCTTCTCTTCCTCTGAGCTGAGATAGTGATCTGGATTAATGTTCATTTCATCCAGTCGTTCCTGTGTTAATTTGGCAGTTGGCTGAAATATTGGAGGACGTCGAGGCAAAGCTCTAAGGCTTGCCAATGGGTCCTCTGGGAATTGCCGTCGTACGTGAGCGTCTTCTGGAAATACAGCTGGGACTGGTTTGACCTTCTGGTCAACTCTCTTGTATGCTCCAAATACTCGCATCTGGTGAATTTGTCTTGCTTTCCATTCCGCAAACTGGTGCTGATCTGTATTTTGCTTCTCTATCTCCTCAGGTGTAGTGAGAATACAATTCTCTGGGTCATCACCCTCAGCGAAGATCAAAAATACAACTGGCGCTAAGTCAGTTAGACAAGCGCTCTCTTCTGCTGGCCCCATCGTGGGTCCAGAATCCATTTTCTAGTGTGGCGAGGTAAGTAAGGTCTTGGTGTAAGTATGCTGCTTAAGTCTGAAGATGTTGAACTTGTATTTTATCAGCGCGTGGGTTGTGCAAAATAACTCGTTCAGTTGCCAGTTTAACGTCGTAGCGGACAAGTCCAGTTCCTGGTAAGTCTTCGTCCTTTCTTGTGTGTGTAGTGACTGATCCTGTGGGGCTTTACTCAGATGTCGGCGTCGTCCCTCTGAGGTCTCCATTCCTCCTCTCTCTTCACCTGCCTGGACCGAATGGCAAGCCTCCATCTCCGGTCCCTCTTCCCTGGTGTTGTGGAATCAACGCCAGGCGTTGGTGCCTCCTCCTCTGCTCTCTGCTCTCTCCTACTCGCTTCTATTCCTCTAGTACTCCTTGACAAAGACCCTTGGAATTCGCAACCAATTGTCGTCCTGGTGAGCCATCTGAAGTTTTATTGAGATGAGTCATGGCGCTGACTCTTTGACGCTAGCGTTCAGTAGCCTCAAGGCTTCAAGCGCTTGCCAGGTAACGTGCGAACCATGTGTGTCCCGGTTACTTCACTCGCGGCAGACACAAGATGCTGACTCTCTCTCTTTCCTCCTGTCTTGCTCCTTCATTCCTCGTTGCCTCTCCATCGCTGTGCTGGTCACGGCGATGCTGATGCAGGTCGTCACTGGTCCTTCAAGCGCTATGGGTGCATACTCGGCGATGTTACCCATCTCTGCGCTCGCGCATAGTGTCCATCTCCGTCTTTGTTAGGCCTCTAGTCTTTGGTCCCTTGCGCTCGCTATGCACTTCTGCCTCAACCTGGACTTCCTCAACTACAACCAGTCTTTGTTCTCAGGTGCGTTCATTCGCGGCTCATTACGTGCGGTTACTCGAGTGCTGACTTGTTCACTGTGCGGGTTCTTGCCGAGGCTCTTTCTTGGTCGAGCTATGGTCCTGCCATACTGGTGGAGGGTGGGGTTCATCGGATGATAGCAATAGCAGCTGGAGGATGTTGCTATAGCCGTGGTGAGTAACATCCTTAGCTAGTTCACCTCCGTGTTGGCTGATGAACGCATGACTTCCAGGGGTTCTCCTACGATCTCTGGGGAACTGTGATGTTCGCTTGGCCACCTCTCCCCTCAAGATATCTGGAGGGGACTTTGGATTCGTCATTGGTCTCTTGGGGTCAGGGTCGCAGATCATCTCCTCCTTCAGAGTGGGGGAGCACGCAGACTGAGAGACTGTCTGACAACGCGGATGGTCCTCAGGGCGGGTCCTCCTGCCCCTCTTGCAGGTTATCTGTAAGTTTCCTCCCTTCCCACTTTCTCTTCTCTTCTTTACGCCTCTGATCTCTCTCTACCTCGTCAACTCTCAGCTTCAACCATGAACACTTCACCTACAGAACCTGAGCCAGGGCTGCAGATCCCAGCGTCGAAGTCCTACTGCCTTGCGCGGAAGATAGAGCTGCTCAGCAGCGTCTTTCATCCTTCCCAAAGGACACTCCATCTCTAGGAGCTCCTTCACTCCCTCCTCCTTCAACTCCATTCCTTCCAACTTCAGCCACTCTTCGGCCTGTCCCTCCTCCATTCGCGGCATCTATTTGTCCTGAAGGGAATTGGACTCACATTCCTCAGATGTCAATTTGGTAATGTGCTGCATCGCTGCTGGTTTGTACTGCTCGCTGAGGCTGCTGTACAGGCACAGCCTGGAATTCAATTGGCAGCTCTCCCTCTCATACGCGTGTGATGTCATGACGCCTCGGTGACTTAATGAACTTCTGTCGGTTATTAGTGAGTGCTGCGCCTTCTCAACTCTATTAGGCTTTTGTGGGGGGGCCTCTAAGTCTGAATGGCTGGTGATCTGAGTTTCTCCGTAGCAGGAATCCGCGGGGACTCTATCCGATGAGTGCGATAGCTCGCAGTCCTCACATCGGGTCCGAGCCTCCGACTCTGATAGCCTTGGGCTCATGTAAGGCAATCTAAATGCCTGTCCGTTCGTTTCGCGAAAACGTTCTGTTGCCGAACGGCGATATCGTATCGCCGGATCTCTGGGACCAAGCTGTTGGTACCAACACTTCTCCTCAATAGGGTAAGTGGTTCCAATCGCTTTCTCAGGGTCCCGTTTCTGTCGGTGTGCTCGCGGAGCCGATCCTGACTCCGATTCCATTCTCAGCTCTAGGCATCGCGGAGCCTGTCGCTGTTGCTGGTGCGGTGTGTTGTTCCTGACTTAGTTGCTGTGCGTGTATCTACTGACTTTGTCTGCTTGTAGAAGGGGTGCCGTACGCTGTTGTTTGAGCAACTTGGGAAAATCCCCTGGGGAATCCCTAGCTCGGTTTCAGCGTGACAGGCGTCTGGTGTTCTTCCCTCCTTGTGGATGGCATCTTCTATTCTTTCTAGGCCTTGCGGACTTGCTCATGTGACTACAGCGTGGAGATGCTTCTCCGCCTTGGTCCTCGTATATAGAAGCTCAGGGGGTAACTTGGTGCGTTCCAGCTTCGTTCCCTTCTGAGTCGCTGAGTCTTTCTTGCTTGCGGGCGGTCACGACGTGCTGCTCATCTCCCTGAGTGGCTCTTCTGGCGTTGACGATGTCGCCAGGGGAGCTCTCACGTGGTGCGTCGCCCTCTTCCTCTTCTGTGTGCGCTGAAATCTAACTGCTGCCTTGTAGGACAGTCCAGGGAGGAGGATGGGTGTTTTCCTGCCTGACACTGTTGAGCGGCATGACCTCTCCGCGGGACGTCTTAGGTGCGCCCCTACTCCATGCTCGCTCATCCTACTGCTTATACAACTCTTGCTTTCCTTCCTGAAGCTGACGTCGGAAGCTCTGTCTCTCTAGGAGGTGATTACCATGCCAGGGCGTAGTCGTGGACAGTGACCTGCGGTTACTTGGTCTCCACCGCCATGTTTCTCAGCAGGTGCGATGGATGACTGCGCCTGCTGTACATAGCTGACCTTTCTCCTCGCAATTAGTCCTATCTGCGCTGGATGGCTGTCTGTCTCGTGGGGGGGAAACCTCGAGACTTATAGCTTCTTCTTCCAACCTATCGTGAGTGCTAGCGTGTCTTCTGCATATGCGCTATGCGTATCTAATAATGAATGGATGACAGATGGTAATGGCTTGGTGTACGCCCGTGGTATGTCTCGCCGAACGTTGTCTCGTCTCGATGGACACTTGGTTACTCCCTGGTGGCAGGACACTATAGTATGTCAGGTAGGCGGGTTCCTCATGCGTCAGGTTGGTATGATGTCCAGACTCCATGCTGACTCTGTGTTGCATCAGCCCTTGTCGTCTCGTCGATTCGTCTGGATATCCTTTCTTGGTTCGCAGTGACTTAGCGCTAGTCCAGTCCTGCAGGTGTCTTGTTACGCGCAGAATATACCCTTCTCCCTGCTCTTCTTGCTCCACCATCATGCCTATCCTATTCCATTCATCCATCCATCCATCCATCCATCCATCCATCCATCTGTCTCTCACTAGGGGTTCCTGCGTTGCATTGTTGTTGTTGTCTTAGCAAATTAAATACACGGTTTGTGGTTTGAGGTAATGCTGGTACTGGGAGTGATGTGATTTCCTCAAATGGGTGCATTGGCTGCCTCAAAGTGGCGGACGTATAGTCGGGCCATCTTGTTTCTGAGACTCACAGCAACATTTCGCAAGTACTCAACATCTGAGCGTACTTGTTGTGCTTGGTCGTAGGTCTGTTGAACAAATTCCCATGCGTCAATGCTAAACGGGGGTGGCGTTACTTTGTCGTGATGTCTGGTTTCCTGTTGAAGTGCGGGGTCCTGGTTGGACTCTGCCTGCTCCATTCGAGCTTGGTCCAATCCTGTAGTATTCTGTGGAGACCTCCAAAAGGTCCTGGCCCTGAGGAGGCAGTGCGGTATACATCAAGTATGGCGCTGGCACTGTATAATTCTCCATTAACTGATCCACTGAACTTCATGATCATCATCTTGGACTTAGGATTTATTCCATCATGTGGAACAAATTCAACCAAGTGTGGGTTCGCTATAGAGATGTTATCAAAAGCGACAGGGTACATTCGACCGCTGCCTGCTGTGGAGATAACTTGGTTGAGTCGGCGTAGTTGTCGTCCTGTAAAAGTGTGGCTAATTTCGCTGACATGAGGAGGTAGCTCAATATTCTCCCAATCCAACAGAAGTTGCATGTCTTCTTCTGTCAAGGTGACACTTGATGGCAATGCTTCTGAGGAGGGTTCAGGCAGTACTGCGGCTGATGCAGACTGCAAGGCTTCCCAGAGATGTCCATCTATATTAAGCCAAGTGTTGTCTTCTGTTTCCTCTGGACTGGGTGGTCTAGATTCTGTATCAATGGCCAAGTCAGTGATTGCCTGTAAAACTGATCCTTCGGTTGCTGTAAGAGAACTTTCAGTTGCTATGAGTGATACTTTAGATCCCTCAATATCAGCAACTGCTGCGCCTGAATACTGGTTGTCCCGTTGCGTGGCTACTAGGATTTTCTGTCCAGTTGAATCTACAACTGTCACATAAGTCCCAGTTGGGTTGCGCCCTATGCCTACGCTGTAGTCATATTGCCATGGTCGTCCTAGGATTGCAGTCTTAAGGCTGTTTTCCATGACGCAGAAATTAACAAGGGTTGATACTCCATCTAGGATGACTTCAATCCCATATGCAATTCCGATTACTTGGTGACGTTGTCCTCCAACATCAATAAGGTTTGCAACATCAGATCGTCTCAACGCTGGCATAGGAGACTTGGTGGATTGGTGATAATCTACCAAATCATTCCAAATTGCCAAGGGGAGCATGTTGACCTGGCTTCCTGTGTCTATAATAAATCGCAAATGCCGATTCCTGATGCGGCCGTCCAGTTTAATTAGTGTCCGCAATGTAGATATCCGGACACTGTTTCCTGAGTGTAAGGGCATCTGCCAAGGGGGTCGTACTACTATGTGGGCTGATGATACTTCTCATCACTGTTGATTAGATGCTTTGCTTCCTTGATTGGACTTGGTGCTGGTCCCATGTTCGCTTTATTAAGCAAGATCAAGGGTCCGTCGTCTGAGTCTGACTCATGGGTCAAATCAGGTCTAGTATGCCGCAGGAGTGTGTTGGCCTGTTCTAGAGTTCGTGTGGGTGGGAAGAACTGTACTAGTGCTGGGCCTCTCCAGTGTCGTCCTTGGTTGAATCTCAAGCTACAGTTGTTTAGGAATAATACTATTCCTGTTACATCTGCAATAGTTCCCTGCCCAACTATACATCCTTCAGCCGCCCTTAGTGTGGCTGATCGTATCAGTTGGTGATTGCTCTGTGGTCAAAGAATGCAGCTAGCAATTCTTCTGATTCGCCTTCTCCTTCCAAATCAACACTATAATGATCTAGAATGATTTCATGATCAAAGTTAGTGTGATGGTGTCCTAAAGTGTTGCGCTTGGGAATATCTAGAATAATTTCCTGAGTGCAAACAGATGGTGCTGGTATAGACTCTGTATTTAACAGTGTCCTGGTGTCCATGTCTTCACTAATCTTCATTTCTGTATCAGGGGTACTATGGGGCTGTGATCTTGATAGTTCTCTGGATGCGCTAGGTGTGTGTCATCTGCTATCAAAGATTGAATGTGTCCTCCGGTGTTGACAGTTCGCTTTGCCAACTCGGGTAAGTATTCTGCTATAGATTGGAATGTAGCAAGGCGGTAATCCATCCCGCTATTTGCTCCCATCCATCTCTTTCCTAGTATAATGTTTGCCAGCTGATTGTCCCTGACTACCTGGAAGTGTACCTGCTGTGGGAGATATTTGTACTGGGTATCTCGCAGCATCACACTCCAGGCTTCTCCTACTTTGTCCTCGTGTGATCCAGTGTATGAATTCCATAAGTGGCGCTGTGATTGCCTGGTTCTGCTGGTCCGCTCAATTGGTATTCCCAACTTTCGGCACCACTTTTCGCTGATGATGTTGAGCTGGATTGAGTCAGTTGGTACTGCGACGACTGGTTGTCGGTTGCATAGCACCAGTATTGGCTGATCCTGAGGACTTGAGACTGCCAAAAAGCGCTCTGTAGGAATGTGTTGAGAGTGAATAATGCTGTTGGCCATGTCAAAGTCCAGATCATTGTCCTCCAGCCATTGGGTTCCAAGTACTAATGTGTCCAGCATGTCTGTTACATGCCCGAACTGCTTGTCGGTGTCCACAACATGTAAGTTTGTCCAGGTAGTTAGCCCTCCCCAACTTGGGTGGCGTAATACACAATCATAGGCCACTCCTAAGGCTGATGCGCTGTACGCAAATGGTAGCCTGATGGATGTTGGCCATATTCAATTTGAAGTCCTAGTTGTTCAGCCATAGCTAAGCTGATAACACTCTCTTTCAGAAAAGAGTACATCTGAGCAGTGACCATCGCATCTCTGCATATTATCTTCATGCAGAACTTCGATGGGTATGTTCCTGGCACTACTCGATATCTGTCATCAGAGGGTGTGGCAATGTCTAACCCAACTCTGCTGGGTGTTTCATCTGTAAGAGATTCCTGTTGGAGAGATAACACAAGCCCTTCCGTGGCCTGTGAATTGGAAGAGGCTGGGACTACTTGATATCTTTCAAATAGCTCCCTAGCCTTTTCGGGGGTAGTACTGTAAAACATCTGAGTCTTGTTGTTCTTCATCCATTTCTGTCCAAAGGTGACGGCAAGGTGATCTGACTTGATTATATAGAATCGTGCATAGGTCTTGCCTCTGGTGCAGAAACTTTCTCCAATCAGTATTGGATCAGTTTCCCCTACTACTGGAAGGTCCTTTCCCTCCAGGGGTTCATACATGGTCCGCCCTTTCCTTGAGTATCGATGGATCTCAACTTCAAGGCGTCGGCACATCTTCTCGCTCATGTAGTTGAAATATGAGTGGGAGATATCATTCCAACTGCAGGATGTCCGTTGCAGTGAATGAGAATGAGTTGGTCTCCAGGTCTGTGTGGCGCTAGTGTTCTGGCTAGCTCTAAGTCTTTGTTTCCAAATTTGGCTGTTGTGGGATTGTGGCTCAAGTCATTATCTTGAAGCCACTCCTGTCCTAGAATGGGGTGCGGTAGAGTGCTGCGGACTACATAGAAGGTGGTCCAGGTCCTGCTTCCTTCCCATTGGGTGTGATCTAAATGAATGTCATCTAGTCGCCCCACAGATTGGACAATAATTCCATCTGGGAGCTGTACTCTGCTGTCGTCCAAGGTCATGTCCTCGTCTAGTTTGACAGCATCATTCAAGCTCATTAAGCTATGCTGTAAATGGGGGTAGAATTGGGTATACATGGTCATCTGTGCTTCTCCAATAAGCGAAATCAGATGAGAGGGTGATGTTGATGCTGAGCCTGGATCTGTTTCAAAGAGCTGATCCAATAAGATCTCTTCTTCTTCGATCTTAATATTGGGGGCCCTTGATAGCTAGACACAGCCATCAAGTGCTGGCGGTGATTCAATTTGACTAGGCGCTGATTGATATGTTTCATTGTCTGAGTCAGAATCATCTTCACATGATTCATACTCAGAATCACTGTCGGTTAGAATGGGAACAATCCTGTCATCTTCTGCTATATCCCAGGGTGCAATAAAGACACTGAGTCCATCAGCAGCTTTGATAGGCAGAAGTCCCTGTGACATGATCCAGTTGGTTCCTAAAATAAGTTCTGGCCAAAATTCCTCTGCAATATAAAAGCGAGTCCAGAAATTCCTTTCATCAGGAAGGAGGGTTATCTTCAATGGGTGGGAGCTTCCACTAATTATGAAGGTCTCTCCTGCCTGGATGGTTAGCTTGCTAATAGGAAAGGAGTCAAGTCTGAAGTCTAGTCCTTTCCACACTTCCTTGCTAATGATGTTAACTGGGCAGAGTGGATCGATGACGGCGGCAATCCGTCGCCCGTTACACCGGATCCATACTTTCGATTGTCCATATGTGAGCATACCATGGGACGTTGTGTCCGTACAGGTAAAGGCTTAATGGAATATCCTTGTGGCTGTGTCCTAAGTTCCTTGGTGTTTCAGCTGTCTGGTACCTAGATTGTCTGGATCTAGATCTGTGTCTGATGACTGGTCTTTCCTGCCTGTGAGATTCAATATGCCTGGTTCAAGACTCATATGGTTGTCTTCAAGCCATGGCTTTCCCAACAGCATAAAGTAGTATCCGGATTCTGTGGTAAGAAAGGTAGTGTGGCTGGAGAGTCGTGAATGTGGACCATAGGCTATAGTTATCCCTTCTACTTTGCCTGTAGCAAATATCTGCTTTGGAATTGAAGGGATAGTGACAATGCTTGATGGGAGCCGTGTGACTGGCCAGTTGTTGTCTATGCACATTTCTCGGCTGACTAAATTCATGTCCATTGTTGGGTCGATGATTACTCGGGCCACAATGTTGGATAGTCCTTCCTGACTGGCTAGAATGGCGGATATCTGTACTTGGTCAAATCCAACCAAAGCTGGTTTGCAGAGTTGCTTGAATGGAACTGGATCTACAGATTTCCATACAATCTGATCCAATTCAATGTCATACCCCAGGCGCTGTAATGTTAGCTGGGAAATGACAAAATCAGGTAGGTCCTGAGTTTGATGCAATTCAAAGTCTGCAGGAATTTCCCACTCCTGATTTATGGGTCCTATTGGTACGTTGGTTACTCGGCAGTGTATCGGATGGCCCTTGATTCCTGGAACTGGTTGCATATTCCCTTGCAGTCCTAACGGAGTATGTGACTTGACTGTATAAAGTTTGTATCTCCATTGGGAATAACATATGCGTCAATCTCTTCCTCCACTAAGGTGCCAAACGCAGCTTGATTTGGAGCCAATCCTTCCAAATCGGATGAGGTTCTGGTGTGCATGGCACACTAGACTCTAGTGTATGGATGCAACCATGGCGAGTCATAGTCGTGGCCTTGAGAAAATGGGCTCCTAGGGATTGCCAGCATTTCAGAATGTCCATCGTCACTGGGTATCTGTATGTATGTGCCATCGTCCTTTTCTAGATGCTGACTGAGTTTCCCTTCTGCCATGGTCTTCCTAACAGACCAGCAAAGGGGGCCTCATCAATGACAAAGAAGTCGGCCTGCGTTTGACATGTCCCATTTCTAGGGGAACATTCCTGACAAGCCCCTTCAAAACTCCAATTCCTCCATTAACATCTCTAATGGTTCCTCCCTCTCCTGTATCCATGGGAATGCCTAGGTATTTCCAAGTCTTTGTGCTCATTACATTGATCTCTGAGCCTGTGTCCAAGACACATTCTATTGGAGTTCCCTTGCAATCCAGAGGAAGGCGGATCAAGGGTTCTCTGTTTGACTGTATAAGATTTGTGGAGACCTGAAATGGTGGGTCAGTCTTCTTGACTTTCAGAAGATCCTGGAACTGGAAAGACATCTCTCTTGATGCTCCCAGAAGTTCTCCTAATGACACAGTCACTGGTGCAGCCAGCGTTCGTTCCAAAACTGAGTTGGTGGGAAATCGTTCCCCTAAGCTGATTGCCTCACGGCTGGGCGTGAGTACTCTCTCCGTTGAGCATTAGATGTGGATGGTCCAGATGTGGGAGCAGATGCAGGCATATTCTGTGCCTGTGGCGCTCTTTCAACATCCTCCATATCACATCTTCTCGAGTTGGGTCAAAGCGCGATGGTATAGCATCTACAGGAGTGATTCGCACTCCTCTCTGTGGTGCTTCACGGCGTGGTTGCTACTGGTGCACGGTGGGCAATTGTAGGCTGAGTAGGGGGATTACTTGGTCCTGCAACTCTCTTTCCCTGTGCTGTCTGTGATCTAGTGTTGAGCCATACATCATTATTCTGAGTATCTGTTAGCTCTTCTTCTTGGGTGTGACAAGGCAGTTGAACTTGGACAAAGTTGGCTTCCGGGGACATCCGGGCTATAGCCTGTAGCCAAGGTTCATCAAGGTCTCGTCTGATCTGTTGTCCATTTCCCATTTGTAGTCGTCCTTGACTAGTGCGGGTAATGACTCCTCTGTCCAGTAGAGCAAGGATGCGTGCACATCCAGCAAGTGTGTGGCCCTCTTCGCCACATCCATAGCATGCGCGAGATGTGTTGCCAAAGGGGCCATTGCTTCGTCGTGGCTCAGGTCTTGTTCCTGGGCCTGGTATGTAGTTTCCATTATTCCGGGGTGGTGTGTATAGCTCTCTAGTCGGTGCCTTGGCTGCTGCCTGCAACGGACTAAGAACACACTGTGCTACCGTAGGGTCAAGCTTTGTCGCCTTGTAGTACAGCAGACTGTACTTGGGGTCATTAAGACTAAGCTTGCCCATTTGTTCGATGAGGGATTCAACTGTTGCCTGATTGTTCTTCTTCAACCTGGCAGAATCCGGCTCCTTGGTTCCAATGTCCTTCTCCTTCACTCCCTTTCCCTTCTCCCTAATCTCCCTGCTTTCCCTACTCTCCCATACAGACTTCTCAGCTGCCTTGGGTATGCGCGAGGGCTTCTCCCTGCGTCTTACCTTTCCCGAGGTCTTACGGGTCCGTCTGCCTGAATCAGACTCTGAGTCACTATCACGGTTGGACTCAACATCAGAGTCATCATCTAACTCTTCGCTATCCGAGTCACCTCCCCATAGGCCACGCGACTTATCGAATCGGTCCCTATGAAGAAGGTCTTGCACTGCTCTCTTGATGTTGTCAACAGGGAAGGGATAGACATATCATGCCCCTCCTGCTTTCCTTTGGACAGTTCAAGCTTTATCTGTAGCTCGACACGGTCCCTAACATGTTTTGGAATTCCTTTCCAAAATGACACTGTGAAGTCCTCCTGGCTAATCTTCTTATTAGTGAGGAGCGACCCTGCTACGCGGTAGAAATCCTGGATGTAGTGTCTCCATGCCTTCATGGAGTTAAGCGGCCGATCCTTCTCTCCTGCATACTTCTTGCATGTCCGACGGAGCTCGCTGATGGTGTATCGCTTGGTTACTGAATCCAGGTCATATGCTTTCTCAATCTCAACTCTGAGATTTTCCCAATCCTCTGCTCGGTAACTATCAAATCCTAGGATAGTCTCCCGTACTCGAAGGGAACAATAGTCCCCTACCATTTGGCATTTCTCTGCCTCTGTAAGTCCGTGAAGTCGTGCCATGCGTTCAAACTGACGCATGAATGGCTGAAGATCCTCTGCATCTCCCCTGAATGTCTTTGGAGCATTCCGGGTACCTGGGTTAGGTACATCAAGGGATGAATGGTAGGACTTCCTGGCTGAGGGTACATAATCCTCATCATCTATATGGGTACGCTGTGTAGGAGTGTGACGTCCAGACAATGACTCGGTGGAAGCATTGGGGGAGTGTGCCTCTGTAATGGCCATGTTGTCAAGTGGGATGTCGGTGTAAGGGGAGTGAATGGTATGCAACAATTCTGGGTGGATCTGTGGTACAAACGAGTACACAAATCAGTGGAATGGGCCCCTCGCGGTGGGCTCCACTTGTCTTGCGTTGGGGTGGTTTTAGGTTTATACCCTAGAGCAGGAAAAGATAATATAAATGTCAACAAGGGTTGGTTGACACTATACTGTGTTGGCGAGGGACTCAAGAGTGTTTGTGTAACGTTGTGATGCTGGATGATAGGTTTGATAGATGCTCTGGATAGTTGCTATGACCTCCCTATTATACTGAGCGTAGCGGTATGCGTCGTTGATCGGCAAGAGGCTCAGTTGAGTTCGTCTGTATAGCTGGGTGCTAACAACAGATGGTGAGGCTCCAATCAATGTATGCGAGTGTGTACGATGTGCGTGGGACTTGGATAGTATGGGTCTTGATATGCTTCCACCCTTACCACAGCGCAGTAAAACAATAAAGAAAAATACCTCTTGTCTCCTTCTTCAAACAAAGAAACCTCTACAGGTTTGGTGCTAATTGTGCCCTCTTTGGCAGAATTCAAGCCACCCTGAAACCTGGGTTACCTCTTGGACCCAATGCTGACTGTACTATCCTTAGTAGAGTCACTGACACCGACTGCTAATCCAAAAGCCTTTGAGATTGAATAACAATAGAGACTTATACTTATACTCTGTGTTCTGCTTGGTAATCTGTTTACTTGTTAAGGTAAACGTGAGGATGAATAGGTCTACAGTAAGCCACTAGACCTGAAACAATGTGGCGAACAACTTCAAAGGTTCAAGCTAGCTTTATTTCTGAGTAGGTTCTGGCTACTACAAGAAATTGTGGCTTTATGCTTGAGCACTTAGAGGGTATGGAAGGGATAGAAAGTTAACTTGAGAGTTATCTCAAGATAAGCTATCTAAGGGAGTTATTGTGAGGTTATCACAAAAGGTATGGTAAAAAAAAGAAGTTATTGTTCCTCTGTGCTTCAAGCAGGCTGCCTTATATACTGTTCTGTAGTAGATGGGAAAAATAGATATAAAAGGATAAAAAGGTGAACTCAGGGATGAATAAGCGATTCCTCAGCTTACTAAGAGGATGACTGATGGCTGACTGAGCGATTTCTAATCGCTTACTCAGCCCCTGACTGAGTGGATTTGACTAATGCTGTGGCTATTTGTGATAGTCCATTAGTCATAGAAAAGTGTCTAAAAATAGTCCAAAAATGTTCAAATGTCTGTGTGAAAGGATGTTCCGATCAATCAATGATCGGATATCTAGGCGCGCATCTCTGTGGGATCCAAATATGCTGGGCGCTCGATGTGCTGGCTTCTCCAAACACATTGTGGCATAATGGTGGTTCTTTTATGGGGCCGCCCTGCCTTTTGGAGCATCATAGCCCTTGTGGCTATTCTCTCCTTCATGCTTCTGTCATCAGTGGCATGTGTGGTGTTCTATTTATGGCACCAGCGCCGCCGCTCTTCCTGGTTTGAGGATGCTGGCCCGTACGTATGCTCTTCTGTTGTATTTGGCTGTCTGTGAGTAGCTGACACCTATTCTCTGCATCTAGGGTTCCTGAGATATCAGATAATCCTGATAGGGAGGTGTTTGAGATGCGGGTCATCCCGCCAACTCCGGTTCTGACTTCTTGGGAGGGTGTTTGACTTAGAAGGTATGTCTCTGGTGATTCTGCAAGGATGTAGTGGCTGATAATGTGGGTGGGGTGTTGTAGGATGATATTAGGCCACTGGTGCAGAAATCAGAAGGATTTTGCCCAGTCCATGTACCAAACTCGGTTGGTGCAGGACAGCGCGTGAAGATGGAAAGTGTTCAACATAGACTTGTTGACGAAGGGATTCTTCGACATTCTTGCAACCGCCGTCAGAAGTTGGTGGAGGGGCTTGTTGCTCAGCCTGCATATGTGATGTATGGGCCTTGAGACGCGAATGAGAGGCCGCAGGGGCTTCAAGTGGCCGTTCGTCCTCGTAATCAATGTCGTCGTCGTCGTCTTCCTCTCCGGATTCGTCGTCGTCAACATCTATACTCTTGTCTCCGCCAGCTTCTTCCATCTCTTCATCCACATCAAAGTCGATTTTGCCCCCGACACCAACATCTTCGTCCAGAAATTGACCATGCATATCAAGGTCAAGGTCCTCACCCTCGTCGGCAGCACAACCATCCTCCATTGAATCGTCGTCATCGTGGGATGCAACGGTGTTGTTGCTGAAGACTCCCGGCAACACCTCATGTATCTGACGCAGGTGAGCATCAACACATCTCCTGTTTGTCGTTTGAGATAGGTGGTTGGAGAAATGCGAGAGTGAGATCTCTCGTTCGCATCCTGGGCATCGTTTGGTCGCCATCTATAAGCCCAGCGCCGAACAAGGTTAGCGGTAAAAATCACGTAGAGACGGATTGTGACCCACTGTAGAGAAGCCAATTGGTATAGGGGTGTATTAATTGAGTTCGGGGTCGGATGAACACAGGGAAATTGGAGGCAATGGACGGGCGTAGCAGCGTTGGATGAAGAAGGAGTTGATGTGCTTGGGGACACTGAGGGTAGCGGTGAGTCGACTGGGTCTGGAGGTAGAATGAAGCAGTTGCCTGGCAAGTCAAATGCCAAGCGCATAGAGAATGTCCTAGAAACGAGACGGATAGCGTTGGAAAGATTCGGGCTGAGATTTATGAGCGGACAAAACTTAAGCGATTAGACTTACAACCATGAAACCATTGTGCGAATGCCAATAATGTGGTGTCGTCGACCATGTACTTTATTGGCTAGTGAACTCCGTAAGCGAGCGAGAACTAGTCCTCAATATATATATATGCTCACCTTTTCGACCTCTACCTGCCACTGTCTCGCTTCCAACCACTCTGAGCAACAAATTGCTGGTCTCTCTTGCTTGCTTTCAATCCATTCCACATCCACCCTCCTTTAATCGCCGCCGTCAGTAACTTCTCTATTCATATCTATATCCATAACATACCTCAAACGCACCCCTATCGTCGTCACGCCGCCGCCCTGCTTCGCACTCCAGTCATACCTGTTTGAATTATTGAACTACGCCGCTTTGTTCTATCATGGCGCAATCGCAGGCACAGAAGTCCACTCCATCTCATCACGGCCCTCCAGTGCCAGTCCTGGCGAGGGATACTCGAGGAAGCGAAGGTGCACAAGTGCCTACTGATAACGGCCGTCGTGAGTGCTACCCCATATAACCTTGAGTAATAAACTTACTAGGGCTTTCTCTTCAGCTATGAGAGCACAAAAGGCAAAAGCTATGAGTGAGAAAGGTGAGCTTTTACTTTCATGTTTGCACCCAAGCCTTTTGCTTACTTGTTTTAGTATGGTTGGGAGCGGCCCCTACTGGTCGCGCTGGTCCACCCAATACAGCGGACAGTGGAAGGAAGCGGCCGATGGCGGCCGACAGCGATGCTGAACAGCAAGCTTCGAAAAAAAAGAAGTCCGTGCTGCCGGTCCTCAAGAGTAAGTCTTCATTCTTTATTTGTCGGGGGTCATCCGAGTTGTTGTTGAGCTCGAGCCTGAGACGGTCAGTTTGGCGTTTCTGCGACGGGAGCGCTGACGTGTAATTATTAGGCGCCTCAACTCGACCTCAAACCACCACGACTTATTCTCGGGGCAGAGGTAAGTGCATTATCTGCAATTTCTACATGACTTGAACATACTCACTCACATTTCATTAACAGATGCTCAAACCATCATCCCTCGCGGAAACGACTCAGACGGGGACAACGAAGACGACGTGGCCTTTCGAAAGAGTCTGGAAACAGGTGAGCATGTCATACATGCCTGTATGCTCTGAGTGAACTGACCTTTTCCCGTATCGTAGCTCGTCTAGCCTCTCACAGGCAAAGAGGAAGGTCTCAGCCAGCGACAAACGCTGAAGAACCTCAGGGTAGCGAAGTTCGAGTTTCGCACTCACATCACAATCACACGCAGTCTGAGTCACCCAACACCCCACTGGTATGTCTTTATCGTTATTGAATGCCCTCACTAACCTGCTGCAGGATTCGAGGTATCTCCATTCCCATCAAAGTACTGCATCCGCTCGGACGAATCGACGCCGTCAAGTCATCTCTGACGACGAAGGTGACTTCCACGTGAGTATACTTATCCTCTCATGGGTCCTAAATCTCACTGTTTCTGTCCTGTGGCATTAAAGTCTAGGCCTGCATCCCAGAACTTCCGGCAACTCTCAAGCTCACCTGATCCTTCTGATCACGAGGACCAACACCCTGAGAACGAGGCGTTTAGAGACGATGAAACTGAGACAGAATCGCAGGGTGGAAAGGTGCCCGGCGTTGAGGACGACGAGGATGCGGACGGCTTTGATGATGTTCCCGTCTCTCAATGGAAAGCTGTTCTTCAGAGTGAGGTATGTTTTTTTTCCATTGCACGATATGTTGTTGTTATTACTATTTGCCGCATAGATGCCCTCATGGACCAACGACGATGATCACATCAATGGCCAGAATGACGGCCCTGAGTACGAGGATGAAGATGGCGCGTATGACAATCGTCACGCTGGCAAGAGTCCAGGTGAGGACGAGGATGAGGAGGATGGGGATGAGGGCCAAGGTGACGTCGACGGTGCTATTGATGAAGGTGAAGTTGAAGCTCCTCCCAAATCCCAAGATAACCGTCAAGCTACCCCCCGCCGTGCACGCCGCGCTCCCCCACACTGCGCAAATGACCGTCGTGATTCCCGCGCCCAGTCTATCCATGCCCGCAACACCAACCAAGATCGCCGTGGTGAACAGGACACCGACTCTCAGCGCAATAGAGGCAATGGCACATGCAGAAGACGCACAGTATGTTTCTCATGTGGTACGGTGTCCTCACTCATGAACCCCGCTTACTTTCCAGAACACCACCCGTCGTCAAGAAGCTTCGACTGCAGCAAGGAAGGTGTCAAAACGAGAGGAGAACCGAAGACGGGAGGTAAGTGTTATTCACCCTTGACGATCACTGTTTAATCGTTTTGTTGCAGCAAATATCTTTAGACTCTGATGAAGAGGTCGCTTGCGACCAAGGACCCGCAAAGTGGCCAAAGTGGACTAACCTTCACTTTAGTAAGTCGGGCAAAGTCAACAAGACTGATCAGGACCCCCGTGTCGAGAAACTGCTTGACATCCTCATTGCGGCGTGCAATCACTACGCCGTTTTTGAAAACGCGTACCCTGAGCTCGCAGGGAAGGATCCACGTCTGTATGCCTTGCTTATTAAATCAGCTGAGCACGAGGATGTAGACCCTATGTTGCGCGAGCGTATCAAGACCGACACAGACTATGCAAAAGACCTCTACACAGTGGTAAGCTGATACTAGTTTGCGTGTGCTTTCATTGATTCCCTTGTATATTAAACTTAAACAGGGCAGCAACCGCATCAGTAACCTACGGGGGAAGATTGCGCGGTCGATTATGACTCATGTCGATGCAGCCTACCACATTTCAAAGACAGCACATACAAAACCCGCTGCTCGCACTCCTGACGAGATCAAGACACGAGTAGAGAAGCTTCGAAAGGACCGACTCTTCACTTTCAGCCTTGAGCCGGGCGACGAGGTAAATATCCCATTCATCAATATACGTATATGTTGAATACAACTCTATGCTTAGCTTCGCCGAATTGATAGTGAGCCTTACGGTCACCCCTTTCTAGCGGCTGCAACCCATATTGCTTTCTTTTCGACGAAAAGCTGTATCGGGAGCCGTCACAATCACGTCTTTGACAATGAAGATGAGCCAGAGATCCCAACAAATATGTTGGCCCTAGTTGCAACTGTGGTACGTTACCGTCCAGCCAGTGACCCGCTTGAGCTCATATTTTGTTACTTTCTAGATTGATGCTTGTCTTGATCGTTGGCGGGATGGCACACTTCGAAGTGATGGAAAGTTCGAGATGAACACCCTCTCAGAGGTGTGGCTCAATCATTGCAACTTCATTGCATGGGTAAAGGAAAGGGCTGGCCCTGCCAAGTCTCATAGAATGCTTGCGAGCATTCTCGCGGATGCAAGGTATGGCATATTTTCTCTGTTGGACTTATCGCTGATGCATATATATCTTGTACAGGTCGCGGTCCACCCACACTCAATCTTTACAAGCCCGGACATCTATCGAAGACCATACGATTGATTTTGCAAACATGCGGGTGTAGCCAAAAGCTCACCCCTCGTATCTGTTGCTGATACCCGACCCCTTTTATAGTGTTGTCACTGCATTTCTCGTTGTCGCCCTGAGCAGTTCTTATGACTGTCTCAATGATACCCTGTCACTCCTTTCCTTAGCTACTGGCTGCATCGTACCATACTATTCATGTAATCTTGGTGTCATGTAGGGATTGGCACGGGTCACCGGAGGGTTTTTTTGTTGTGACCTGAACCCACACCCGCAGAAAACCCGTACCCGCTTAACGGGTGCGGGTGTTGGCGGGTGTGTGGGTGGGTGGCGGGTTCACGTGTGTTTGATGCCCCAATATGGAAAATCATCTTCAGTGCTCGAAAATGCATTTCTTTATTGGGAAATGAGGCGTCTATTCAATTGGCTGGACAGCGAACCTGTCAGATTGAATGACTAGCTCACAAGTTGTGGTTCGCCAATAATCAGTAGCAATTAACCATCACTGTGTTCTACTTCGCAAAAATTTAGGGCATGAGCAGTGTCTTGTTGGTGCGAAATGAGCCGCAATTAGGGCTAACCTACCGATAATGCCTATAATCTTATAGGGACCTGGTGAATACTCCCTAATCTCAATAATCTCAATAATCTCAATAATTTACATGTAATTAGAGGGTGTGATCCTCTCTTGTATCTCATTAGGGTGCCCTATATCTTGGGGTTTTTCCTGATGGATGTCCCTATGCATCTTCTCCCAAACCTCCGCAAAACTCTTACTCGATTTGTCGGTATGTAGTATTGTCTCGTACGTCCCCCATTATTGAGTACCCTCTGTCCTGAGAGTGTCCTCCTCATGGCTCTTAGGCTGTCTCGCACGCTGTCGCCTCCAAGTCCTTGATTTCAGATACGACTTCGAGCGGCGTTGGCGTACTTATTGTAGAACCGAAGGACCAGTGTGTCTCGCGACTTGTCGATGAACATGTAGATCCATCTGTCTGGTCTATTGCTGCAGACCATTCCGGTTGCTCAAGAAAGAGAGCGAGCTTTGATTTATGTATACGACTCAGAGAACGAATGATCAGGACTAGAAATACACGCGCATATGATACTACTCGGATGCGTTCCAGGCAAGTCTGCGGGGACAACAACAGTACATCTACTAAAAGCACTTGGTGAAGGTATCGAAAGTCAGGATGGCCTCGCGCTTCTCAACCATAACATCCAATTTCGACACAAAATCCTTCCACGCTGTCGTAGGATCATCACTGACCGTCTGATCTGTCGACGGGGATTCTGTTGCATACTTTCTTAGACCCGAAATCTCCATTGGGCTCTCGTGGTCATTGTCTTCTTCGATCGCCTTCATTGCATCCAGATAACTCTCCTCCGCGGCAACGTATTCTTTATAGAGGGGGAGGATCAAAGAGCGACGCAGCTTATCAATGACCTTGCAGAGCCTTCTATACTCCTGGCTCGCGTTGCAATCGATGGCGTTGTACCAGCTGGTGCCGTTCTCGAGAAGTGCTTTCTTGGTCTCGCCGATACTCTTCAAGTCATTGGAAAGCCAGTCACGGATGACACCGCAGGACTGCGACTGAGGTTTGAACGTTGCCACGAACCAAACCAGAACCCAAAAGAATGACTCGAGGTCGTGGCGGTAAAGGTGAATCGGCGCCTTGTTGTAAAGGAGAATGTCGAGGGCGATAAATGGTCCAGTTCCTGTCCTGTATCGAAGCACATCAATCTCCTTCTCGGGTTGGTCTCCTCCTACAATTCCGGATGGCTGCTGAACGGTGGGTTTTTTCTGCTCCGTTCCCGCGGGAACATGGCCTTCGGGGAATTTCTTCGAGGTACGAAAGGATTCGAGAAGATTATCCCTTATGGCCTCGTTCCCAGGCGAGGGTATCTTCTTCGCCAGATCCCAGTCGCACAGTACACCAACTACCTCCCTTTGGCCCGAGTTGTTATTCTTGTAATAGAACATGATGTTGTTAACGCTAACATCGCGGTGGAGGACCTCAGACGTATCGTATACAGCATGGTGGCCTGAAGTGTATGAATGATGAGTCACAATGCTTGTCCGAAAAGTAAACGTGAGCTCACCGTATATAACGTCGGCAAAAATGGACCCAAACTCCTTCACACTTTTCACTGCTGTCAATGGCAGGTACTCGTGCATAACGAGCACTCGGCAAACACGGTGCGGTTCGCTCAATCCGAACATCCTCGCCCGAGGTAACTCCATCTCCTCCATGGTTCGCGTCGTAGAAAGCAAGAGGCTGACGATGTTTTGGAGGAAATTCTTCCTCGACTCATCAGCAGCGAGCTTCTCATGAATCTCCCGGATGATCTCATCTTCCCCATCCCTATCTTCAACCTGCCACGACACCTTCGCCACCAGCTTCCGATCCTCGGGGGGACACACACAAATCTTCGTTGCGGTGACTGTGGAAGCCACAACGGGAATAACGATCGTTGCGCGGCCAAAAGCGGCGTACGTCGGGACGATGCGGCGCGTGCTCTTCCCCTTTGCGTCGACGTCGATTGAGAAATCGAGGTTCTCGAGAACGTTTCCATGGATGTCTCTTGCGGTGGGGAGAACCATCTTCACATCCTTATACTGAGTGAACGTCTGGACTGGGAGCCTCAGCACCGGAGATGGGTCTGGGAACTCCAGGAGCGAAGAGAAGCCGAGGGAGGATGCGCCGGCGCGTGTGACGGCGGCGACAAAGTACACGAGCAGATGAGGCTCTTCAATGAGGTTGAACGACGAGGAGCTGACAACGCCCATGCGGTCGATGTACCAGAGCGTGATGTCGTAGTCGACGATCAAGAACCCAGTGGCGTAGGAGCGGATCCCATGAGATCCAAGCTCATTGATGTATTTGATGATCTGCAGCTCGTCCGGTGTGATGGCGCTGCCCTTGGATGATTTCTCTTTCGTGGGAGTGGCCCAAGAGGATGTGGAGACGGATGGTGTAGGGCTGGGGTACGAAGGAAGTGTGCCATCCTTCCTGTTCATGCTGCGAATCTTGTTGGGGCGGGGCTGAACTGGCGCAGGAGATGGATCGTCATTCCCGCGAGACCTAGACTTCTTGGCAGCGGGAGGGGGCTCATGGGAGACCATCGACTGGGCCTTGCGCTTCCCGCCTACAGAGGCAGAGGGCCCTTCGCTTTCGGTGACAACAGCAGGTGGCGTCGAGGATGACTGTGGCGTCTCGGGGTTGCTCTTGCGTACTCTTCTAGGTAGCTGCACGCAAGCCGTCAGTATTGTAAGGAGAGGGAATCGAAAGGTTGACACACGTTCACAATCTTTTTGATGTCCACGCTCTCCACGATCGTGGCAGGCTTGCTTGTGCGACTCTTCTTCAGCTCGCCACACAGTGCCGTCAATAGCCACGATTGCCTCTCAAACGCCGCAAGGAAGCTGAACAGAAAGTCGGGTTTGAAGTTGGCGAAGTGGCCGTTCATGATGCGGTCGCGCATGAGGACAAAGACGGCGTAGAGTCCAGGCAGCCTAACACGGTACGCGGCCCCAATTTGCTCGGAGATACTCCAGAAAATCTCACTCAGGGGCTCGTACGCTGATCGCTCGACACAGGGGTACACGGGACCGTCGTCGGTGTCCACCTTCTTGTACGCGGCCCCCATGTAATGTTTGACCGCATCAATGGGAAGCTTGTACCCGTGCTCGGGTTCCTTGAGCTCCTCTCTAGGGAGGCCCCAGACGTCCTCGATGAACTCTACGGTATCATAGCTTCGGGTGATCTTGTCGGCCACAAGGGCATGGAGGTATTCCTTGACCGCTGTGGTCTGAGGGCTGCCGTTCTTGTTGATGCTGGTGTATCCCAGCCTCTGAGCGACAGGGGTGGGGGGCACTACATCGTAGCAGTACACAGTGAGTGGCACTGAGACGACATGAGAATCAGATATGCGAGAGGACATACGTGCGCTTTCCGATAGAAGACCTCGCGCCGGAGGAGTGTTAGGTGGCCGAGGTCGAATTAGGTCGAGAGACTGAGCCCCGGTGGGAAGTGTGGTATGCTGAGGACCATTTGCAGCTTCGTCTTCGTACAGTGTTGCGAGGAGATTGGTATGCTTTCCCCTGGGCATGTCGATGTCGATGAGGTGGGTAGTAGTAGTGGAGTGGGGGGAGGGAGTATAGCAGGTGGTCGAGGAGAAAAGAAATCATTTTGGCCAGTGGAAGTGCGCCTTAAATGATATCTGGCACGGATGGCCAAGATCTGGCGCAAGTTGAAGATGGACAATGGCGAACACGTTGTCTATTTCCCAAACGGGACACGGCTGAATAGATTTGAAAGTCAGCTCGCCAAAGCGTAAAATTCTGGTGTAGTGTTGTGGCGAGCCGGGTGGGGTCGAGACGGGTCACGTAACCCGTCACAGCCCGTTATGCCGAGTCATGTCGGGTTACAACCCGGTTCAACTCGGTTGCCTGTACCAATTTGACACGTGCACGCGATATGGAGAGGAGAGCGACACGAATCGGACTGGCGACGGATGCGAATGAGAAGGGACTGTATGTAGCGTACAGAAAGTAATGTACAATGTTTCCTGAGCGTTCGCAATCAGCTCCTGGATGCGTTGAGCTGCAATCAACTCTTTGATAGCTTGCATTGTCTCCCCTCCTGTTATCTGATAGTCTTCCTCCTGAGCAATGAGATGGTCAGTGAATATTAGCCATTCCTGTCGGAGCTGAAATTTGAGAACCTAAAGAGCTTCAAGGAGCTCGGGGCCAAGCCGGTTCTGATGCTCAGTTTATGTCTCGCCACTCGAGGAAAAAACATATTCACAGGGCACGACTGATGCCTGGCAGGTAGAATATCCATCGCATTCCGGAATAAGGCTGGGTATACCAGTTTGTTATCCCGTGAATACGACGACGACAATATCTCGACTAATGTAGAGCGGAGGTGGACATATTCGAAAAGGATGACGCAGTGGCAACAATTGTTGCTACCGACAAGTCCGTCCTCATGAACATCCGGTTTGGAATAAACTAACAAGATGAGTTGTCGGTGTTCAATCGAGTGTTGTGTTGAGTATTTGTGGGCGTACCAGGTCGTACAGGTTTGTGGATACCTGCCAGATGCGTCGCAATCAAAATTATCAAACTTGATCATGGGGATGATTGCAATTGCAACACCGTTTGTGGAAATCGCCCAAATGAGCCGGGTCGACTCGGTTGCCAACCCGTCTCGACTCGGATGGACGAGTTTTTCCGGGTTAACCTGATGACGTGGCCGAGTTCGGACTGAACCCGCGAGGAACCCGACCCGTCCACAACACTATTCTGGTGTCCCGATCTCAACCTGAGATTGTTTGAAGACGTTTGATACAGTATGTACGGTGTACACTCACTCTCCATACCTCGAAACCTCACTGGGACTCCGAATAAAGCCGCTATCTTCCGATAGTGACATCAGGTTCAAGTTGAGTCAGTCACCATCACGACCACCACTGGCACTTCCCAATACCGTGACATTGAACTTGAATCCTGGTCAACACGCAGACTATATTCTATCCTCGACGGACCCGAAGGGGGTTTAGAGTGACAACCATCTAAGAAATACAATCACACTTATTTGTACCTCACAGCATTCGCGTTGTAATTGTGGATCCGAGAATTACCATGTTTTCGGTACTGGCAGTAACATCTGTTCATATCAATGACTTGAACTTAGCACGAGATCATAATAAATACTACTCCAAACATTGTAAGAAAGAATCGAACGTCAAAATCAACTCCCGATCGGCCACCGTTGCGTCGATTTCCCTCTGCATCTTTGCCCAAATATCCTTGTCGACGCTTTTGGAACTTGTGGCATGCTTTCCCCAGCGAGGAGCCTTGCTTGTGCCAAGAGACTGCACACCCTTTTCTGCCTTACTCTCCCTGGCCTCCTCAATCGCCTTCACCGCGTCGAAATATGTTTTCCGGGCTTTCACGTATTCCTTATAGAGAGGAAGGATCACGGTGTCCCGAAGTTTGTCGATGGACTTGCAGAGCACCTTGTACGCCTTATCCGCGTTCTGATCGATCGCCGCCTCCCAATCCGGTTCTTCATTAAGGAGGGCGAGCTTTGCTTTGCCGATACTCGCCAGATCATTGCAAAGCCACGGACGGATGACGCCGCATGATTGAGACTTGGGCTTGAACGTTGCGACGAACCATACCAGGACCCAGAAGAAGGACTCCAGGTCGTGACGGTATAGATGAATGGGGGCGTGATTGTAGAGCAGGATATCGAGGGCAATGAAAGGGCCGGTTCCTGTCCTATAGCGAGGTGCCTGCACTCCCATCTCGGAGCCAACATTAGCAACGATTTCGGACGGCTGCTGCACGGTGGGGGGAGTTGTCTCGGATGTCTTGAGTTCGTGGTCGTCGGGAATTTTCTTCAAGCCCTCAAGTGCTTTCATGAGATCTCCTTTGATCGCGTCAATGTGAGGTCTCTCCACCTTCTTTGCCAGATCCCAGTCACATAGCACCCCAACCACCCTCTTCTCACCATCGATCTGGTCGTAGTAGAACATGATGTTGTTGACGCTAACATCACGGTGGAGAACATTGGAACCCTCATAGACGGCATTATGGCCTGATGAAACCGGGTATACTGATGATCAATTTGTGACGATCATGCCAGAAGAGAACATAGGCTCACCGTATAGGACGTCAGCAAAAACCGTCTGAAACTCAAGCACACTTTTTACTGCGGTCAGCGGGAGATATTCATGCATGACCAGCACCCGACAGACGCGGCGTTCGACCTCAGGCTTGCCTAACCCGAACATCTTCGCCCGAGGGAGCTCCATCTCCTCCATAGTGCGTGTCATCGAAAGCTTGAGCGTAACGATATTTTCGAGGAACCCCTTCCTCGACGGATCGTTGGTGAGCGTTTTGTGGATATCCCGTATGGTATCATCCTCTCCGCTCCTTCCCTCTGACTGCCACGAGACCTTCGCAACCAGCGTTCTAGCATCGGAGGCAAGAACATGGATCTTCTTTGCCATAACCTCGGTGGTCACGATGGGAATAACGACCGTTGCGCGACCGACGGCGCCATAGGTAGGGACAATGCGTCGAGTGCTCTGTTTTCCCGTGTCAACGTCGATCAAGAACTCCACGTTCTCAAAAACGTTCCCGTCAATATCTTGTGCGGTAGGGAGCACCATCTTCACGCCATCGTACTGAGAGAAGGTCTGAGGTGTCAGAGACCGTCCGGGCGATGGTTCTGGAAACCGGAGGAGTGAGGAAAAGCCGAGAGAGGTTGCATTGGCCCGAGTGACTGCCGCAATGAAGTATACAAGCAGGTGAGGCTCCTGAATGAAATCAAACGACGTGGAGCTAACCACGCCCATGCGATCAATGTACCAGAGCGTAATATCGTAGTCGACGATCAAGAACCCGGTGGCGTAAGAGCGAATTCCATGAGATCCTAGCTCGTTGATGTACTTGATTATCTGCAGTTCGTTCGATGTGATAGACTGCTCTTTGGTGGCCTCACGAGTGGCTGGAATAGCTGACGCAGCGGGAGCAGATGAAGAGGCGGACATGGAGATGGATTGGGGATTGTGGAACAATGGCAGCGTGCCGTCCTTCTTCTTCATGCTGCGGATCTTGCTGGGACGAGATAGAACGGGGGCGGGGGCTGGGTTGTCATGGCCGCGAGACCTAGATTTCTTTGTAGCGGGAGGGGGCTCATGGGAGACCATCGATTGGGCCTTGCGCTTCGTACTCCTGGAGGCAGCAGGCTCGCTTTCGGGAGCTGCGGCGGGTGGCGTCGATGACGACGCGGGCGGCTCCGAGATATCCTCGGGTTTCTTTCTCGGTAGCTGTATATAGATCATCAGTGGTGCTGGAAGAAAGGACATAAAGGACGACTCACGTTCACAACCTTCTTGATATCCACATTTTCCACAACCGTAATACTCTTTGTTGCGAGCTGCTTCTTCAACTCGCCACACAGTGACGCCAGCAACCACGATTGCTTCTCAAATGCCGCAAGCCAGCTGAAAAGCAGGTCCGGCCTGAAGTGGGCGAAGTGGCCCTTCACGATGCGATCGCGCATGACAATGAAGATAGCGTAGAGACCAGCTTGCTGGTGACGATATGCGGCCCCAATTTGAAGAGAGATGTTGCTGAAGATTTCGCTCAACGGCTCATACGCTGACCGCTCTACAGCGATGATCTTCGACCCCGTGTCGGTATCGATCTTGCTGTATGTCGCGCCAATGTATTGGTTGACCGCATCAATGGGAAGCTTGTACCCTCCTGCGGGTTCCTTGAGTTCCTCCCTAGGAAGGCCCCAAACGGCCTCAATAAACTCCACAGTATTGTAGTTCCGGTTGACCTTGTCGGTGAGAAGAGCTTGGAGGTAATCTTTAACCGCGCCGTTTTGATGACTGCCGTTCTTGTTGATGTTGGTATAGCCTAGTCTCTGAGTAACAGGAGTAGCAGGTACTTCATCAAAGCGGTGTGTAATTAGATACGTTGAGATAAGACAGGGTAAGACATGAGAGAACGTACATGCGCTTTCCGATAGAACCCCTCGCCTGGGAGGCGTATTGGGAGGTCGTGGCCGGTTAGGGGCGAGAGAATGAGCACCAATAAAGTTGGCTGTATAACCGTGGCCATTCGCACTTATGTTTTCATCGGCACCTGGTGTAGACATGTCGACTTCGATGTCGGACTCGTAGTATCGACGAGGTGGGTAGTAGTGGAGTGGGGGGAGGGAGTATAGCAGGTGGTCGGGGAGAAAAGAAAGCATTTTGGCCAGTGCAAGTGCGTCTTAAATGATATCTGGCACGGGATGGCCAAGATCTGGCGCAAGTTGAAGATGGACAATGGCGAACACGTTGTCTATTTCCCAAACGGGATATGGCCTGAATAGATTTAAAAGTCAGCTCGCCAAAGCGTGTCCATCATTTCGCAGTTTCAATTTTATGGCTGCTTTGACCGTCCGGCAAGCACGGCACCTTCTTGGCGATGCTTCAAGTCACATCTTGCACAATGGCCACTGCACTTTGCATTCGCACAGGTCATTCATACACGCACCGGGAGATATCTCGCGACAGAAAGCCTGCCTCACCACGATGTGGCCCACAATTGCCCCAGTGGACAAGCGTTAAAATTGGTTAACCTGATTGAATCCGGCTGATCGGCATCCTTTCACCTCACAGGAGCCGAGACCATCAAGTTCAATACCTCAGCCTGAAGTTGTCAGAAAGAACGTCCGATATGTACTGCATACACGCACTTTCATCTTCATAACCCAACTAACCTTGTTACCTTCAGCAAATCATGCCTCGGGACCTTCCAGGAATGTACTGGGACCCCGAAAAGAACCGTTATTTTCCGTTAGCGTCAGGTTCGGTCAGACAGACAATGTCCCGACCATCACTTCAAGTTTCCAATACACCTCCAGTCCCGTCACAAACACTTAAACGGGTGTTGGAACCGAATCCGTATAGAACTGCGCCGTCATCGTCTCCATGGGGTACGACGGAAGTACTGGATGACGACAGCTTCCCAGGGAAGCGCAAGAAGAAAGTCCATGAGTCGAAATCCCACATGTGGAACTCAATGGCCAGAATGCAGTCCCCTGCAAAGTTCAGTGACATAAGCCGACTCAATCAGTCAGTATCGTTCTCGCATTGACGGGAAACGACTTCGACTGATTTGTTTGATTACTTACTTCCAGCGATCTCTTGTGTACCAGCATTGCATCTACATCGAACTCCATTGCAGACGATGTGGATACCGCGACGTACAACTGCTTATCGTCTTTTGCTGTGAGGACTACTCCCCACTTTTCTTCGAACCCGATCTCTACAGCCCTTTTAGGTGAAGAAGCAACATAATTCCGGTTACTCCGCTCTTATAGGGGATCAAACTGGCTGGCTGTATTCATATACCACGGAACTCCCCCATCTACGTACTCGAGAGTTGTTTCTCGGCGCAGATGTAAGTGTAAAGTGTGTATCACATGAAAGTAAGAGACTCAATCAGCTGGAACGCAGGTTCTCTCTGTATGCTATTCAGACGAGTTCAAGATGTGTGTCGTTGGCTGTCCTGATCGATGGACTATATACTGACAAATTTGTTGACGAAGAGCAGTCCCATTCGGTCCTTCCTGTGAGTTTGCCATTCAGAGCTTAGCACCAGGTTATCTGGAGTAAGTGATAGTTTCATGAAAGTTGCATTGTCACTGACGGGTTGGCTTGAAGTGTCTGGTCAATATCACGTATCATGAATAAGAACTGCTACGACGTTCGAGCGGCCCACCTCGAAGGCCATAGTCTTCTTCTCGGTATGTCACCTGTCTTCCTGCTCAATATTACCGCTCAAGGGTCCCTTCTTCAGGTGCAGCTGGTCGAGGTGTTCTACTGCCCGACATCAACACCATAGCCGGAACACATGGCACCAACTGCGAACTGCTCCGCACAGACAGCGACGTTCTCGCAGTCTACCAAAGAAACGTACTGCATTCCGATCACTACTCCCTTCACCTATCCAAGTACTGACGAATCATCGCCGTAGAGGTTCGCATATGCCGGATGTCGCAACGGCGCCATCTTTTGTTTCGACAAACGGCTGGGCTCGAGGACGATCAATGGGCAAGCGATGTTTGGAGGTAAATCCAGCGGCTCGGACCTCTCCATCTCGAACAAGTCCGTTACACATCTGAGTGTTGTGCGTGAATGGGAGTTACTTGTGAGCACGATACGTGGCGACGTACGTCCCCCATTCCTGTCTTTACCAATCCCGTACTTGAGCTGATCTCTACATTGGATTAGCTGGAGATGTACGACCTCAGGTTTGCACGGACCCCGACTCCAGTCATGCGGTTCGAAGGACACGTGAACTCCTATCGTCAAAAGCTAGTACGTGAATTGAGTGAAAGCGCACCCCATTGACAGTGACACCCACCCACCTCACACACAATCATCTCACAGGGTATCGCCGTCTCTCCTTGTCAAAGCATCCTCTTCGCAGCAGGAAGCGACCACCGAATCCGCGCATGGTCCCTTCGCTCCGGCGACCCCATCGACCCTCCTTCGTCGTCTCCCATACCCGAATCACACGCACCACTCCACAATCCCTCACACCGCCCTCATCCGTCGCTATTCAACGACGCGTTCCCTGGTGATATCATGGAGTTACAGGTCACAGGTGATACCGGCGGTGAGAAGGAGAAGGGGCTTTGTCTGTGGGTTGCTAGTGGGTGTACAGTGTATAGGTATTGGTTGGGAATGCAGGGATTGGAATGATGATCTTCATTGGCTGAACGGATCGGATTCTGAACACATCGCAAACACTGAATATTGGAGAGACTGGGAAATTACAAAAGCGATTACTGGTATAAAAATCTAAGGGGGTATTTCTCCGATTATACTGTCCGAGACTGGGATAATGTAGCTCTACCATTCCTTGTCACATTCCACAGAAACCAGGCCCTATCCAATGGATCGTTGCTCCCGTAGCTTCACGTTGTCTGAGAGGAGACGGGCGCGAGAGATGCGTCAAGCGCTCTTACTACACAGAGGGTCAGCACCACGCACATGTCGTGAGCAGAACTGCAAAATCATACCTACTTCAATTGCCGTACTAGAAGACGCCTTCCCAGGCGAGTCAATCGCATGGATCCGCCTCGACCCCAACGCCGCTAGCGGTTGCGCCTGTTGAGGAGCCCACGGCTGAGCAAGCGGAGTATGCCCATACAAATACGACAGAGGGTTCGAAAACGAGGTCGTGTTTGGGATGCTGGCGGTGCTATGGTCGCTTCGGCCAGCCCGGGGCCTGCCGCCGCCTGGATACACAGACGTTGAATGGGACTGGAGACTCGGCGCGAAGGACATGTTGAATGTGGATCCAGAGGTCGTTCTTGCGTGGCCAGCATTGAGTAGAGGGGTCTGAGAAGAGGAGGCGTGCGTCCCGACTGGATCGGCGAGAGGCAGAGAGACGTCATCGGCATCCTGGTAGACGAACAGACTGGCGTAGTCCATTTTGACAGAAACTGGAATTTTTTGAGGGTATTGCGCGGAAGGGCCGGGGTCACTTGGAGGTAGTGTGGCTTGCGTCACGTAGGAGGGAGGGAACGGATATCCTAGTACGTCGGGTAGAGGCGTATACGCAGCTTCGGCTTCTTGGAGGAGTTGACTCAGGTAGGCGTTGTTGGATTGGCTAGGATCGAGCTCTGGTATCTCGACAGTGGGATCCATGTAGCTTGAGAGCAAGTCTAGCGTAGGAACCGAGGGAAGGGACGTCAAGGTTGCAGGTGGTACGACAATGTCCATAGGTGAGTCATGCTCCTGAGGGTCTTCATGGGTTGCAGTCTCACTCGAATCAAGGTTAAGCTCTTCTGGAGCTGGCTCTGCAGGATGATTGTCGGTCTGAGGTTCTTGAGCAGGCGTGCCATACGGAAACACTAGAGGAATATATCCCAGGGATGGAGAACGAGTCATGGAACGCGAGAGAGAATGTTGGCTATCAGAAGAATCAAGAACGAATTCGAAACGGGACTGTGTCGCCGTAGAAGCCGCCAGATATGGGGTTGGAGCCAAGAGAGACTGAGAGCCGTTACTGCCAGAAGCCAGACTGGAATGATCGGTAATGCGAGAGGTGTCATACATGTGTGGCTGGAATTCCTCGGCGTGGACGTTATTTGCGCACGACACCTGCGGTTTGTGGGCATACGTGCTTGAATACGTATTTCTGAACTCCAGGGAGGGAAGAACTTGGATGCTCGAAGAGGTGTCCGGGGGATTGGACTGAAATGAGGTATCTAGAGTCATTATATGTGAAGAGGACGGGGCGGATGAGGCGGGCGGTGATGTGCTGAAGGGCGGACTGCCCCGCTTCCTGCCCCGTTTTTCTCGGTACATCCAGCGACGAATCCACGGCTCCGACCTAAGCTATGTCTGAAAAATGCAGAAAAAGATCATTGAATGGGAACGTACAGTCCTGTGTGCTCCGCTGCAATCTGGACCTGACCGTCGTCGGCGTTCATGGAATCATAGACCGAGAGGAGGTAGCCTAGTTGAACGTCGTTTGCCTTTGTCATCGTTCGGACACGCTTGATAGAGGGTCCATTGTCGCTGCTGTGTGCATCGTCCATGTCTGCTTTTCGTCGAGAGCGACGCGTCGTCACTGGCATCCTCGACCGTCGGAGTGGCAAGAAGTTGAGGAACCAGGGCGCTTTGTATTTTGAACCCACATGTCCTTTTGGAAGGTTGTTCCCACAGTCATTGAGGCAAAGTTCAAGATAGACTTTTCTGAATCACCGGCGGGCCAGGAGCAAACGGTAACGCATAATGTATTGATATCAGAGCAAGGTTCGATACATGATGAGGGAAACGAATATTTAGTTATCGTTCGCAGCGTCCTTGGGTGCCTGTCCAGACTACGACCTTCACTGTCAGCGCCATAGGGGAAAGAGAGACAAGTAACGCGTACCTTGGAGCGTTCGCGGGCTTCACCCAAGTCGTTGGGGGACTCCTCGGTTTGTGCGGAGGGCTTCTCCTTCTGTTCAGTCTCGGCAGTCTCTGGGTCAGCGCCCTCTGGCACAGCAGGCTCCTCGGGTTTCTGTAGACCGGAGCGGTCGCAATTCATCGAATATTCATGCGTGGTGAGCTTACGAGGGTGTGTACAAAAGGCAAATACTCACGGGCTCTTCTGGTGTACTTTCGCCTTCGGGTTGCTCACTCTTTCCCTCCTCGGAAGCTTGGGCATCCTTGGGAGAGTCGTCGTTCTAAAGCGTCCAAATAGTCAATAATGGTGCATGTATGTCGCGAAGAAGAGACGTACAAAAGCAGCCTTCGCAGAGTCTTCGACCTCCTTGGCGGGAACCTCTGTTCCTTCGTCATCCTTCACGGGGAGGGGCGTGTCTGGAATGGGGGTATGTGGTGTTGGGTTGTGCTTGGGCAAGGATGCATGGTGCGCGTCGTGGGCCTTTGCTTTTGCGGGAGGGGACAAGAGGTAGACAGCCTAGACTGCCAGGTCAGAGAGGAAACATTTCCCACAACATGACGGGACGTACTGCTGGACCAAATACGAGTGCTGAGGCAATCTGCAGCGCGCGTATGAGTATATTTCTATCACTGCTGCAGTTCTACGTACGATCCATGGCTTGTCACTCTTCGGTGTGCTGTGAGCAGAGGAGCTCATGGACCTCCTAGACGCATTTTGGGCGTTGAAACGCAGGTTGGGGCGGGCCAGCTGGGCGAGAGCGCGTCGTCCAAGTCGGGATGCCATGTCCGCTCGCTGGATGAGGTGTCGGTGGGAGGAGAGTGGGAGGAGTGCGGGGGTCGAACGGTTGGAATTATGCAGAAAGCCGATCTCGCCGATGACGTTCAAGGGACACAATATTTACCGACGAATTTCCCACCGTGCCTTCCCGACTTGTTTGCTTCGTTTGCTTGTGATTTCAAGCCCGCCTAGCTCAATCGGATAGAGCGTCAGACTTTTACGCATATGGCGGGTGTGGAAGCAGATCCATAATCTGAAGGCTGCGGGTTCGACCCCCGCGGTGGGCTAGTTTCTTTTTCTTTTATATAAATACAGATTGATAGTAGAGATGCGTACAATGATGAGGGAAGAGTTTTGCGAAGCTGGAAGAGTTTGAGGAGGGAAAATGCGCTCAGGCGCCCATGCAGTTCTGACATTTCTCTGTGACAAGACTTGTGTCCTTCTCCTCGAATGTTGTTGCATCCTTTCTCGCAGGCAGGGCCAGCAACGTTCTAGCTTTCATTCTTATCTATCACAAATCTCGTCTCTCCTTTCCTATCTACACAAAATATCAATCTCAAGACACCGGCATGTCTACCAGCCCGCGGACTTCCTCCAGCTCAGACTCCTTTCACTCCGACCACTCTGGAGTACACGCATATGACTCGTCTGCAGCTCTCATCGTCGTCCATGACAACGAGGAACCGGAGTACGATCCGACCTCCTTTGACTTTAGCAGCGACGATGAAGAATCAGAGGAGGACGAACAATACGAACGGTTACGTTCCTCCTCTGTCCCTCCCCTGCCGGCGACGTCGGTCTTCCTCTACCTCTTCTCCCCACTCCTCAAGCTTGGCGCCATCCAACTATTTGACGCGAGCAAGGGTGTGCAGCTGAAGTGGGCGATCACGGCGTTGGTTGTCTTCGCCGCACTGTGTGCATTGACGAGACATGTTTGGCACATGCTCGCAAAGTATGTGCGGCGGGCAGACATGGAGGCCATCCTTTTGGAGACCTTCGCAAGGGGGAGAGGCAAGGAAGGGTTGAGGAACGCTATCCGACGGACGGTCAGAGTCAGTGTGGGTTTGTTCCGTGTACTGCTGGCGATTGTATATCTACGAGGTGCGCCCTCCTGTTCTTGCGTATTAATCCTCTCTAACAACAGTAATTCTCATAGCATCTGTGGACGTTCTCCTCCCATTATTCCCCCACTTCCGTCTCATCCATGTCCGCGCACCCTTGACGGTTGTGCTCGCACTGTGTATCGCACCATTGTGCCTCCCCAGGTCCCTGGCCGGATCGAGTGTATTGTACACAACTTGGGCGTCTGTCGTCACATTTGTAGCATGGCTTATCTCTATGGCGTACGCCCATGCGAAGGGCATACGCACCACCAACCCAACCTCCGAATCACTGGGGATTCTCTGGCAAGGCATCAGTACGTGTATCACGTCAGGTGTATATCACGAGCTAAAGGGGGCTATGGCATGACAGGCATATTCGCGTTTGCGTTTGCAACCACAAACACACTTCCGCTTTATGCGGCACTCAAGGGCTCTCTCCTCCCCGGTCAACCCAAACCGAGACGCACCCGACGGTTCACACTACTCTCCCTCATGTCTATCGGTCTTGCGGCATTATTGATCCTCCCACTTGTATTCTTCGGACAGCCATCCCAGCCGGTACGTCCTCTTGACCTCTAGATCTCTTGTATGATACAATACCAACGATAGTACCACTCACAGGACACCCGGTACCGAAAGCCAACTTTCACCTTCCGGACCGTACTGGCATTCTTTCACGCCTCAACCTTGGCTTTGAGCATCCCCTCCATCATCATTACGACACCCGAACTTCCTCTTCCTCTGTCCATCCGCCGATCAGCCACTTTCCAGGTCTCAAAGGTGTTGTTGTACACAATCATAGTCAGCGTCTCGTTAGTCCCTGTCGAAATCCTGAGAGTCCTCAGTGACGTGGTGTTCGTCCTGGCATTCGTCAGCACGTACATGCTTCCAGGTAATAATATCTCTAATGACAAAAACTCACCGCTCACAATTTCATTCAAAAGGTCTTATTCACATCGTAATCCACACATTCCGCCGTCCCCTCGCCATCGTCATCCCCCCAAGTACACCCATCACCCCGTCCTCGTCTCAAGCGTCCAATCCGTACCCGCCAGAATCCCGAACGGACGAACTCCTGCAACGGAAAGAGCGGTTATTGCAGAGGAAAAGACTCGGGAAGAGACTGGTGTGGGATATTGGCGTGTGGGTGTTGTTGCTTCCTGTGGGTGGTGGAGGGCTGTTGTGGTGCGTCGGGAGGATTGCGGGGAAGTGGTGATGGGTGTGTGAATCTGCATTGTTCCAACCGAGCGGGTGAACCTCGATATGTATCTTCCAGGGTTTGTGATGCTTCCCATCTCTTGTTTTCACTGTCGTTGACCATGTTTCCTCCTACGTTTCTTTCATCTCTCGCCCTGTAAAGTAGTAGATATAGACACTTGGTCTCATCTTAAGGCAGGGACTCGTGCGACGCGCCTTTGAGATATGCGTCACACCAGCAAGTGGCGAAAACGGACGAAAGAAATACAGCGAATGAATACAATACAGTATCGTATCTCAGCAAAAGATGGGAATAAACGGTTCTAGTGGACAGCAAGGAAATACGCAGAAGAAAGTCCATACCCCTCATGCACCCTAATCGTCCCCCTTCTTCAACTTCTTCTTCGCCGGACCATCATCATCGTCCTCCTTACGATTCTTCGGCGTCGGTTTAGGCCTCGGTTTCGCTTTCGGCTTTTCCTTGTCCTTGCCGTCGTCATCCACATCCATCGCGCTGTCGTCCTTCTTCGCTTTGGGTTTCGGCTTGGGCTTCGGTGCGGCTTTCTTCTTTGGCGCGTCCTCCTCAGCGTCGCTGTCGGCGCTGCCTTTGCTCTTCTTCGCCGGTGCTTTCTTCTTTGCGGCTTTGCCTTTGCCTTTGGATTTCATGAAGTCGCGGTCGCCGCTCGCGTCGGATGCGGTTTGGCCGCCTTCGTCTGAGTCGTCTGATTCAGAAGGCGAGCCTGCGTCTGATGATGAGGCTTCAAAGTCCTCGTCTATGAAGATGCAGGGAATGGATCAGAAGGTCGTGTCTCTGTGAGATCAATCTGAAGAACGTACCCTCTTCTGAATCATCGTCGTCACCACCCATCCTCGGTTTCGGCGCCTCCTCCCCACTGCTCGCCACACTCTGCATCTCCTCATCGTCATCGTCGACGTTCATGATCAACTCCCCCTCCATCATCTCATTCTTCACCTTCACCTTCTTCTCCTTCAGGTACGTCTCCGTGATCTCATGCTCCTCCTTGTTCACCGACGTGAACGAGTACTCCGGCCCGCTCTTCGTCACGATCTTCAGGTCGAACGTCCGCGCGGCGGTGGCACCCATCCCTGCTCCGAGACGAGAGAAGACGACCTGGTAAATGTCGGAGAGCTCGATGAGCGTAGGTTGTTTTGAGACGAAGAAGATGTATTTTTCGAGCATGAAGAGGTCGCCCTGGACTGCTTTCAGGTTGGCTTTGATGCCCGGATGACCGTCGCGACTACAAAATCGGTCAATGAAATGCTGCGCGTGAGATGTTTAGATACGTACCTCTGGAAGCTGCCAGCACCAACAATCTTCTTCCCTGATAATGCCCTGAACACTCCGGAGACAACCTCGAAGGTTGGGGCTTCATATGACTTTTGCAGCCTGTCGTATTTGGCAATCTCATCCCTAAATCATCGTCAGTAGCGCAATGCAGCGATCCGTCAGGAGCGAGACTCACTCCGATAGGTTCAATTCAGCAGTAATCTCCTCTTCCCGACTGAATTGCATGACCAGGTACTGGTACCGTGTCTGACCCTGACGGATCGGGGTATTGAGAGCAAGCTGACGGAGCACGCGTTAGAGTACTAGACATGCTAACTCTGAAACAGACACGTACAATGAACAAGACGTGCAGGTCATCCTTCGGGAGAAGGAAGAGTTTTGAAATACTGGAGAACATGATCTTGTAGTCATAGGTTTTTCCGCGCAGCCGCAAGAATTCTGGGAACATATCCACATCGTAACGACCTCTTGGTGTGAGCACGTTGACTTCCTCGAAGCTCAAAATGATATCTCCAGCAACCTGACCAATCTCGGCCTTTTCTTTGACGGCGTCGTGGAATGCCTGAGCGGCGCTGACCTCTTCTCCGTCGTCATCGTCGGAGGGCTGGGAGCCTGCGTCTGAGCCGCGTGGTTCCTTCGCCCGTGTTCCAGGGACATAGAAGCGGATCTCTACCATCTCGTCCGGAGAGCTTTTAGATGCCTTCTTGCTGGACGGGGCAGCGAATTCGAGGGAAACCTCGGTACGACCGGCGATGTTCGAGTTCGCCACGTGGGTCAACGGGAGCTCGAAGGACGTCTTGTTGGACACCAAGAAGGCAAGATCTTGTCCTGTGGCGCGAAAGGAGAAGTGCAACCCTAGGTTTGCGAAAGATTTCAAGGTGTGATTCAGGGTATATGCGTACCTTGGAAGTCCGTTACTCCCCAATTCCAGCCCTTGAAAGAAGTCTCCTTCGTCTCCAATGTCACGCTGAAGTGCTGCTTCATGAGCTGTGCCAGTTTGTCATGATCCTGTAGATTGTTAGCATAGCCTCTATTGGTGCAAATAATTTCATACCCACGCACCTCTCGTGCAAACCCGTCGAATGTAGCTCTCGTCCTATCCTTCAGTCCGATTCTGAGTTGGAAGTTTCTGGCAACCCTGATCCACTGAGCCCATTTAATGTCTCCAGCAGCAAAAGCAGTCAAGGCATTAGTTTCATCTCCCTTCCAACCTATGCCACTGCTGGCAATTCGGATTTCTATTTATGAGTATGTTTAGAAACGTCTGCAATAGATTATGAGCGACACAGGAAGGACTCACTGCCTACTTCTGGCCCCAGACCATTGTATATCCTCACAAACTCCGTAGTCATAACTTTTGGGTCTTAATTGTGGTGGTCGGAAGGGAAAGAGGACAGAGAAAGCAGAAACAGAAAGCCCGGTAATGGCGACGCGTTGCGGAGTTTGAAGGATCACGTGGCTCATTCTCGGCGCGTCATGGCAGGATTTCCCTTTGACCCTGAACCAGATAATCTTCCTCATCCAGCCACCAAGATCCTGTCTAACTTGATACCCTACCACTGCTATTTCGCGATCGTATAGTATCCGACTTAAACGCAGTAAATACCCGCGTGGAGAGACGGTAATCAGGAGCGGATGGAATCGTTGGAAACACGGTCTCGCGATGTCCAAGAGCGGACGTTCTGCAAATGGTGAGCTCCTTGACGCGTACAAAACATACTGAAGACTCACCAGGCGTGTCAGGCTGAATACTAAGCTCGAGTCTCATGGATATCCGCAAATGACTTCTCTCGTGAGAGACCTTTCCGATGGTGTCAAACTGATTCAGCTCATGGTGAGCAAATACAGTACAAGGATGACAGAACTCGTCGGTGACATTGTTTGTGCGTGCAGGAAATCATGGGTGAGAAGAATCTTTCATTGGTGCATGACGTGCCTACTCATTACGATACACAGGCGACACCTCCTTAGGCCGCTACAATAGGAATCCGCGAATGCGCGTCCAGAAGGCTGAGAACGTGAACAAAGCGTTGGAGTTCATTCAGTCAAGGGGTGTGAAGCTCACAAATATCGGCCCCGAAGGTGCGCCCCCTGCTCTGCACATATCGGTGTATGATCTCAATCCTCGCAGATATCATCGACGGAAACTTGAAACTCATTCTTGGGATGATTTGGACACTTGTTCTGAGATTCACCATTGCGGACATCAGGTGAGCCTCCACGCAATCCTGACAGTATTGTAACGCTGACCTTTTGAAGTGAAGAAGGTTTGTCAGCAAAGGAGGGTTTGCTTTTATGGTGTCAAAGGAAGACCGAGCCATATAAAGAGGTCGACGTTCAGGATTTCACGTCGAGCTGGTCCGATGGACTTGCACTGTAAGTTTTTTTCCGAAAAAAATACTAGATGCCTCTGAGCGAAGTCATTTAGCTGTGCACTGATTCATTGTCACCGACCCGACCTTATAAACTATGATCGTCTGGAAAAAGTACGTTCCTATGACCATTCACTCTTTTGCGCCACTCACCTCTCACCCCAGTCCGATCGACATGCCAACACTCGCCTCGCATTTAAAGTAGCCGAAGAGCATCTGGGAATTCCAGTAAGCATTCGTTGTTCTTTGGTAAAGCAGTTGTTTCTGAACTGTGGCACAGCAACTGCTTGATGTAGAAGATTTATGTGACGTTGCTCGTCCAGATGAGCGGTCTGTCATGACATACATTGCCAGTTTCTTCCATGCATTCTCATCCATGGGTTAGTTGCTCATCGCAAACCCTGCCCCGAATTGCTCTCATGTGCAACGATAGATCAGGCCGAAACCGTTTCCCGAAGGGTTGAAAAGTTTGCCGAACTCATGCAGTCTGTCTGGTTGAGCAAGAATGACTACGAAAAGCGCGTTAGAGAGGTCTGCAACCTTAATCTCTCTTTCCCAACAACATCCTACTTATTCTTTCCCTGTAGCTTCTGTCCGCCGTTCTTGAGATTCAAGCCCTCTGGGCAGCCATCAAATTCACTGGGACATACACCGACGCAAAGGAGCACGAAAGCAACTTTCAGAAGTACAAATCAACAACGAAGCGGACTTGGGTCATCGAGAAGCAGGACGTCACGACGCTTTTCGGGAATGTTCAAACAAAGCTGCGAACGTATGGTCTAAGGGAATACGTCCCTCCTGCCGGTTTAACCCTTGCTGTAGGTTGATACAGGCTTCATATTCAGTATGGGGTGAACTGACGCGACAATCGTGAGGTCTAGGATCTTGATGCTGCTTGGAATGCCTTACTTGCCTCTGAAGCTCGACGGTACAGGGCAATCAATGCTCAAATTCGAGAGTGGGTGATCTCGCCCCTTCCATAGCTTCTTCGTCGCTGACTCCACGATATAGAATCAAAGAGACTCTGCGTAAGAAATTCGCCGGTCTTGCCAACGAATTTGAACAACGGTTACGTGTCGTATCATCTGAATTGGCCAGTATCGAGGGTCCGTTAGAGGTCAGACAATGACCACCGTTCCCTCTGTACATATTGACGAAGTATCCGTCTTCTCAGGAGCAGCAAGAGGAAGTGAAGCGACTACAGACCCGAATACCAGACCTCTCAACGACGCTGGATGGTGTCGGAGTGGTGGACGCCGAATGCAAAGCTGCTAATGTGGAAGAGAACGACTACACGATCTTCACGTACCAAGATCTGAGGTTTGAGTTGGAACTCGTTGTGCAGAGCATCTCCAAGAAGATCGCGTTTATTGACAATCAGGTGTGTGGTTCTGATGATCCGGAGTTATTGAGATATTAAGAGAATGGGGATCCCTAGATTGTGTCGCGCAATATGACGAACTTAACGCCAGCACAGTTAGAACAGTTTGAGAGCACGTTCAGGTACTTCGACAAAGACGAATCGAATACACTGGAACAGTCGGAAATGACAGCTGCGCTGGCGAGTCTTGGGATCGTCTATTCGGACGAGGATATGGATATCATCTATGGTCAACTAGTTGAAGACTATGGCGCTATTACTTACGAAGCGTTCATCAACCTCTTAGTGCGCTAGTCATCCAATATTCTTAGGGAGGGTACTAAACGAAATTGACAGGTGGAGATCACGGAAGATCAAACTTCACCAGCGCAGTTGCGAGAATCCTTCCGAGGCATAGGGAGAGACAAGGTTCGTGCCCTTTTCCGCTCCCCCTGTTGAGCCAAGCTTCTCACTGAACTTCAATAGCCTTTCGTGACGGAGCTGGATCTCCGCGTTGCTCATCTTCCTCAAAGTGCGATAGACTACCTGAAGGAAGTCATGCCAAAGACTCAGAACAGCGTCGGAGAACCTGAGTACGACTACGAAGCGTGGTTGGATGATGTCTTTGCATGATTTGTCCCTCCGCCCTTTCAGTTCGTCTTGTTACCTAGTTATAGAAGCAGAGATCCCACACCAGTGTACCAGTATTTGAGTGAAACAGGGTTACAGATGACAGCAGCAAGTACAACAAAGTGCGATAAAATATGGTAGCTCTATCTATTGACCAACATGTGAAGGCTTCCCCTCGTCAGATATTAATGGTGTCAGTGAACATCCCCAACGAGCGAGCTCAGAGTCACGGGCACCAACATTCCAAGGATGATAAGCACAAAGCGCAACCGATTTCCCAGCTCATCCGACGCAGATTTTCCGGGCTGAAGAACTGTAGCGACAAACAGGAACGTTCCGCCCTATGAAGACACTTGAGTAATGATGATCTCCGATTGGAAGAAATCGAGCACGTACAGAAAAGAGCAACGCAGAGCCAGTCCAACTTTGATCGTTTGCCATGCCAAGTGCGGACATCACAGCATAGGAGAGAAGTGTGGAGAGTGGTGTTGCTGCGCTGAATACCGCGAGGTGTTTTTGGCAATCAAGGCGGGAAAGAGAGGTCGAGAGTAAGGAGGTCGATAGTGCTAACGCGGTAGGAGCTGCAACAGGTTCAACATGATGAGATCACAGCAAAACATTGTATAGCAGAGTTCGACTTACCTTTATGCACGATCAGCGCGACGAAGATAACTAGGGATAAGCCAGGACGCGAAGAGGCGTTACCTGCCAATGCAGACGAGCCAAGAGCGAGTCCGTCTGCAAGTGCGTGCACGACGAGACCCAGGGTCAGCGGATACGCTTTTCTCTTGCTCTCACTGTCTGAAGTCTCATATCGGGGTGGTTCCGAATTCGACTGAGACTCTCTTCCTTCCCTCGCCAGACCCTCCGCCTGTTCAAGCTCTCCCAACTCCACGTCAAACACCACTTGTCCGTTCGCCCCTGCAGATGACGTTCGTGCGTGCGTAGCTGATGGGTCCGGGTCTGACGTAGGGAGGATGGTGTGTGTGGAAGAGTGCGAGTGAGAGTCGTTTCGGTGAATGATGCGGTCGATGAGGAGCATGAATTTGAAGCCCATGAGAAGGGACATTGCAATGGTTTTCTTCGGAAAGAAGGGTGCTTCTGCACGGACGACTGTTTCCACGCCCCTTGATTGCGGTGTCAAGCAGGTCAGGCTATGCAGAAAGATAGCGCATGAATAGCAGACTCACTCCGGTATGATTACCCCCAACGCTGCGCCTAACAGCAACCCCGTTCCGAAGGTAGTCAACATAGCTAACGTAGGTTCTAATAATCGCATAGAAGCAAATATTGTCAGTCAGTGGCATTCGGCTCAGAACACAGTTACTCACTGGAGAAAGTGAAGGACAAGGGCAGAAACCCAATGGCGAAGGATGCCACCCCCAAAAGGGCGGACATGATGAGAACAGTGACAAGCCCGGACATTTCTGTAAGGTAGCTTATGTGTGTTTCGTGTGTTGTCTACCTCGACATCATTGCTCTTGAAGCTTGAGGTTGGATCAGCTCTGCACAACTCGGACTCGCTGCGGTTATTATTAGACGCCATGTACAAGCGCCAAGTCCTTCCAACTCAATCGCAAACAATTTGGCTCGTGCGTATTTTGGCCACATAGCAGCTGAGACAACTGCAAGTACATATCTTGGAAGCTACATGAGTGAGTAGCCGAAACCTACTATGAAAGAATCTGACTCAGCGACGGGTCAAATGGGCTGTATTCACAGTAGTATCAACGAAACAGAGCAATCGCTGGCTTTCAAAACGACAGTAGCTGCTTTCGAACAGCGTGTGCGGTGTCCGCATCCGAGTCGTTCACGTTCACGTTCTATATCTCCGAGGCATTCAGGTTGGTCGCGATGCCCTTCTTCCTTCCCCCACAACAATACTACAAGTCTGAGATTCCACCAGGCCCGCGCGCAGCTTATTGCCACGCTAATCATCAACCCGAGGGAGCTGCTGAAAACAAAGGTCTGGGTAGCAACATTGACTCAAATTGTCCCCGTCCACTGGCCACCCCTCCCCGCGGTACGTAATTCGAAGGCGATCGTAAGTTGAACGTTGCAAACATGATTTCAGTGAAGCTAAGTTCTTTCTCTCAATCGAGCCGCAATTTACCCCTGTCGCGCAGCGTATGGGAAGTGGGCACTCGGAGTCTGGCACCCCCAAAGATCAAGCCGTGAAGGAATATCTTCTCACTCTCCTTGACGATAAGATCACTCGCAACTATAGCGTTGTTCGTTTCATTGAGGCTGTATGGGGATTGCGCAGGGAGGACCTTAAGGAGCCAGGTGGGGGCTACATTCTCCCCGTAGACTCTCTCAAGGCATACGCAGGCGGTGTGTACGACAAGACTATGGCTAGCAACATCAAGGTCGAGCACTCAGCTTATGAACCCTTGACGGAAATATTCCTATCTATCATCAGACAAGTTAGGACTATCTATGGCAATGAGGACCCGCATCTCCGCGCATCTTTCGTCAAAACGGTCGATCACTTCGTTCAAGGGTCCTTTACCAACCCCAAACCCGATTTCATTTGGAGTTGGCTTCCGAGCCATAAAAATCAATCGTGGCTCTTGACGGCGCTGTGTGGTGGGTTAAATAAGACGACCACACGGGAGCTCATATTCAACACTATCGTGGATATCAATATAGTCACCAAGGTGAGACCGGCTGAGTGACATTATCCCCTATAGCCAGGTTCTCATTCATTTGCTCTTTAGTCGCGTGCATCGACGAAGGTTTCTGGTTCCTCTTTGGACTTCCGACAGACTGCGGCACCATCCGTTGTGTCTTCCTCTACCAGTGGTAGGAAACGTAAGCCAGTGGCCGATATTCCGAGCTCCCCTACCTCTACCCCTAACACAGCAAAGCGTTCCAGGACTCAGCAGCACACTTCCACGCGACATGCCATCGCTGAACGCCTGAAACTGCGGCAGGAAAACGCACTGTCGTCGCAATTCGTTCTACATGTCGCTCCAGAGGTCAATCCGCCGGTTGCTCCGCGTATCTCTTCGGCCCCATTGTCCACCGGCCCCTCATTCTCCATCTCGACAGCTCCGCCAAATGAAAACATCGCCGCTCACGAAATTCAGATCATCAAGGACCTCGACGAACTTGGATCTCACGGTATCCGTTCCTACGCCACTGGCTTCCTGGTTGTGAACTATAACATCACACTCTGGTACATTGATCGTATGGGTGTCGTGGAGACAGCGCCGTTCGACTTCGCGAAGGATCCACATCTGCTTGTCTATTTCATCGCCGCTGTCACTCGAGCTTCCATGACCTCACTTGGCCTCTCCTCTCTTCTCGAGTTCCCTCACTCTCATGCAAGGAGGGTACTCACTTGCGATACCTCTGCCATGTACAAGGATGCGAACATGGTACTCAACTCCGCCGTAGACATCAAACGCGACCTTGTCAAGAATCTGGAGTTCTCTATCGATGTCAACACAGACTCGGAGAGACCTCGACACATTGTTCCCACATACGGCGCCGTCGGTCGAGCCACGGTGGTTATTCCTGTCGTCGCCTCCGAGAGTACGGCGGCGAAGATCGATGTTAATTCTTCCGAGAGACAAAAGCTCGTCATAAAGATGTCGTGGCAGTCAAGGTGGCGGGATGGGGAGGACGATATCATCCGAGACATCCATACTGCCCTGGCAGCCAATAAGTCAAGAAAGGCGTTTCTTGATAATATTGTGAACCTCAAAGCGTCGATGACCCGTACTATGCAGGAGATGGAGCTTCCCCGAGCGAAGATGTTCACACCGGGTAAAGCGTATGAACGCGTCTGTCGAGTGGTTGTCATGCCCGAATATCTCCCCTTGACCGCGGTCAAAACCGTCGCGGAGTTTAAGAAAATATTTGCTGGTGTTCTCAGAGGTAAGCTGGCATTCTGCGATGGATTATTCTGCTGATACCAAATAATTCTTTCCGGGTTGCTAGGTCATAACGCCGTATACGAGGAATCACGCATTCTCCACCGCGACGTCAGCGTCAATAACATCATGTTCCACTACAAGGAAATCAATGGCCGTGTGGTTGCGGTAGGTGTATTATGTGATTGGGACCTGGCAAAGAGGCTGCCACCACCTGCTGTCAAGACTATTGGAGAAGACCTTATCAAAGCGCTGAAGGGTACAAGGGATTTACCGGATGCGAATGGCTTCGACATGCTTAAGAAGACACAACCGACTGTTCAGCAGCCGTCCGGGGTTGTTGCGGCAATCGACCCAGAGAAGGAAGAGAAGGCGTCCCGGTACAGGACGGGAACTGGGCCTTTCATTGCCCTCGACATTCTTTTATACTCCCGTGCTCCATTTCACCTCTACCGCCACGATCTCGAGTCATTCTTTTGGGTTCTCGTTTGGTTCGTGGCAACCCCAAAGACAATCATGTGGCGTCATTCGGGACTGGCTTTGCAACGACCTGAAGAGTATCGGCAAGGCAAAGGTGGCACTGCTTTCGCGTGCATTAGAATGGACCAAAGCGATCGACGACAACGCCGACCCGGAGTTTAAAGTACTCTGCAGGGCCATCGACAAGTTGCGCGTTTCGTTGATCCTTCCCCTCTATTTCAAATATACCACGGCTGAGGAGACCTACGCGGCTGCGTTGAAGAAGCTTGAGGAGAAGAATAACGGTCGGGACCGTGACGGTGGAGGTAACTCGGCTATAGCAGACGATTTGGGCTGGGGGGATGCCGAGACTGACTCCCAAGTCGCAAGTGAGGAGGAGGTCTCCAGCAAGGGCTATGCAGAGGTTGAGGAAGAGATGGAGAGGTCGATACATGCAACAGTCGTCGAACGAGAGGCCATCCTGACCTTCAAGACTTTCTTCCAATGTTTGCGGTAGTTTTGCGCAGGATGCATTCGTGACTGCATATAGTGATGTCTTGTGGTCTTGGGAATTGTTTTGTGAACCGAACTGAAAGGAAAAGGCGAGAGGCATTCTGTTCAAATGATGTTGGTCTTCACGATACCGTGACAAAGGTATGATAGTTTCACAGCGCGGCTTCCGATTCCTGGTAGGTCACGATAGGAGTACTATGCAGTAGCCATTGTACATATCGTCCAGATGATCATCTAAAAGTTAATCGTACTCCAGCAGCATATGTGCTAATATCCCAATTGTTTAATCTGTACATCTTGGTGAGATTACAACAGGTAACCGCCCAACCTCCAAAGTATAACAGTCTTTCATTATCCTTTCCCACTCGCTTAGGTCATAACCATCTTGGAGACGAATTTCTGCTTGCTGCAGCAATCGACAAATCACCATTTTCAGCTCCTTAAGGGCCAAACCTTTCCCGACGCAATTAGCAGGTCCGTACGAGAACGGATGATATGCGTTCACGTTGTGTGTAAAGGGAATCTTCAACCTTTCTACGGAGGAGGGATCGTCTGCTATTAGCCAGCGTTCAGGCCAGAAAGCGTCCGTGAAAGGAGAGAAGTTGCGAGGGTCACGGTGAACAGACCACGTGTGGACACGCACACTGGTGTTGGGCGGGACGTAACTGAGTAATATCCAGTCAGTATGTTCATCCCGAGATGAGATTGTACTTTTCCACTTACAGGGAGTTGATAAGCGTCCCACGTCGTTGGGTGGCACGTTGGCTGCCACTGGGTATGACGGGGTAAAGGCGGAGCGTCTCGTTTCTGATTGATGATTATTGAAGGGAGTCTTAAGTCCAATGACGGCAAGACAAAAGATCTCGTGACCGTACGTACATGACAGCGTCCAGGAAGTGCATCTCCGGATGGAAGGATGAGTCCAGGGAGTTTTCACCGGGAGGGTAAAACCGATCTATTTCCTCCTGAAGTCTTTTGTACTCATTGCGATGGGTTAGAAGAAGGAAGAGAATGTTACTGAGTGTTGCAGATGTTGTGTCGGAGCCGGCGATGGTCACAAGCCTTCCCTCAGCAACGACGACGGAAAGTGGCGGGGACTCTTTCGCAGAACCGTCCTCATTATTCTGAAATGCAAATTAGACATTTGCCCGGGTGATATGGACTGCCGGATGGGCTTACTAGATAGTGGAAGAGATCCTTCCTCTGTGTGCCGTTTTGGATTCTCGCCGTTGCGCGCGCAGCAGTCTGAGTGATGAGATTGTTTAGCGCACTCGGGATGTGATACCGGAACCATGGCAATATTCCCGACACGTTGGAGTCTCTGCGGAGAAAACGATTTCAGATCCAAAAGCACTTTCAAAGCTGCGGTTTACGAACGCGATACCATCCAGTAATAACTGCATAGACCCATCAACATCGCCGTCCCGCATGAGCTCAGACCCACCACCAAAGCTGAAAAAGCGTTAGAGCACCGTCATTGCGATCATCACAGTATACATACGCCATATCTCCCATAAAATCGAAGCTGTAATTCGAGTTTCATACGATCAGACTGTTGTGAATTTCAAGGTGGGAGCTGAGAGGACATACGAAAACTTCCTAAAAAAATCCGCTAGATCGACCGTCTGACCTTCAAACTTCATGGCCAAGCACGCTAGCTGCTCCACCCGTTCGGCGAGAGTTGGCTCGTACTCCTTGATAGCCGCGGTGCTCAGACCAAGAGTCCATGGGCGACGACGTTTAGCATGCATCTTCAGGTCACGCCAGCCAATCAACGCTCGATTGGAACTATATCTGGTACGGCCATCCCACACTAGATAGAAGAAATGCTCAGGGCACAATATCTTGATGAGTATCAGGTCTCGTGCGTGCTTACTAGGACCCTTGGGGAGCCCATTCGGGCCCATAATAGGCACAATGGCGGTGGCGTCGCGAAAGGATATTTCGTTAGGACCTGGACGGAGTGATGGGTATGTGGATCAGACTCGGGCACGTAAATAGATGACCGAGGAGGCTCACCGATCCTTACGACATCCGAGTTGTATTGCTGGTGCAACCTTTGTATGTATAGATGTCGCTTTCCGTCAGCAGCAGTCTTGTAAACCCATAATGCAGATAGCTTCAAGCCCATGGGACCGGGAAAGCCGGAAAGTGGATGGAAGGGAGAAACACGATAAAGGGCAATCGAGGTAAGCAATGTTGCGTGAAATGTCAGGAAGGCGATCGCAATAGAGGACGGTATAGAAAAGTGAGGGAGAAATACGACAGAGAGACAAAACGGCAGGAATAAAAGAGAGACTATCAAAGGCAGTCGGCGGAAGGGCTCAAATCGATTGAAGTATATATGGGTGAGCTATAGGGATGGTCAGCTCGAAATTGTGTCATGATCGGTGTATGGGACGCACCAATCCGACGGCCACAGTGACAAACACAGCGTCCAGTACAGAAATGGCGGGAGCCCCCTGCGAGAGAGAGATCATAACTAGTGATGAGAACTAAGTAGCACAGAGCACCGATGTAGGAAGAAGTGAGGATGATTCCTCACATCCGCAGATCCCTTTATACGAGCTCAGGCACTCCAAGCGTATTCCAGGACGGAGCTATATGACATCAGTGTCATAGAGTGCCCACAGCACCCGACACACTTCCGGCGTTCAGCACCTGGGGGCCGTGAGTAGCAGGATGCCAGTTATGTCTTGAGTGCTCCATAGCGGGATTCATTGCCCCAACTTCGATATCTCCGAAGTGTCCAGATGTTATGAAGTTGGGTTGCGAGGAGAACCGGACAGATATTTAGTAACCAACTGTGAAAATACCACGGTAATGGTTAGCGAAACAATGTCTTGCGAGGTGTGCTATTTCATACGTACCTTCCTCAGGCTCCTTGTGCAGCGAGTCATGGGAGGCGGGTCCGGCGAATGGCCGAATTCCTTAGTCCTTTTCACAATTGGGGCTTTCCTGACCCAAGGTCTCCAAAGTACGACAGGATGCAGAATCAGGTTTTCGAAGGGCCAGCATAGCAGGGTGAAACTTTTCAGTGCGGTGCAACCGTGAAGCACTTACGAGGATCCATCAGCAGAAATTCTCCCCAAAAAACGAGCCTGAAGATCCTGCATAATTAATAAGGCGAACCTGAGGTTCCAGGTGTTGTTCGACAACTTGGTATTATACCTGACTTCGGGGATCGGGGGGCGAGTTGTAAGGCGGCCATATTAATTTCCAATGACGGTCGCCAAGGAGGAATAAAAACTGCAGATAGACCGTGATTTAAACGCAAATGCGCAATGGTTTGAGGATTGCCAGCCTGGGCGGCGAACGGACAACCAAGCACAATCAAGTTGAACAGGGTTGAACAGAGCGTCGGCATGGCGGCCGATCGGCAATAAAGGTCAATTGGTCCGAAGACTCCGAACCTATCAACCGGACTCTGCCGGCGTCAGTCACCTAGTCCTTGCGCTTTGTAAGAGTTTTTCAACCTAGACATGGCCAACCATGCTCGCGTTATTCATATACTGACCACCGACATTTAGATTTTAGATTTTAGTATTCAAAATTCTCCCAAGTGCAACAGAGAGGCAGGTCAAGACAATGACACCGCAATTCACTTTGCGAACAAGCCAGCCTGGCAGCTGTCCAGTACTGTGGGTTTTTAGTCCCCCTTGTCCGAGTCATGATGATCTTCAGTTGTGGTGCGTAGATTATACTCTGCTGCTGTTTCTGGCACGACGATATAACTCCGAGTGGCTTATGCGTTCTCTGAACGTTTACAAAGCGATGTACGGGTACCCTCTCCAGGACGGGCTGCGGAGATCATACATTGCATATCGGTTGGAATGATCCGCGATACAGGGTGTAGCAAGGTAGGGGACGTGAACTGCACAGATATTCCACCGTTGTCGATACTGGTCAATGCGAAAAGAGTGCGTCCTGGGAGCTGAACTTGGTTGATATCTTTGCTGAGTTCATCTTGTTGAAGGTCTCGGTCATGCTCTGGTATCTCACGTGTAAGTCAGCGAGGCAAGCCCATGATGCATGATGTGGTGCATGAGGCAACCCTCTGTGAGATTTCAGCAACATGCCGCTGAGGGGCAATGGTTTAAAAGGCCGAGTCCAGTGTCTATGAGCTGCTCCCCGTACGAAGTTGATCCCATATCCTTACTGAAAGTAGTGGAAACATGCATCCTGTCTCTTACCTTTTGCCCTTCATCCTCCCCATCGTTGCTTTCGCTCATGATGATCATGCACATGACGACCAGATTCCCCTTGACTATGTCAAATATCCTTATCAAGCCCAGTACCCTGGGGACAATACAGGCAAGCTTTCTCCTACACCTTAGCAATACATCTGACCTCCCTTTGTGTAGTGATGGCCGACTCGGTCTTCTCTGGAATCACGACGTTCGCTAAGCTTCCCTGGGTACAGTGTTTGGGAAAGCACAAGGACGAAAGTTTTGACATCGCCTTCATCGGAGCTCCTTTCGTGTGTACTCTACCATCTGCGTTTGAATGATTCACGACTCACCTTGGATGATCACCAGGACACTGGCACTTCATACCGACCCGGAGCTCGTTTTGGCCCCGCTGGTATTCGTGCTGGTTCCCGTCGTCTGACACTTTACGGGGGCTATAATGTACCCCTCGAAATTAACCCCTTCCTCTCTGGCCTCAAGCTCGTTGATTGCGGCGACATTCCCGTCACTCCGTACGACAATAAATTTGCCATTCAGCAGATTGAAGATGGACACAAGGAACTCCTCCATCGCAAGACGTTCTCCCCTCTTGGCAATGACTCTGTGACTGGCGAGCCTTTAGTTCCCATCTCAAAGGACGGCAAGCATCACCCACGTTTGATCACTCTTGGAGGTGACCACACCATTGTTCTACCACTTCTTCGCTCGATATACTCCGCTTACGGCGCGATTTCCGTCATTCACTTCGATTCTCACCTTGACACCTGGAAGCCTCAAGTTTTCGGTGGCGCTCCCTCTTCTCAGGCTGCCATCAACCATGGAACCTATTTCTACTGGGCGAGCCAGGAGGGTCTTATCAAGAACGGATCATCAATTGCAAGTGTTTTTATTCCATTTCTCCTCCCTCCTCTCCCCTATATCCCCATCTTCCAATTCAGAGCACACGATCCTAGTTTCATTCGTTTGTTTCCACCCGTTATCTAGCATGGCGCCATTCGGACAACCCTTTCTGGGCCCGCTGACTATGCAAACGACGATGACTCTGGGTTCCAAAGGATTGAAGCCCGTGAGATAGATACAATTGGTGAGTTATTCAACTGTACCTCGTGTAAGAGAAATGTGCCCGCTGACTTGCCTGCAGGTACGGATGGTATCATCAAGAAGATCCGTGAGGTCGTAGGCGACAGACCCGTATACCTTTCTATCGACGTTCGTCTTACTTCTTTCTCCGCTTCTCCGCAACCACGCTCACCTTGGTTCGCCGACGCAGATCGACTCGATTGACCCTGCTTTCGCGCCAGCGACCGGTACACCCGAAACAGGCGGCTGGTCCACTCGCGAATTGCGCACCATCCTCCGCGGATTGGACGGCTTGCACATCGTCTCTGCCGACATCGTGGAGGTGGCACCTGCGTACGACACGAACGCTGAACTGACCACGATGGCCGCTGCGGACGTGAGTCACACTGTTATCTGGACATGAGGCGACGGTTACTGAATGACGTTGTCCAGGTGCTTTTTGAAGTGATGAGCGTCATGGCGAAGACACCCTTGGGTAAGGTCCAGAAGTGATTGTTGAATGCCAAAGTGCGCGTGCGCGATGCCGAAGCTGCAGCGCCTCGTTTTCTGTTTCTTTCCGTTCAAACTTTCAAGCGTTTGAGTTTTCTCATACACGTTGTGATCGGTCCATGTGTACAATATCGTGTTCTGCCTTTCTGATACCATGATCAAACGGGCCCCTGGAGCTCCCTTGTGAGTCTACATAGGTTTGATCGGGCGAAGCAACGTTTCACGCGCTCGGGTCGTAGCTTGAGCAGAAAACAAATATATTATCGACTCTAATCTACACAGCGGTCTATCTACATCGCAAGCACAGCTATGATTCAGCACAAAGTTCATTCCGTCTAACAGCCTCTAGAAGGACACACAAACCCCCCAATCTTATCGCCACTGCCACTGGATATTCCAGACTCACAACAAGATCTTCTCCTCCCAATTCCTCCATTCCTCTCACACCGACAACGGCCAAACTCTAGGCAATCTCAGACTCGGCAGACGGCAGAGCGCGTTCGTACAACGCACGCCGCTTTGCCTCTGCCTCGTTTCTTTCTATACCTTTCTGGACCTCTTTATCCCAGTCAGTAGCCAGCCAAACCGTGCCGTACTCCCCGATTCCGACAATGAACAGGGCAACGACTTGCCCTGAAAACCATGCGAGCGTCCGTAAGCAATGAGAATGTGCTGATGGGTGAACGGGATGCACGAACCGATCCAGAGACCCTCTAATCCGCGGTGAGTGCGTGGGTGGAAAGCCAGGGTGATACCGAGAGGCAGAGCCAGAACGTAGTAAGCGACCAAGTTGAACATCGCGCCGAGATGTTGACGTCCTAGGACCACATGTCAGGGAAAACTCACCACCGATGGGCTGCGTGCGATGTATGTAATCACGCACCTTGTCCGCGGAGCACCCCTCCGCACGAACCGGCGAGACCATCTGCAATCTGAATAGAGATAGGTAGGAGTCGTGTGAATGGCGAATTGGCCTTGAGGTTGATGAGGAAGAACACATGCCTGGAATGATGCAACGAGGGGGAGAACCTGGCTCACGAGATGGACGACGGCTTCGTCGTCGCTAAACATGTAGCCGTACACCTATGCAGAGTGAGGGTCAGTGTGAGAAGTGTGAAAAAGAGGGTGCGATTGCGGGAGGACGTTTTTGGCCGCTAGCATGGAGGCCATGACTATGGACCCGATAATCACGCTCACGAGGGCGGCAGCATGGCTTGCCCGTTTTGCGTCGTAAGCGGCACGAGCTCCAATGAGGTTGCCTACTCGAGTGGATGCAGCGATACCTGAGGGACCATGTGGTTAGAGTACAACTGGAATACGACTTCAGGGAAGCCCCACCTATTCCGAACGGAATGGAGTTGAGGACCTCGTCGGTCGTCATGATAACAGCTTGTGCAGCGAGAGGGATGGCGCCTAGACGACCAGCTGCGAGTGCAACGATCTGAAAAGCGGTCCTAAGGGGTACGAATGTTTAATAAAATTCCCAAAGTTGAGTAGCCACTCACCATTCGGTCCCAACCATAAAGATCCCGGGAACAGCGAGCTTGATGAATTCCCAACAGCTCCTAGGGTCGAGCACCGCACGAAGCTGAAGCCCCTCCCAGGTCTTATTCCGATGGAAGGTAGGACTGATGTAGGTCAGTATAATTAGTACGAAGAAACAGAGCCAGTACGTGATGGCGACTGCAACCGGCGAGCCAAGGAAACCAAGTGGGGTATAATGTATGAGGATGATGTTGAGGGCTATATTCACGGGTGCTACCAAGACGAGGGCGATGGTGGAAGCACGCATGATACCTGACAGATCCCATCGATATTGTTGTGCGCTTCGACTGTGAAAAGCATACCTTGACATTGCAGATATTTCTTTAGACTTTCGAATGCAATGTATCCAGGTGCACCGAAGAGGAATACTCGCAAATAGGTTTGAACGTCTTCGCTTACTCTTTCTCCCTGACCCAGAAGGAGCAGAACAGGGCGTGCCCGGATCCAAAGTGCCGATACCGGGATGAAGAGGGCCCAGAGGACGATGACACAACGTTGAAAGTGAATCGAGACATCAGAAGGTTTCGTCCCGCCGGTGAACGCTTGAGATGCGAGGGTATCGAGAGCAGTTGTTCCTCCAAGGGCGATGCACATACCTGTTAGACCTATGGGATCAGTTGCTCAAGGAGGAGTTAGGAGAACCACTCGCCAGTGACGAACGCGAACATGATTGCAAGGGCGGCGGCAGACAATTCGTCAGGACCGAGACGGCCTACAATCAGAACACTGATAGCCTGTATTGAGTTCTGCAGGATATACGAGAGGATGACTGGTAGAGGAGGGTCAAAACGCGACGTCGACGGGGACTTGTGAATCGTTCACGATTACCTGGGATGGAATCTATGAACAAATCGACGCCCACTGCACCAAACGACTTTGCGGAATTTCCAGCTGCCTCATCGGGCAAGTTGACGGCGGCGATGGAGGACGGGCCGCTGTGGGGGATATCCAAGGTGTTTAACGGTTTTTTTTTGCGCAACAAAGGCTGGTTTTCGTCGGCCATTTCAGCGGGGGTGAAAGAATGAGATAATGGTTCGGCGGGGTCCGTCCTTTTTATGCAGAGGACCTCGAGGCCGACCGCAAGGCGGCCAGTCCCTCCGATCCTCCGTCCAGCCCTCCGTGGGTCTGCCAGTGTTGGCCGAGGGACGATTAGCTCTGACGGAGAGGGAAAGCCGGCAATCGCCGACATCGCGATATACTTATAGCCTCTCCTCCGCATACCGTCCAAACTCAGAATCCGCGTCCATCTTACCACCAACCCTTCCCTCTCCTCCATCTTCTTGTCCTCTTCATAAACAATGGTATGTAACTCCGCATCGTGCTACTGAGAATCAGTCGCTGACATCGCGATTGTGCACAAAAAAGGCCTCCGGTGTTGGTGTCAGTGGCGAATGTGCCGGGATCTACAACGACCTCAAGCTCGGAAAGAAGTACAAGTACATCATCTACAACCTCAACAAGAACTACACCGAGATTATTGTCGAGAAGACCTCTACCTCCACCAGCTACGACGATTTCATTGCAGATCTCCCCGAGGCCGAGTGCAGATGGGCTGTCTACGACTTCGATTTCGAGAAGGAGGATGGTGGCAAGAGGAACAAGCTAGTATTCGTTTCCTGGTGAGCAAAACTTTCATTCTGATAATTTCATATGCATATGTTGTGCGGTATGCTCGTGGATCATGTGCTGATTCATGCGATGACCCTCTGATAGGTCTCCCGACGATGCGAAGGTGAAACAGAAGATGTTGTTCGCCTCGTCTAGGGATGCCCTCAGACGCAGCCTGGTCGGTATCGCAGCAGAGATCCAGGGAACCGAATACAGCGAGGTGGCATATGAAAGTGGTATGTCTCATCCGTCCACTACATAGCCTCCCGCAGCTCTAATCCTTGTCCTTTCTTAGTGCTGGAGAAGGCCTCACGCGGCCACTGATCGACGGCTTTTGGTTCATTATCCCTCCCCGTCTCATTCTATCAGCCCTTTCTTTCGGCGATAATATCTGCCTTCTCCCCATTCCTGTTGTGTATTCTGAGATCTGAATCGATTGAACTCTACCACGCCTCTCCCCTACCCTTATTCAAGATTTTTGTGGTTCCATCTTTTTATGTAGAGACGTCGCAGCTGAACCTTCGAAGAGGATATAAGTAAGATAGCAGTGTATCACAAGCGCAGCACAGTAAAGAATGACATCCCAGTTGACGATGACGTGCAGCTGCGGCGCATTGGGTGTGGCGATGTCCGCGGGATTGAATCCAGAAAAGATCACATTTGGTATGACGGATAATCAACCAGCATGTACAGGTATAAAGGGGACGATCGCAAAATGATCCAAATCCGACATATGCTAGAGAACGAAAACCTACTTGCTTTGCTTCCCCTTCTTTCTGAACACTCCATCCTCCCCAAGTAACCCAATGGCTCCCGTCCTGCGGAATTTAACATCGAAAACTTGAACGCTGAGTGTATGGACACGGCTGGTCCGGGAACGCCATGTCCTCTTCATGATACGAGGATTCCCATCTCCTTCCACCTCTCCCAAAGCAAACCGATCCCGACTGGCGCACTGGGAGCGCCCTTGATATCCTTCACATCCAAGAGTTCATACTCCTTCCCGAACGCAAGGAAGTGGGCAAACAAAGAGTTGAAGTGCGGCTCGGAGCGGAGATGGAGAATCTGAGGGTAGTGCGCGTGGTACAGGTGAGCGAACACGCGTAGGAGTTGGCGGTAAACGTGCTTGATGGTGGAGGGGAAGTTAGGGGAGAATTCACGTCCTAGGGTACGTGTTTAGGGTTGGGACATGTCATGCGTGAGTGGTTGCTGACGTACCAGATCGTGTGGGGAATACGTTCTCATCGTTCAACAAGTTCTCTACCCAGGTCATAACATAATCAATATACGTGGGTGCAGGAAGTTGGACGCTCTTGCGATCTTGGTTGATCCAAGTGTAGTTGAGTCTGAGTAAGTGAGAAGTTAGGTTACACATATGCAGACAATGAGTCAAACACGTACTGTGGACCGGCACTCATGGTTGGACATGACTGAGACGTGCAGCATTCTGTCAATGCGCCATAGAAAAGGTTCAAATTCTGGTAGAAGTCGAATACTTCAGAAGTTTACTATATTAGCTGATACTCCGATGTAGGTATGGAAAGATGTGACGCACCATTGGACGCGACCCACTCCAGAACATCTACATGTTTCGGCTGCATCACGATAGTCTTAAAGTTTCCAACGACAAGGGCAGCCTCCACGAAAGGACTGCAAAGGTAAAGGGGTTTCGGAGCCTGCGTTCCGGTTGGGCTTGGTGGTGGCAGGGATTCGGTGGAAGGGAAGGTAGCAGAGGTCGGGGTAGTGGATCTTTTCGGGGGCCTCGGTGCCCCTCGCGTCATAGATCGTCTACATGAGAGTTAAAGTCGACCTGAAGAACGCCAGTTGAGCTGTGTAAAGTACATACCCAATTGAGTTAAAGAACGACATGGTTGCTGTAGGACGGCAACGGTGAAGTATTCGCCAGCAAGTCTATTCCAAATTCGTTTTTAGCCTTCTTGAAGTCGAAAGAAAGTAAAAGAGCTTGTCCGGATGCAATAGGAATGGTCGCCAGGGGCGACGAAGAGCAGTTGATCACAGCACGATGGCAGAGGTCCTGCCTTCCCAATTCGGAGACAGTCCGCGGGGGACCACGTGGCTCAATTTGCTCCTGTTTGATTCAAAGGCCGTTGGACAACAAGAACAAATAACCCGCCCTGTGACCGGATTGGGAAACCACGCGGAGACCTTTTCGCACTCAACCACGTCCTCGTCGCCATGAAGAGGACACGACGACAAACCAAGCAGGCGGCAGCTGCCGCTGGTGATGACAGCGACGCAGGGCCTTCCCACACTCAAGAGACCTCTCCTAATCACACTCAACCGTCGTTCTTTGTTCCTCTTCCAGATGACCTTGACACGGACCAGCTGTCCGAGATATTTCCCCAAGCATCGTTCGAAACACCATCCCCAGAGGACATTGCTGCCTTATACAGACTTGTTCTTGCTCAGAATACGGAGCTTGACACGACGCAGCGTGAGTTGGAGGAGGCGAAGGCCGAGGTGGAGAGGCACGAGGTATCTTTGGATCAAGCTTTGCATGACAAGGAGACGGGAACCAAGGAGCTAGAGGCATCTTTGGAGAATGTACAGAATGAGCTGAAGCAGTTGAAGCAGGAACGGGATGAGCTCGGTGCGTGTGCTCTCCCGTCTCACATCCTCATTGTGTTCATGTCATTGTGGCCACTTAGCCTCTGAGAGGAACACACTCAAGGAGAAGCTGGCATCTCTTTCTACGACTCAATTAACGTCTAGTGCCGAAGTGGAATCACTCAAGAGCCGTGTTGAGGACGTGGAACGTGAAAAACGCGACCTCATTGGTGTCGTGAGTAGGCTGAAGGAGGATAGTACCCAGAGAGATGAGGAAATCCAAACACTACGCTCCGACCTCCGACAGGCGCGGCAAGAACAACAAACACTTTCTGCTCAACTCCGGGAATCTCGCTCAGCTGAAACCTCGACAAAGTTCAAGATCGACTCTCTTTCGCAGCAACTTCAGCTTGCGAAAGACGAGGCTGAGCGGTCGTCGAGGGACCTTACCGAGAAGTCTGAGGAATACTCCAAATACCGCCGCGCGAAGAATGCCGAGCTCGCAGAGTTGCAGGCTGCGCATGACACCCTCGTGCAGGCTCAGGCTGCGTCAGAAAGCACACTCAAGGCGCTCCAGTCCGCACACGCTTCCCAGGCTCACCAACTCACCCAGGCATTGGCACGTATTCAAGACCTCAATGGACAACTCGCTGAACAGGAAGCAACCTACTCCAGCGAAGCGACCAGTCTCCGACGCTTGATTGACATGATGGAGGAACGGGAGGCTCAGGCGAAGGCTATCGTGGATGGCATTGAGAAGGAGTGGGCCGGTGTAGGTGAACGCGCCGAGAGGAGGGAGGCCGTCCTGCGAGAGGAGATCGAAGCTCAGAGGGAACGTGCTGAGGAGGCCGAGAAGCGTCTTGCGGATATGAAGAAGGTCATGGACCGTATGGACCGAGGAGAGTTCCCCGTCCCTGACGGAAGCATGCCTGGTACCCCAGCTCGTGGTATCTCTACTCCCGTTCGCAACATGGCTCCGGACTTCTTGACGCAGGGTATGATGGGTCTCAGCCCTACTGTAGCCATGGCGAGTAGGGTTCAAAGGGGCGGCAAAACCTTCACAGAAGTCTACGCGGACTACGTCAAGCTTCAGGAGGAGTTCGCGAAGAAGTCTATGGAGTACGACCACATGGACAGAACCTTGACTGCAGTGCTTGCTCAGATTGAAGAACGGGTACGTGATTCCTTCGTCCCATTCATGCGAATCTAATTTTTTCTGTAGGCCCCCATCCTCGCCCAACAACGTCAAGAGTATGAACGTCTGCAATCAGAGTCATCCCAACTTGCCTCTCAACTTGCTCAAGCGCTAGCTGAGCGCGATGCAAATAGTGCCGCTGCCGCCGAAAGCAACCAGAAGCTTGCTAAGAGTACTCGCGAGAATGACTTCCTCAACAAGCAGCTCGAAGATCTTGGCCGCCAGATTCGGGTATTGCTCAAGGAGCTCGCGCGTCTTCAGGACCCCAGTATTCCGGCTGATGAGGAGCTCGAAGAAGATCCCTCTACTCAACCTGCAGACAACATCGAAGCCGTCATTACCAACAACCTCGTCCTCTATCGCTCCATCCCTGGCCTTCAGGAGCAGAACCAGAAGCTACTCAAGATCGTTCGGGAGCTTGGCGCAAAGATGGAAGCGGAGGAGAAGGAGTACCGCGAGGAGCTGGAGGCTGAGCAGAGCGAGGCCGTCCGCGAGGCACACCAGGCTATCAAGGTTCTGCAGGAACAACTCGAGGCGCACAAACGCAGCAGCGAGATTACCATCCAATCATTCGCAAAGGAACGCGACGCGTTAAAGGCCACATTGGCGCGTGAGCGTTCTGCAGGATCGACTCGAGTAAACGGCATCAACGGTTACGGCTCAAACAGCATGGAGCTTCCTGAGGACGTTGCGGATATTCAGAATCAGTTCGAGGTTTACAAGACGGAGATGTCGGCTGACTCTGGACGCTTGCGTGAAGACCTTCTCAACTCTCAGCGAGAAGCCGCTACGCTTGGCACAGCTCTTGCAAAGGCCAATGCGAAGATTGACTACCTCAACGGTGAGTGAGCCGGATCTTTTAGCGTTTCTTGATACTCATATAGGTTCCTCTGGAAGAACGCCATCGCATGCTCTCCGAGCAAACCACCATGCAGAGAGCAGATTTGGAGCGTCTCGATAAGCGAAACCACGAGCTCAACGAGAAGTATACTCGCGTTTCTATTGAGTGCAATAGGTATTCAGAGGATATCGTGGCTGCGAAGAGCGCTGCAGAACAGCTCCGGAACGAATGCGCCAACCTTCGTGCTGAGAAGAACATCTGGGAGGTAAGTTTCCAGACGAATGCATGCAACAATATGTCACTGATCTTCATGCTCAGAGCGTCCAAAGTCGACTCGTTGAGGAGAACAAGATTCTTACACTCGAACGCTCACAACTATCTGATCTCATGGCCAACGTTCAGCGGATGCATGGTGATCTTGAACGTTCTGGTGAGAACGATAGGCGGCGACTTGAGAGTCAGATTCAGATGCTTGAGACGCAAACGTGAGTCAATTAATTCGTGGTTACCCCTGTTCTTTTGGAGGTGTCTCACAACCTATTAGTCAAGACCTGCGAACTCAGTTGCAGCAAGAACGTGATTCTGTCCGAAGCGTCAGCCTCCAGAAGGATATTGAACTCAAGGAATTGCGCAACAAGTTGGAGAAGGCTGTTAGTACCGCTCCTTACTTCTGCACATGCTTCTTCTCGGTGCTGACAATCAGTATAGACCCAAGAGTACTCCCGAACTCGTGAAGGCCTCGCAGTTGCAGAGACGAGCAAGAAACACCTCGAGGATCAGGTCGAGCAACTCACCAGGCAAATCAAGGGTGCTGAAGAGAAACTCGCTGTATACGAGAGGCGTCCAAGCGGTGTCAACGGCATTGGTCAACATCAAGATCAAGACTTGAGTCGTGAGCAGCAGCTTGAAGCTGAGGTTGCTGAGCTTCGGTGAGTTGGTTAATGCGGTCTGTATCAAATGGTCGCCTTATTTTGGTCCTTCCAGTGCTGCTTTGAAGGTTGCGGAGGTCGATCTTGCGACTGCTCGATCCCATGTGCAGCAATTCCAGGAGATCAGTCAGGCCAGCGAGGCTGCACTGTCAAGTCTCAATGCGACGTACGACGAGTACAAGTCCACGACCGAAGCTCAAATCACTTCTCGCGAGGTATGTCCTACTTAGACTGCCGTTAGGATCTAGCTCATCATCTTTTAGACCGAATTCATTGCTCTTGAGGACAACTTCGATGAACTCAAGAAAGCCCACACTGAGCTCCAAGGAAAGGTTAAGGAGATGCAGAAGACATTTGACGCTGAGCGCGCTGCTTGGAACAACGACAAGAAGACTCTTGAGGGTACTATCTTCGACATGTCAACTTCGGAGAAGAACATCGAGTCGGACCGAGAATCACGCCAGAACGAGATTCGTCAGCAAGAGGAGAGGGCGAAGGCAGCGGAGGAGAGGTACTCGCGTGAGATTGTTGCCCATGCGGAGGCGATCAAGGTTGCGGAGGAGTTGCGTCAGGAATTGGACAAGGCTCGTGCTGCTGCGATAGAGGGCCAAGCCGCGTCTTCCACTGCCCAAGCTAAACTCACTGCGTCCGAAATGAGCTGGAAACAGCAGAAAGAAGCTCTGGATAAGGAGGTCGCCGATCTCAATACCAGGTACGTATCCTTGTTCCCCATCTTCGCGCGCGATACTTATAACGGTGATAGGTGCAAAGACCTCGCGGCACAGAATAACCTTCTTCACCAGCATCTGGAACATGTCACATCGCAAGCTGCTCAAATACGCTCAGCCGCTGACTCTTCAACACCTCTGACCGGAGAAGGTGACAGCAATGACGACGCAGACACGAAGTTGGCCGAGCTTCGATCGGTTGTGGCTTACTTGCGCAAGGAGAAGGAGATCGTCGACCTCCAACTCGAGCTGAGCAAGCAAGAGAACTTGCGGTTGAAGACCCAGATCGACCATCTCAGTCAGAATTTGGAGGAGACTCGCAAGACCCTTTCAGAGGTATGAAACTAGAATCGTCTAACCTAATACTTGGAACTCATCATAATTCAGGAGCGCGAGCGTGCTGTCGAGGTTGCTACATCGGAGACTCAACACGCTGAACTTGTCGAACGCATCAACCAGCTTAGCATCCTCCGGGAAAGCAACGCTACACTCCGTGCAGACTGTGAAACACACGCGAAACGTGCACGGACGCTCGATGCTAAGCTCCAGGAGCTCACTGCTGAACTGGATCCCATCAAGGAGCAGCTCCGTGTCGCACGCGCTGAGTTGGAGGCTCGTGATAAGCAGGTCAATCGCCTGGAGGATGAGAGTCAGTTGTGGCAAAAGCGTAACGCACAGCTTCTCACCAAGGTTAGTGACTGGGTTACCGGTATGTCATTCAAACATCTACTAACTCCCGATGATGATAGTATGATCGCATCGACCCCATTGAGGTTCAAGCTCTCAGAGACCAGATTCAGAAGCTGGAACTAGAGAAGACTGAGGTTCAAAAGGCTCGCGATGAGATCAAGACCCAGGTAAGACCCACATTTATGCATTAGGACTGGTTGTACTCATTCTGTTACCGCAGCTTGACGCAACACGTGAAAGCGTAGAGAAGTTGAAGGACATTGGTCGCAAAAACAATGGTATCTTCAAGACTCGTACCGAGGTGTTTACGAAGGAGAAAGCCGAGATGGAAGCGAAGCTCAAGGCTTTGGAAGCTCAGATTGTCACTATTACCGAGGAGCGAGATGCCCTGCGGTCACAACCTGCTGTAGACACGACGGCTTCTGCACAGCGGGAGACAGCCCTCCGACAGGAGCTCGAGAGCTTACGCCAAGACAAGGCGACCCTGGAGAAGGAGCTTGCGGATCTCAAAGCGTCGTCATCGTCCACAGCGATTCCGGATTCTGCGCAGGCTGAACTTTTGGTACGTGCTTTGTGTCGCGGATGAGATGTATATTCTCATGCGGGCTTCTATAGGCTAAGGTTACCCAGGAGAGAGACAGTCTCGCAGCAGAAAAGGCTACTCTAATCCAACAACTCGAGAGCCGCCCAGTCGGTGTTCCCTCCGGTGATGCTTCAGGAGCATGGGAGACGGAACGAATCACTCTCACTAAGTCGCGTGATGATGCCCTCGCTATCGCACAGGTGCGTCAGTTGTACGATGTTCTTCAGAGTACCCTATTTACTCGAAAATAGGCATCCTCAAAGGAATTGGCGACCGCTCAAGATCAAATCAAGCAATATCAGCAGTCAACTGTATGTTCACTGTCCACTGTATGCCATTTACAGATGCTCATAACATTTATTTTCCTTAGGGAACGCTTCAACAGAGGTTGCAGGATACTATGAAAGCTCGCAATGCCGACCGTGAAAATGCACAGAAGAAACTGAAGGAAGCTGTTGACGCCGCTGTTAAGAAGGTGCAAGAGGAGATGCAAAACGCTATTCCAGGCTCGACCGATGAGATTGTCAAGAAGCATCAAGAGGAACTACGAGCACTGGAGGAGAGGTTGTCAAAGAAGTACGAGGAAGATCTTAAAGCGGCAACGGCATCTGCTTCCAAGCCTTCCGACGCTGTCTCTGATGCGGACCAGAAAGCTATCGTCGAAGCTGCAGTTGCCGCGGCTGTCGCTGCACGTGAACAAGAACTGGCTAAGCTACACGAGGAAGCTTTAGCGAAAGCGATGGAGGCTGGTCGGATGGAATCCTCGGCGAAGGCGAAGCTGAAGGACAGCCAATTGATCAACGCACGGGCACGACAGAAAGAGCTGGAGGCCCAGATCAAGGACCTTCAAGACAGAGGCGTCATCCCCGTACCACCGCCGAAAGGGCCGGCTGCGAAAGCCGCGCCCACCGCTCCCGCTGCAGGTCCATCACAGTCCAAACCGACACCCGCACCACCCGTCACTCGTGCTGCATCTGCCGGAGCTGTCGCGAATAACTCACTCCCTCAAAGGCCTGGTGGTCCAGCGATGGCTACTGGTGCTGTTCGTGGAAGAGGAGGCGCACCTCGCGGCGTTCCTCGAAATCTTGCCACTGCTGCAGGCCTGAGTATCCGTGGCGCAGGTGCTGCCCCTGCCGCCACAGAAGGTACGAGCGGAGGAGTCGGTGTCTCCATCATGGGAGCGGCTGGGAAGCGTGCTCGGGACGAAGGCGATAGCGATTCCTCACTGGCGAAGCGATTGAAACCCGCTAATGCGCCTGCTGCTGGCGGGGGTCCCGTCCAACTCAACCGGAATCGAGTCCCTCCGCCGCCTCCACAACCGCAGTAGTTTGTTCTTCTGTCCCCTCTCGCATACTTGTGCTGTCAACTCGACAAAATCTCATCTATCCTACGCTGTCCCGCTATTCATTTCCCTGTATTTTTATCAGCCCTCTTATCTGTTGTTTGCGTTTTCTTGCATCCAGGGACTTGTCTCCTCCCCGCTCGGTACTGTCTCTATCTCGTACTCGCACACTGTCTCGCAATTGTAGATTTAATCATCTATTCAATCAAGCATGAGGTCACAGACCCAAGAAAACATGAGGGAACATAAAGATGAGTAAATCAATCATCGTGAGCATCAGTGAATAAGGAGAACGTGAGGATACGGGACGTGGGTGGGAGAGGGGTCATGAAAGCGACGTTAGCAGAGGATTCGTTGCAACGACAAGTGAGGAGGGACGTGGGAAGGACGTGAGAGGGGAGTAGAAAACGTGTGAGCGTTACGAGCACGATAGCAAATAGGATAGCGGGAGCAGAGAGGATATGTGAGGAACGAAATCAAAACAGATGGCACAGGAGAAAAGTGACGTGAATCAAACTCGAGGAAATGGTAGAGGAGAGAAAAGAATATGTGGAATGTGGGTTTGATAAACAATGCATGTGAGTTGATATGAATGAATGAACGAATTGGGCAGACGGATAGATAGATCGGTGAGTGGGTATGTGCAAATGCAGATGCCAGAGATGAAAAATGAACCAGACACTCCATGATCGAGAAAGGCGGCTTTGCGAGGAGAAAAGCCGCGTCAACAACAGGGTGAAAGTGGCGTTCACCGCTTGCCATTGACGATGGTCCTAAGGGCAGTGCGGAACTTGCTAACGCCTTCGGACTTGATGGCGCCGGCAGAGGGGCCGACGCGAGGGGATTGCGAAGAGCCAATGCTCCCGAACTCATCGGTGGGCAGGTTACGCCAGTCCTCACTTGAGACGGGTGGAGGCATCGGCCTGCGAGACGTCGTATTGAAGAACCCCTTGGATAGCGTGCCCTTTGGCTGAGCAGTGTGGCTGGTGACGCCAAAATTATCAGATTGGTAGCCTCGTCCGTTTCGCTTGACTCCAGTGGTGGACATGAGGAAGCTGCAAATTCAAACGATCAGGAATAGATAGTAGAGTTTTAACATTAAAGATACTCACCGATCGTACACGCTCTCAACTTGTTTCTTGGCAGGTGTATCCAGTGCTGGGACCATGTGAGATTGAGGTCTGGCAGGGTATGGATCCACGTGAAGTGGAGATGATGTAAGGTCATCATATCCCAACGACCTCTTCATGACGATTGAGTCATCGAACTCGGACAGCTTCATACCAGGAGTGCTAGGGCGGACGAAGAGACTCGGATCAATGACGGCAGAGAGACGTGTGTTTGCTGGTGGTGTTGGTTTTGAGACTGACCGAGATGCACGATATCAGTGCATGAAAAGGACGAAAAAACCGTAAACAACGTACGTCTCTCGATCTCAAATTCCAGTTGTGTTACTGGCGTGATAGTTCTTCCCAGATGGCTAAGATCATTCTGACTCCTAGACTTCTCCCGCCTCTTTGACGGTGACGACGTGATCGCGGTGTCGACTTCCAAGCTCGGACGTTGGGCGGGTTTGGCCTTGGGTTCCGGTGACATCGTCACGACTGTTGCCCTACGAGCTCTTGACTTCGCAGGGGTAGACACCACTACGCTTGGTACGACCCTGCTCCGCTCGTCTTCCGAGGGGATAGTCGGAAGTGTGCTATTCGCGAAACTCTTCTCCTGGGGTGAACGAGGAGCGGCTGCGAACGAAGACGAGTAGTTCTGAGACGATGTCCCAAGATCAAACGACGAAGCCAACGGGGAAGGTGCGGCAGAATCAATCATCCCGGACTCGTACTCGTTGACGAAAATCTGGTTGGCAGCAAGAATCTTACGCGGAACGCGGCTTGTGTTGGAACGTTGGCTTCTGCTGAGCTCATTGGTGGCTTTGCTGTTGGTAGATGCATTGAGCTTGGGGCGAGAGACTGGAGCGACAGGGAGGGGCGGCAGAGGTCCTGCAGTTGTAGATGCGTTGAAGTTCTGACGAGCATCCTCAACGACCTCTGAAACATGAAGTCAGCTTGGCTGTATAGATGAGCGTCGATCCGAGAAATACTTACTCTCTACACTCCTAATCCAGATTGTCATCCTGTCCAATTGGCTCTCCTGCGCCAGCTGCTCATTTCTCACTGCATGGCGGACAACGGGTAAAGAAGATTTGGCTATAAGTCAACATCCAATATTAAGGCCATTTTCAGGCACTGAAAAGCGAAGAAGACGAACCTTCGCGAACGAGAGCATCGTTCTCCCATGAGGCGCGATCACTGACACTTCGGCGGGACTCGCCATCATCGTCATCGCCATTGATAGCTTCGGTGCCTATAGCGCGACCGAGAGCCAGGGCGGCGGAAGACTTGTACAGCCGGACTGCGCCATCTATAAAGCACATCGGTGATTGAAGTAAACCTTAGTAGAATGCGAACATACCAATGGACATCTTGAGGGATTGCTTGAGAAGGTTGAGACTGGACTCATTACCCGAGCGGGTGTAATCGTCCAAAAAGCGGGACTCGAATGATTCTGCAGTGAGAAACCCCACCAATGAGTGACTGTTCAGCTCGAGGCTGGAAGCAGAGCTTACCTTCCATGAGGGGACTCAAAGGAGTTGGCAGTGCGCTCTCCACAGCCTGTTCAAAGTCGCCCGACACAACTGCAATCTGTGGCAGGTTGAATCGACGCCGCTCCTTCTCCTTCTCCACAACCTCCTCCATTTCTCTTTCCTTCTCCTTCTCTTTCTCCTTCTCACGTTCTCTGGCTTCCTCCAACTCCTTCATCATCTCCTCCACCCTCCGCTTCTTCTCCTCCTCCGCTTGTTCCTTCCTCAACGCCTCAACACGTTGTACACGCGCCTCAGCACGCTCCGCCTCGCTCTCCCTCTCAGTCTCGCTCTCGAAACGGGCGAGCTCCCTGAGCCGTTGCCTCTCTCTTTCCCATTCGCGCATCCGGTCGCGCACGGAGTCCTGCTTGATTTCGCCGGGGGAAGATGGAGATGTAGGTGAGGCCTTAGCCTTACCAGCGGCGGACTTCGTAGGCTTGACGACAGTGGACACTGGGCGACGCGTAGCGGCAGTGGGCGCGTTCTCCTTATCCTTGGCTGCTGGAGCAACTCGTCTCTTCGCAGCAGGTATTGGCGCCAACATTGCTGCTGTCTTCTTGGACTCTTCACGGATCGCAGCATTGGAAGCTGTACTCGCGTTCCGACTGAGAGAGGTCAAATCAACGCCGAAAACGCGGCTGCGTCTGTTCTTGTCCTTGCTATCCTTATCCTTAGACTCGCGACGGCGGGGAACTGTAACGCTCGGACTGGCATCTTTCTCCGGTACTGCTGGTGGGTTGTCGAGAGCCTCCTCCCTAGCAGCCAGCTTCTTCAACGCTTCCGCTCTCTTCTGACTCAGTGAACTGGTAGGAGATTCTCTGGGTCCTGTTGGCTTCTTGGTACGCCGACCAAAACTAGAAGTGCTAGTGTTGGCGGTGGGCGAAGAAAATACTGGGCCCTTGATTGAAGCGGAGGCGGAGAATATAAGGGAGGTGTCTGGTGTGTTAATCGGGGTGGGTGCGATGCGAATTTGGGGAATTGGTGACAAGGCGGAGAACACAGAGGCCATCCGAGGTGTTCCTGCAGCTTCGTTGGTCTTGGACCGTGGTTCTGCGAGCCAACGTCAGCGAGTAACGAGAAGGGCAACGCGTAGTCACTTACTGGGACTCTCGGAATACAACTTGGGCTGGGAATGCGACCGTGCGTGCTTCGGTTCCACCCGTTTCGAAGTGCGTTTCTCCTTCATAGTCGCAGACGGCAGACCGGGAGGTGGGGAAGTCGTGTTCTCCTTGTCTACAGTCTTCTTTTCTCTTGTGGATGTCGTACGTGAAGTGGACAACGAAGAGTTGGAATGAGGAGACCATGGAAGAGATTGATCGATCAGCTTAGATACGTCCGCAGCATTGAGTGGCGCGATAGAAGTCGACGCGGGGTGCGCAACGCTGGCAGCTTTCTCTGCGAGTCGACAGCAGATTTTAGTGAAATGAAATGTGCGGCGGGAAATGAAAACGCACTATGTGATTTGCCAGCCTTCTCTTTTTCCAGCTCAATTGCCCAATACGAATCCTCCATTGCCTCAGCAGCTGTACATCTTAGATCTGCGTTCGGCGATATCATTCTTCTCAGCAATGCCTCTGCGCCCGAACTCATCTTCCAACTCCCGACCCATTTGCCCTTCAATGTGCGAGCCCAATACTTCTCCAGGTCTTCTTTGGTAGAAAATTGTTCTCCCTCGGAGTGTTCAAATGGTGTGCGACCAACGAGAATTTCGAAGAAGGTGATACCAAGTGACCAAACATCGGACTTGCGAGTGTCGTGAGGCATACCACGCGCGCGTTCTGGGGACAAATACTATACGGCGAAGGTGTCAGTGATATTTTAAGTGAAGGAAAAGTGCGGGGACATACCTCAGGTGTACCGTAGGAGAGGTTACTATGGAAAGCAGTGGAGTCGGATATATCATAACGCTCCGCAAAACCGAAATCAACGAGAACAGGGACATTTTCGGAGGACAGGAGAATATTGGCAGGTCTTTGAATCATCCCGTAAGCGTGAAGTTATGCATACAAGGAACTTTTCACACACTTGATATCATTGTGGACGACGCCTCGCTTGTGGATGAATGCAATTCCAGACAGGAGAGAGCGGAACCACTCTTTTGCATGACGTTCACTGACTTCAACTGGGACTAAACGCGGGTGGAAAGCCCTAAGCATACAGTGTCAGTATGCGGGTAAGTAGGATAGCCAGTTGCACACACATGGTAATTAGTGCGTAAGACGGTGTGATGATGAAGGAATAAAACGGGATGATGGACGGGTGAGGTTCGTGCTTGAGTGATCTGACGACCTTCATTTCGTTCCACCTATAAATCCAAACATGTTAGTGTACCCTCTTCTCCTATAACCACAGTTCCAATGACGCACAGTGAACGAACACGAGCAGCTGTGGTTGAGGTCTTGGAACGGTGCACAAGCTTGACAGCGATCTTGTTCTCATTTGGTCTCGGGGGACCACCGGAGGAAGAGGGAGGGTCGGGTTTAGGACGACAGAGCCATACGCTGCCCCAGTTGCCGAAACCGATCTGTGACACAAGTCAGGCAATGTGCCTTAATGAGCATGGAGCAAAACATACCTCTTCGATGAACTGAAGTCTATCAGCGAGGACCTGGTCAGAGATGGAGAATATATCGGTAGCTTCTTGAGGAGGGGGAATCATGGTGAGATATGGGGAGAGGGTATAGTTGTACAGAGCGAACAGCGGGAGAGCAGGTGCGACGAGGGTAAGCGACAGAGACTTGCTGGATGACGACGAGAGACTAGAGAAGAGATGAGGGAGACCAGAACATCCGAAACGACGTCGACGGCCTCGAGAACGATGATGAAAGAGTCGAGGACGACGAGCAACGACAAGAACAACGACGAGCTCGGCTGCCTCCTCCTCAAATCCAACTTTGTTCCGAACAAACAACGCGTCCCCAGGTACCGTGTTCACATCAATCACGTGGGCGTTCATCAGCCAATCCCCTCTCGGAGTGTAAAAGTACTGGAAGGGGAAATACGAAGCTGAGTACCCCGTCCGCACTCGAGAACTACCGTTCGAAAACGCTTCTCTTGCCCCCCCCCTGCTGTATGCAGAGTTGCTTGTTGCCGGCTGTCCACTCAATGGGTGTTTTCGTTGCGTGTAATGCACACAAGACCCGCGGAATTTCGCGCTCCTAAGCGCCCAGAAGATTCGGCGCCACACTGCCATGCCAATTTTTTCTCTACACAGTACAGTATCCTATTCTCCGCCACAATGCCCGTTGGCCTACCGGAACCCCGCGCGCTGCCAAAGGAGAGTGATGTATCATTCGATGCAGACGGTCTCAGCTCTTGGAAGATTCTACTCGCAGCGGAACAAGAAGCACTGGCTCGGACTCAGGCTCAACCCAGCTCCAAGTACAAAAACAACCTGGTCGCCATCCGCGTATTAGGTTTCTTCATGTTGGACTTTAAAATACGACCCTTTGCTCTTGGCATTACTCCGTATAATTGCTTGCACCTCGAAGTTAAATCGTGCCTTCCACTCGACGGGCCTGCCGACACCTTGCGTCCAGAATTCACAAACATCTCCGAACTTAGTCTTCGCTATCTCAATTTCCTCATGCAAGTTTGTAAGCTACGTACCATTGCCTCAGTTTGATATCTTCTCAGTCTCTAACGATATCTCTAGTTTACTCCACCACTGGTCCGCTTCTTCAGACACCGGTCTCTCATCCATCTCGACCATCATTCAACGATACCAAGACAAGGGTGTTACGTCAAATTCAAAGTACGGATATAACGAGTATGGAAATCAAGGAATTGGTGCGTCTAAGGTGCTTTTCATTTGCTTGTTACTTACCCTCTGGAAAGGCCTTGTTCCGTGATGGTTACAAATGTCTTCTCTCGGGTTTTTATGATCGTGACAGCCTCCGCCACTACCCAGAAGTGGCCGAGCTGTTTGAACAGGAAATGGGTCTCAGTGGAGTGACCCAATGTGCCTACATATTTCCTGAGACAGCGCAAAGTATCGAGAAGGTAATTAGGCAAACATTCTGTTGTGATTACGGGTAACACGCGGCTCTTTATAGCCATCCGAACATACAGCCGGGGTACTTACCTTCCTTGCACGATTTGGCTTGGAAAAGGAGGTAAAAAATCTTCTGGGGGGGAGGATCAACAGTCTCGCCAATATACTCACACTGCAAGCCGACTTGCGCATTGAGTTCGATCGTGGCAATCTATGGTTTGAACCGGTGAACGACCAGGTGAAGTAGCGTCTCCAGACCCTCCCCAACCCCTCTGTGCTGACCCAATCTCTCAGCCCGACACATACGACGTTGTGTACGACAAGTATACCAACACGCACGTGCGGCCGTTCCCTGACCGGGTGACGTTCATCCTGAATCCAGACATCGTCCATGCGTGTCAGCAGAAAGGCATCCAACCACCTGCGCTGCCAAGTCGCATGCTCCTCGCCACACGCGCCGCCTGTTCTCGTGTGTTGCACATGTCCGGCGCTGCTGAGCAGATCAACATAATCCTTCGCGATATCGAGGAGGTCGGCGTTCTGGCAAAGGATGGAAGTGCGGCAGACTTGCTGTTTTCTGCAATCTCGCGCGCGATTCCTGTTGACTAGTTTTGATCGTTCCATGTCTGTCGTTCATGGTGAGGTGAGAATTTATTGGAACACCTTTGACCCGTTTAACAGAACATGCAAAGTAAGATCGTAGAAACGACGAGTTAGTGTCGTAAACATCTGATGAAGGACTCATATGTGAGTATTGCCTCTCGTTCCTCCACTAGTTCCTTTGTCGCAGCTACCAGCTCTTCCGTCGTCGTCATCCCGTCTGACATATTCGCAGCAATATTGTCACTTTGTATGTCTCGGTCGTCCTCGTCATCGCTCCACAAATCCTTCAATCTTTCCGCTGCACGTTTCCTCACTGCGTCAGATTTGACGACTTGAGAGACTGCCACAGTGCTCTGGACTTTCGAGAAGATGTCGTCCTGGAATGTGGCGAATTTGAAGTACAGTGGGAGGATCAGGTTGCTCCGGAGTTTGAGAACCCATGTCGTGAAAATGTGCTGTTAGAGTGGGTGCACATTCTGCGTGATCGTGCTGTCCCAGTACGTCTTGAGAGTTTGGACCTTATTCGTTCCAATCGTGGCCAAGTCGCGACCTAGCCAATCCGCAATGCCCCTCGCCACTCCGGCGTCCGGGTTGAATGAAGCAACGAACCAGACGAGGACCCAGAAGAACGATTCCAGGTCGTGGCGGTAGAGATGGGTCGGGACCTGCTTATATAGGAGGATATCTAGCGCAATGAAAGGGCCAGTGCCGGTGCGATGTTTGTACCCTTTCTTCTCCGACTGCGTCTCCAAATCGGCGTCGAAGTCAGTTCCGGAAGGCTGTTGGACAGTTGAATGCGATTTTGCCAGGAAACTTGACTGATACCGCGGCATTTCGTCGGGTCCGATGCACGACCTTTGAAGGTCTTCGACAATAGGATCGATGGAAGACAGTCGTCCGACTTTCTTGGCGAGATCCCAGTCGCATAGAACGCCAATTGGTCGTGTTTCCTGTTCGTCCTCGTAGTAGAACATGATGTTGTTCACACTAATGTCACGATGGAGAACGTTGCTCGATTCGTGTACGGCATGATGACCTAGAGAACGTGATATGGTACATGAGCGAATGCAAATTTGATAGCCAACGAACGAACCTTTGACAACCTGAACGAAAACCACCATGAAATCCTCTGAAGACTTTATCTTCGTGAGGGGTAAGTACTCTTTTAAGATGAGTACCCTGCATACACGTCGGTCCACATCCAGCAAGCCAAACATCTTGGCCCGAGGCAAATCCATCTCTTCCATAGTGCGCGTCGTAGACAGTTTCAGTTTGACGATGTGTTTGATGTACTTCTTGGTTGACTCCTTCGCTTCCAAACCACCAACAACCACACGAATGATGGAATCTTCTTTTACACCTCCCTCCAATGGCCACGACACCTTCGCAACCACCCGGTCCGTCTTCTTGATTATCTTCACAGCAGAGCGATTGTGAGGTTTGACAGGGAAGACAACGGTGGCACGCCCGACAGCACCATCTGCGGGAATGAAACCCCTCTTGTCCGACACGTCCAAGAGGAACGACACATGTTGATGAATGGTTCCTTGCGCGTCGCGCGCAGAGGGGAGCACCAACTCGACCTCCTCGTACGCTCTGAACACCTTTTCTGGCTGGGACGCGACCCATTTGCTCGGGAATCTGAGGAGGGACGAGAAGCCAAGTTGGGCCATGGAGGCATAGGAGATAGCGGCGAGAAACAGAACAAGAAAGTGAGGCTCGTGGCGGAAGTTGAACGACGACGATATGACAAGACCCATACGGTCGATGTACCAGAGTGTCATGTCGTAGTCTTGGATGAGGAAGCCAGATGCAAAGGAGCGAATACCCTGTGATCCGAGCTCGTTGGCGCGCTTGGCCAACTGTAGCTCCTTGTCGTTGAGTTTATCCACCGCCGGGTGTTCATTGTCGTCGACTGATAACTCTGATGCGTTGGATTGTATGGAATTGGCCTTGGAAGCACCACGACTTTGCTGCTTCGACCGCTTCGAAGTACGGAACTCCTGAGAGGAAGGTTCGCCTGTAGCCTTCCGTTTACCCTTTCGAGCTGGGGCCGCGTTCGTTTGCGCGGAAATCACGGCCGCAGGGTTGACCACGGGCTCGGAAGAAACGACGACGGGGAAACGTGAAAGCTATCGCATTACATCAGTACAAAATGCCAGTCTGTGAACACTCTGCTTGCACTTACAGCAGGTATCTTGCTGATATCTATTACAGAGCAAAAATCCGCCGTTGTCGCGTCGATGACGTCCTTCTTCAGCTCCCCAAACAACGCGGCCTGTGACCAAGTCTGATCCAAGTTCACTCTGTGCAGCCAGCTGAACGTGAAGTCGGCCCAGGGCTTGCAGCCTGAGGTGGCGAAGCTACTGGCCACGTAGTGATTGGCGTCCGGACTCACGAGGGAGATGGTAGCTTGAATGTCATGGGCGTCGCGGACCTGGTTAACCAGGTGGTCAATGACCCTGTGCAGTGACCGATACGCGCTCTTCTCAGCACTCGAATTGTGGGTGCCGACCAGGTAGTCCTTCATCGCATCCTCGTCCATGGTGTAGTACCCGCGCGAGGAGACCCGAAGCTGGTCCTTCTGGAATCCCCAGACGGCGTAGATAAAATCAGCCACGGGGTACCCGCGAGTGATTTTGTCGCCGAGCAACGCGGCCTGCATGTAGTAACTATTGACTTCGTCGTCTCTGTTGCCGCCGCAACTTTCGTTGTGAGATGTGCCCTCTGTACTATGAGGCATGTCATGGCCCGAAGATGGCAGGGCACTTGAGACGTCTTGTAAGTACATAGTACTTACTTGGCGCGCGATAGAATGACAGACTCACAGACAGACTCTGAGATCTGAGCGGCCGACTGTGTCAGGCGACTCAAAGGTGGTCCTGGATCAAGGGCATTTTGGACAATGGCAATAAAGCTTAAACGATATTTACGTTGATTGGCCAGGATCTCGCGATAGGTAAGTCGATGGAACGCAGACAATGGTCGTTAGCGTTTTCAAGTCCTTACCTAATATTCAAGCCACCATGGCCAGTCGCTAGTCACTAACCACTGCCAACCTCTCCGCGTCGCCAACTGGTAAGAAATCGAGAAGATACAGAAATATACATTTTTATTCAAACGACCTTTTGTGCAATGTGCTATACCAGATGGAGAGAGAGAGGGAAAATACAATAACCAAAACGACTGATCTGAACAAGAGGATAGCAATGTGAGATCGAGAGAGAGTTCAACGAGTGACACTACGTTCTATACAAAAAAAACGAAGGGAAGACGAAAACCCCGCACGAGACAGGTATAAGATATATGAAAAAAGAATGTGTGTGATAGGGGGATGTCAGTTTTCCCCCGAGGGGAGGGGGGAAGAAGTAGGATGATATAGTAATAGTAGTAACACACATAACCCAACTCTTACGATAATACCAGAGCGAGTCTATACAAAAGAAAAAATCTAAGTGGGAGACTGACGAACATCCAGAAAAAAAATGATTGGGGTAGGGTGTGGGGGGGATAGTGAGGAGGTATACGAAAAAAAAAGAAAAAGAACGGGTGACGGTGACGCGACGAGGTAGAAAGGGATATACACACATGGGAGGATAAAAAGAAAACGAGACACGAAGGGGAATAAATGAGATAAAAACCCGAACCGAGAAAAAAAAACAGTCGACACTTGGCTCGCCCATCGACCATCACCTATGTCTCGCCAAGAGCGAGCCGGGCTCGAACGACACAGGCGGGATGGTCGGTGCGTCCGAAGACGCAGAGACAGGACCGATGGTAAGAAGTGGCTGAGCCGGACGCTTCCGCGTGCCTGCGCGCGAGAGCGCAGCTCCGGTTTGGCCTGCGACGGGCGCGTTGACTGCGGTGTTGGTGAGGATGTTGCTGTCCTGGTACAACACGTACGACTGCAAACAAAAAATGAAAAAGACGAGTCAGTGAAATTAGTTATGAACGAGAACGGGGGGGGGGGGGGGGGGGGGGGGGGGAACGTATGGAAAAAGGCAACTCACGCGAGCGAGCATGATCTTCTCCAACCACACCGCCCCGTCCTTCTCGCCGCACGAGAACAGGTGCATGTAATCCGACGTGTCCTCAAAGAACGACAAGTTGTCCGTCGACTTCACGGCGAACACGTACCCCTTCGGTGCCTTCTGCACACGCGTCACGGTGTACGCGTCGAAGTTGTGCAACGAGCACAGGTTGATCTGGTCTTTGCCCTGAAGGCGGGACGAAGGGGGGTGAGCACAAAAGCTAGAATGGGGGAAGAGAAACGTACGTTCTCCTTCTTGGACAACCACAAACTATGCTCTCTCAACTCCATCCACCGCTTCTGCCATTTCCCACGCTTGTACTCATGCTGAACGTACCCACTAAACACCGGAGAACTCGTCGGTACGGCCTACGAAAAATAAAAAACACAGCCACGGTGAGTGTTACGAGACGACGGTGTGAGGAGGGGGAGGGGGGACGTACGGAACGACTGAGAACCGGAGCCAAGGTAGTCACCTTCGCCATGAACGCGTTCGTCGACTTATCCGCGATCCACGACCCCGAAACAGCGCTCAACAGCTCAAAGTTCCTAATCGGCCGTTCTGCCCCACACACACACACGCACCACACACCCGTCAGCATCCATCACACACATACACACACGAAAGAAACTCACCCATCCCGAAATCATGACAAATCTCAAACACCATCCACCCCCCGCTCGGCCCCAAATTCGGTCCTCCCCTCAACTCGTTCCTCGCCTCCATCAACCTCAACAACTCCCCCGCGCTCGTCCCAGCGTCCACCTCCACCTGACAATACCTCTGCAGCCCGCACACGAACACGCGTTGGTTCCACGTCTGTTTCGTCTGTAACGGCGGCGGCGCGGTGGGGGCAGGGATGAAGGACGAGACGGCAGAGTTGAACGTGTGGACGACTTCAGCAGAAGGTAAAGGAGGCATCGGTGGTCTCCGCGGAGACGCACGCTCCTCCTCTCGCGTGTCCATACTCGGTCTTCTCGACGACGACGAAGTTCCCCTCGTCCCCGTCCCCGTCGTCGTCCGCGCCCGTTCCAAACTCACCCTATGCCCTTCATCCAAAAACGGCGTCGCGTACTCCTGCCTCACCACCGCCCTCCTCGACGCGCTCGTCGCGCTCCGTCCCAACTTCACTTCCGTCGGGACAGAAACAGGAACAGGCGGGGGAGGCGGTAGAGGCGGAGACGAGTGCGTCAAAGGTTCGGCGTGATGCTCCGACGCCCTCGACCGATGAAACGACCTCTGCGGCCTCAACGTCCTCCCCTCCACCGGCGACTCCGCATTCCTCGCCGCCCTCATCTGCAACTCATCCGACGGCCTCCTCCCATGTCCCCTCCCTTGCGGAGTAGAAGACGGCGTCTGCGCCTGCGTCTGTATCCCCAACAACTTCGCTCTCAAATCACTCGGCGAGAACGGGTTCGTGGCGTTACTAGGCAAAGTCTTCGTCCGCGGGCGCGTGGTAGGTCTGTTCGCGGAAGGAGAAGGGGTACTTGCTGCTGCAGCAGCCATAAGTGCCTCCCTCGTACTCGAGAACGCATCGTTCGACGACGCTCCTCTCGGCCGTCCGCTGAATTGGAACTGGTGTTGTTGCTGTTGCTGAGACCCCGATGAAGTCTGCTGCTGCAACGGCGTGACAGGAGGCCCAGACTTTCTCTCCGACCGTTTCCGCCTCCTCAGATCGTCAATCTCGTCCCGCACCTGTCTCCGGATCGTCTTCTGCGCCTTGAGTGCCGTCGGGATCTGCTGGGCCAACGGAACGTCGTCGTCCGTCTCCGACTGCGTCATCGGAGATCGCGGGGGCGGAGGGATAGCCCTCGTCCTCAACGGCGACCTCGACACGACCTGCGGATGCGGATGCGTATCCTCTTCTCGTCCATAATCATCTTCACTCTCCGACGTCTCCGAGTCCCTACTCACAGGCACACCTGTCCTCACAGGCCTCCTGTTCCATCCCTCGTCCTCGTCTCGTCCACCACCACCTTGACCACCGCCACCCATCCCGGTCCCACCACTCCTTCCATTCCCATTCCCATTCCCACCCACAGATCCTCCCCATCGTGAAGTTCCAGACCCATTATACGACGCACTTCCACCGTACTCCCCTCGCCTCCCACCACTCGCCTCCCCACCGTCGACCAACTCCTCTTCCGCCGTCACATACTTCGACTCCCCAACTTCCGACGAGCTCTCCGAGCTCTCCCTCCTCTGCTTCCTCGGCACCCTCGGAGGCATCAACAACCCCATATCCATATCCTCATCCAACTCAAACGGCGCGTCCCTATCTTCGTATATAGAGTTATAAGGCGTCGGGTCCAACGACGACGGTGGTGTGCGTGCAGCGGAGAGAGACATCGCAGACGTCGTTCCCGATGGCGACAACAACGTGGGAGGAGAAAGACTCTCGTCGCTCCCGTCCGAATGGAACGTCAGAAAATCCTCGTCGTGAAGGTGCGTGTCCTCGTGCCCGTGGTCGTGGTCACTCGTCGACTCCAAATCGTACGCCAGCTGAAACTCAGCCTCGTGCTCGTCGCTCGACCTGGACCTCCCGGAACTCGCGCTGCTAGACTCGGACGCACTGGACGGTGAGAGCGGGAGTCCGCCAAGCAACATCTCGCTCTCATGCGTCCACTCCAACGATTGACTTCGCTGGCTATACTCCGACGGACTTCTCCGGTGTTGCTGGTTGTTACTGTGGTGGTGGGAAGTACTCAATGTGCGGATCGTCTCCGCTGACGTACCCGGTTCGAACTCCTCTTCTTCTTCACTGGTACTGCTCGTCTTGCTTGAGAATGCAGAGTACCCGATCGCTTCTAGCGCCGCCTGCGGGGACATGAAATCCACACGCGCAAGAAGATCATCTTGGAACCCGTAGTCGTCCAGCGTCGACGCGAGATCATCAAAGTACTGAGTGTCAGTAGCGATGCTTGGGTGGTCAAAGGAGAAATCTCGCCGGGTGTGAGAAGGGGGGAAAGGAAAGTCGTATGGCAAGCTGTGATCGACCTGGGTGGCCAAGGTCGCTCCCGTGTGTGTGTGGCGGTCTGGGGTGTGCTGAGGGGGAGATGGCCGCGGGTAAGGTTCTGAGTGAGCTCGGATTAACCCCGGGCCAGAGGGTCTGTAAGATGTATGATGTTGTTCTGAATGAGTGAATGAATGTGCTGCCGACTCGAACGACACGTCTCCATCGACATCGTTGAACGCTGGATAGTGTGGTTGACCTGCTGCCTGGTCAACAGGGGACATCGTTAAATCCATGACTTCGGTGAGGAACCTCGAGTCCCTGATCGTCGACAAGCCAGACGGCCGCCTTGAATGACTCGGTTTCTTCCGGAGAGATGGATGAGTATTGAAGCCAGGAACGGGTTCTGTGATTTCGGACTGATCGCCATCAGCCGTCATGTCCGATTGCGATTGCCAGGGCTCAGAGGGTAACTGTGCACCAACACGACCACGGCGTACCTGAATATTGGTCAATCCACTGCGTTCGCAACAAAGCTCAATAAACGATTGTGACTGACCTTGGGAATGACCACTTGGGCCTGTGCAAGGGCGTTCAGGGAAGGCAACGAGGGACGTGATTTGAATGCAGGGCGAGTATATGCGGGTCTGGCACCATGACCAGAGGATGAGGGACGCTTCAAGACCGGGTCGCGGGACTTGCGCGCCGGAGTCGGGGGAGGTGTGTTGAGAGTGGCCGTCGGGGCAGCGAAAGGGGAGGGAAACGCGTCCGTGGGCGTATCTGGAGAGTCGTCGGAGAGCCCGAAGCTATGTTGGGAGAGGGGGGAACGCGGGGTGACGGGAGGCTTGAGAGACGCGTCGAGAGCCGTGTAAGACCGCGACAGGGATGGTGCACGCGAACGCTGCGGGGTGACTGTGACGAGCGAGGGCCCCGAGGTGAGGTCTGCGAATGGGTCGTCGTCGAGGAGGTCTGAGGGCGGGGAGTTGCGGACAGGGGAGACGGGTGTGGCTGGTGCTGGGGGGATGTCGAGAGGCAGGGCTGGCGGGATTACGAAGGGAGCTGATGTTGATGCTGCAGCGGAGTGTGAGCGCAGACGGGTCGACTGGGTCGGTGAAGGAGAGGTGTCGTCTGCGGCTGCTGACTGCAGAAACGGAGGAATAAGGATGGACTGGAGTGAGCGGCGATTCTTGACCATGGTCGGGTGCTGGACGTGTGTGGGTGCTGGGTGGGTGTGGTCGTCGGGGGGCGGAGAGTCTGGCTCGAGAGAGGAGTGATAGGTAAGATACTGGCGAAAGGAGTGAGTTGGACATGAAATGATAAAAGATATTGAGCGCGGGGGACGGAATGGGGACGTAACTCGCGAGCCATCTCTTCCCACAGCGCATAAGGAGTACTCACGGGCACGATGTCATCCAGCGGGAGCTTGCGGGGGACGTGGATGGTGGTGAAGTGGGAGTCTGTGTCGCGGGGATTTGCAGGGTTGTAGTCCATCTGGATCTCCATCCGTGTGGTTGCATGAAAGAAAAAGAAAATTGAGGTCACCGTCGTTTTGAGGGTACAACACCGGCGCCTACGGTCAAGTCACCGCCCAGCATCCCATCATTCACCGTCGATCGTCCCCGCCACAACGTTCAACGTCTCTCTGCAATCCCTGTCTGTCTTCTGTCCACCTCAGGACACACCGCGCGTGAGCTCTACGAAATACACGACTACCTTGTGTGCGCGGAGTCATCTCAGCGTAAGAACACTCATTTCATCTGACTTGGCACAGGTAAATCCCAACACCATATCATGTCCGTGCTTCGCCATCTTCCCCTTCATCTCGTTTAACTCTTGGCCGCGAAGGGCTCACTGCATCCCACTTGGCCTGGCCTTTGGGTTTGTCTCACCGAAGACCCCCTCGTTCTTCGCAGTCAACCATGGAACGTCTAAACTCCAATCTTGTGATCAATCACGTATCGATTATCGGGTTCAGAGCGGCGATATATACCACAGGACACCTCTCATGCACGGCCAGGTTGTGAAAACCTCCTTATTTTCCATCAAAGTCCGTGAGGAATAGGTGGGTCATCGACAGCCAAGAAAAAGAAAACTCTGCTCGATGCTTTGTTGAGCAAGACGTAACAAGCAAAGGCTCTCCGTTCTCACTCGGATGCTCCGGGATCCTAGTCACGGTATTATTCATAGGTGATCACTGTATCTCCAACCACACAATACCAATGTTTCTCTTATTGAAACTGCTACCGTCAGATCCCCACTCGTCCCTGTCGTGAACGTGAAAATCCGAGCCCTCCCGTTGTGGCGCCGAGTATCCACGCCCACACTCAACAACAAACCCGTCAAAAGGCAGTGCCCACAACAACGTCGAGTCTAACCACTAAGGTACGTTTAAACTCCTAACGCTTCTTCCTTTTCCTTCCCCACAAGTTCTCAAATTGATCATGATCCATCCGCAGCGTAACGCCCCCTCTGGGCGGGAATCGAAAGGAATCCGGGCACCCCCTGCGAGTCTCAGTGACTGAAAGGAGATACCACTGTAATTTCAAAACGTCCAAGGTGGTTTCTCACTTCACACCGACGTGGGTCGTTTCATAAACACCTAGAAGGGAACATAACATACCGCTGTCAACGCAATGTCTCGAAAACATTCAGTATGTTTCGTCGTCTAGGCGACCAATTGCAAAGTTCCGGGGTGCGTTCATTTCGTGGAAGTACCCAGTTAACTATTTACCACCTTCCTAGGCTCAGAGTGGACCACGTGGTCTGGAGTTGTTACTTACCTCCACTGGCACCTTCGCATTGCGCAACGCATGATAAGTACGCCCACAGTGCTCTTTGCCCGACCTGCATAGATTTACTTCTCGTTCAGGCGACGGTGCAGCTATCGTAGAACGCCGTCATCCTCTCCGAGTCCCCGATGGACGCATTATGGTGGTGTCCTCATACCATGCAAGTAAGTACGAACCTTTTTTTCCCGATATCTTTCCTAGTTCCACAAAGCGCCCCCAGATCCCGAGGCTGGTCGCGAAAATATATCCTGGTAATCGAAAGTGCGCGACGCGGAGAAAGTCGAACGTTCATCATCATCCGGGAAGGTCAACGCTGCTCTGGGCCTCAAGCTCGTCGCCGGAAGAGCGATCTGGCGAATATTGGTCACCTTCAAGCCCTTTCCATGTCGCGCACCATGAAAGAGATGGAGCTTCCTCGAGCGAAAGTGCTTGGACTAGCTGAGGTTGACGAGCCCCGCGTGTGTCGGCTCCAGTCTGAAAAGCGTAGACGGGTTCCAGAGAGTGGTTTTTTTCTGGTGTTTTTTCGATGTCAGGAGGACAAGAACGCTTGCGACTCTGACGGTTCTGAAGATGATTTGGACTTGGGAAGCAACGCAGTTGTGTCCGAACTTCATCTTGAAGACCCGCTTAAGGAATGGCAAAGTCTTGTGAAGGAGATCAGCGAGAGGGTGAAGAAGAGAGGGGCGATATTGCAATACTTACCATTCATTCAAACAGTGCTTGGGATGGAAGAAATGGCATAGACTAGCACTCACTGTTCTAGTGTCCTACTAGTCCGACGCTTCCTTTTCAATACCAATGTCCTACCTGTGTATCCCTTTCGCTGGAGTTATCAAACTTGAAGCTCATTTCCAAAATGCATGATCCCATGATCTCCGATTGAAATTCCGACGAAAAGTCACAGTCTGTCACAGTACGGTAACTTACACTATGACAGACTCAAGTACTCAACACTCATCCACTTCCCATGCCGATTTGTGGGTTGCCTGAACCTCATGCGCTACCAAAGGAAAGTGAAGTATCGTTCGATGCGGATGGCCTCCAAACCTGGAAACTGCTCCTCGCAGCGGAGCAAGCGGCCTTGACTGCTGAGCAATCCATTGGTTCTAGGTACCACATGAACCTCGTGGCGATCCGAGTGTTAGGCTTCTTCATGCTGGACTTTTGGTCGCGACAGTTCCTTCTCGGAAACAAACCATACTGTCGTATAAACTCCGACATTCAATCGTGCCTTTGTGTTGACGCTTCAGTTGGATGCAGCGGAGAGGTCGTACGCGCGCAGCACTCTAAACTTTACGAGCTTGGTCAACAATATCGCAATTTCCTGATGCGTCTATGTGAGCACCAACCTGCCTCGACCTTTTCGACTTTCCGTTCTATCCTCTGATCATCATTCCAGTTCACTTCAATCATGACCCCGTCGAGTCCCCGGCACCTGAGTCTCCACCCTCCTTCGAGGCTGAGAAACGCACGATAGTAGAAAGACTGGAGAACACGGAAAAAACTAATACGGAGATCAAGAAACTAGTGCGCCTGGGCATCTCTTCTGTACTCGTTCTGCTGACCGTCCTCCGGACCCGAAGGCCTTATTCCGCGATGGATACCGGTGTCTCCTCTCAGGCGTCTATGATCGCGACACCATCGACAAAAACCTTGATTTCGCCAACCAGTACTTTGCGTGGAAAGTTCACCGTAACTCATGGACGCAATGCGCGTATATTTTACCTGACACATCCCAGAATGGCAACAAAGTAAGCCAATTTGTTACAAGTCTCAGCTAGGCACTGAATCAGAGGTTACAGTCAAGAGACTCGGAGTTCGCACCTGCGATGATTACCTCTCTCGAGCGGCTTGACCTCTTAGGAGGAAAAGTCAATCATCCGGCCAATGTACTCACCATGGAGCAGAGTCTTCACGACGGATTTAATTCCGCCCGTCTCTGGCTTGAACCAGTGGCCGATCTAGTAAGTGGCAACCCGTTTTCTCTACAGTCCCCCGTGTCAAATTCAAGCCCTAGCTCGATACATACGACCTTGTATACTCCACAACGATCAAGTACGGAATGGTCCCGTTACCTGATCGCGTAACCGTCGAGGTGAACCCGGAGATGCTCAAATTATGCCAGGAGAAAGGAGTTCCGCCACCCGAGTTGCCAAGTCCCGTGCTCCTTGGGTTTCGCGCCGCTTGCTGTCGAGTTTTGCACATGTCCGGTGCCGCGGACCAAATCGACCTTGTTCTTCAAGATATGGAAGAAGTTGGTGTTCTCGCAGAGGATGGAAGCTCGGCAGAGTTCCTTCTTTCTGCAATCTCGTGCGCCATTCCCATTGATTAGATCCAGCGTACAGTGTGTTGTCCGCCAACAATAACAATTTGGAACCTACACTACCCGAAGAGTCGACGTCGACGCGGCTGGATTGTGATAAACCCGAACACTACTGATCGAGACCACGATACATCGATTTATGCAATATGCCTTACCTCAAACCCGTAAACTTGGCCAGTCTCATCCACAACTATCACACTGCTTCCACGAACTTCAAAGAAAACATGTCCAGTCATGTGAGGGAGACGAAATACCCTCCTCCTCTTGTGGTCCATGATCCACTGTCCGATATCGTCTAAGAAGTACGTCGGCCCCAGGCTTCCCTGGTTCAGAGCCACAGGGCCAGCGGGGATGAGACTTCCAACACCAACTTCCGAGTCCATGATGGCATCTCCGTTCCCGTCAATGGCAGACTCGGATATGGAATATATGAATCTGTCCGTCCATATTGTCGTTTCGTCCGAGGATACGGCCAGATGACGAGCGGGGAATCTGTGTCTCTCGACTCGGTCCGGGAATAAGGCAATTGTCTGACAAGCTCTCGTCTGCACGTCGTAAACGAAGAGTCGTGGGGGATCCGTGTATATGTACAAACTGCTTCCATTTGGCGAGAAAACCAGTGAAGAGTTGCGGTACTTGTCATGAGAATTGTCGATGGACTGGCAGTGGGGCGCGCTGTGCAGCAGTGTCGCACCCTTCAGACGTGTGAGACCACGCGGCGCCGACGGGCTGGTTGGAGGGTGGAACGTCCATATGAAAATGTTCTCTTCGTCACCGTATGCGATGAGATTCTGTGTTGACCATGCGATAACCTCGGTTGTGAGGACGGTGATGGAACCCTCGATAAGGGGGTCAGGGCTGCCTGTCTGATCATGGATGTACAGCCATCTCCGCGTGATAGTAAGAAGGTAAGCACCATCTGGGGAGAAGATAGCTTTAATGTGCGAGCCATAGTCGTCGCTCCCAAGGATGTATCGGCTAGGTTTAGCAGCCCTTCCCGTCGTAGCACTTATGGCGAGGATATCGGAGTGGTCGCTGACGAGAAGTGAACCAGAGTCGGGTTCCCATAGGAGAACAATCATGGAGTCTAACTTCAATTCGCTCAGAAGTGATCCATTGCGAATATCCCATATCTCAACCTTTCGATCAGGACCTATTTTTCCCTTGCGATAGATGATTGCTAGACGCGTGAAGTCGGGGGAGGTGAGCACGTTGGAGACAAGGTAGGAGGCAGGATTGTGATTGGATATACGCGACTCCAGCACTCGGGTGGAAAGTCCTCCCTTGCCTTCAAAGATAATGCGCCTTCCATCGGGAGTGAAACAGAGATGAGGGCCAGAAGCATCGCCATGAACAATACTAGTAGTCGATGAGTGAATCCCTCCGCCATCATGTGATTCGCGCCAGAGTAGAATGTATCCGCCGTCGTGCAAGGTTGCGAAGGACGAATCACTAGGGGAAAATGAAACAAAGAGCGGCCACCCAGCATTGCTGCGAAAGGGAAGTTGCGCATCCCGATGACCATCGATTGAGAATAGCACGATCACGGGCTCAAAAGATGTCAATGGCCGATCTGAGCTCTCGTCCATTGTTTCAACAGATCCAGTGGCAGCAAGTTGGTCGCCATATCTGCCATGGAACTTGAAATAAGCGTATTCTTTACCGCTCAAATGTGTGATGGACACTGAGCGGCCAGAAGGTCCGGGATGTATAGCGTAAACGTACGCATAGTCAGCTGGGCTCTTTTCCTTGTGACCGTAACGAGTGAAGCGAGCGAACAACTGGGTGCTGTCTAGGGAGAACATCAGGAAGCAGTCAGGTGCGAGCCGGTAATTTGCGTCCAATTGCATTGTTTCAGGGGGAAAGGATCCCAATATCCGTCCTTGTTCGTCTGCTAGGTCCAGCTGCCATAGCTGCACGTTTACGCCTACAAACGCTGCTACAAGGCAACCATCTAGGGAGAATTCTGGATGCTTGAAATGCGACAGGCCTTCTAAAGCAACCGTCTCGACCTCTTCGTAGAACCCCGGTTTCTCGCCAGCCGCGGCCCATGTACGCACAATTCCGTCCACAGTTATGGCTCGAAGCCGTTTATCCTGAAGAAATACCACACCAGCGACCGCACTTAAGGAATTATCGTCCACTATCAGGCTTGTCGTGATAGCTCCTGTGGTAAGATCCCATATCCGAAGGTCTCCTTCACTGGTTCCAAAGACCACATGCATTGAGTCTGGGGATGGGACAAGACAGGTGATATTCTGTGCATCGACTTGAAGGATAGGTTCCCACTTGTCTCTCGCACCGAGTCGCAAGGTAAAGGGCGGATCAACGATAGTAGTGGCGTAATAAATTGTCGGAAAACCCCGAAACCCGTCGCGACCGTCCAAAAATGGGACATAATGTGTCGTAATTGGACTACAATCTTTTGTAACCGATCAATTTGGTTGTAATGAAGCTGAAATGCAGTCGAAATGGTAATTTCGATTGAAATCACCATTACAGCACGGATTGTAAGCTAGTTACAAGAGCATATAACGACTCTAAATAACATAAAATAGCATTTCAACGCTTATTGATTGCAACCGAGTTTCTACTTTTCTGACAATTATTTGTAGATACTTGTGTTCCGTGGTACAAATGGTAGGGCGGATATGTAAACTTGCATCGTGAAATCGTGGATGAGATCGTAGAACTTGTCCACAAGGCGCTCCGCATCGTAGATCAAAGAGAAGAGCTCGTGATCTCTCAGTTGATACTTCTGCGCCAGAGATCTATGGTCAGCAGTGTACACGTTAGTGATATACACAAGACAGAATACGCTTACGCACTAGTAGGAGCTTCCTCATGATAGCAAGCATAGGTATACAACGATCAAGTTTGCCACTGGTAGCCAGAAGATTGATCCACCGAAGGAGGTTTTTGGTCAGGAATACATGGAGGGCTTTGGCCAAGTCCTCTGACATCGAGGATTCTGTGAGCACTTTGGCCAGATGATCCACCCAGAAATAAGACGCATAGGCCAATGTGTGGGGGATATAACGAGAACAGTGTTCCTTCAAGTCACTAATACCACTGTAATGCACGCTGAGCGGGAGTCGACATATGTTATCCTCGGTCAAAGCAGTTGACATTACTGTGAAACATCGCAGAGCAAGCTTCGCATGATGCGATGCAGGATCGATGTAGAACCTGTCATCAGCTCGTCCTCGAGTGGTGACATAATCCTCGAACGACGCATGGAAGGCCCGAACTGGCTTGCCCAAGTCGGCGGGGACCGCTATGACAGATCGCAAGTGCTTGAGCAGTGCCTGTATAACACCAAATGTATAGAAGCCGCCAAGGAGAGCGGCAAGGTCACCGCAGGATAATGGTTGAGACAGCAGAAGGACAGATGCAACAACGAAGAGAACATGATCCTTGTCCTCGTCATCCTCTCGAATAGCCTCAGAGAGGACGTGTCGGTACAACAGATCAAGGTGCTGTGTGGCCTTTGTTTGAGTTGCGCTTGTACCAGACGAGGACAGAGTAAGTTCTGTGAGGAGTTGGTCGAGGTGACGCCTCGGGAAGTAGAGGCAGCTATTGATAAACTTGCACAATGTGGCGGCGAAGATGAAAAGAGCTCCTGCGTGCTCTACAATAGTGGCAACCTCGTCGTTTGTATACCAGAAAGGAGGGTCCTCATGAGCGTGGTCCATGTAGATCTCATGGAGACGCGCCTGCGTATAAGTCCATATATCCCGAGCGACAAGGGCGAGCGGCTCGTCGTGAAGATCAAGGCGATCCTGATACTTCCTCAATTCTGCTCTCTCAAACGCGGATGCAATTTCATTGGCTGGTCAGCTTGATATGAAGAATTTGATACCAGCTCTGGTGAAGTCTTCCACGTGTTTGAGAAGCAAAACAATGAAAGGGAGAGGTCGGACGTGGTCATTATCACATTCATCCAGGGCATCTATAATGATGGTATAGTTGTGCTTGAAGAGATGAGAGACCTTCTGAAGCGGTTCGAGAATGAGGTTGGTGAGCTGCTGCTCCAAGGATCCGAGTGTTGGATTGGCCCGCGATTTCAAGAACTTTAGCAGCTCGTCCCGGTATACGGAAGGTAGCGTGTGGGCAAGCTCGTGGGCGATGGTGGGAAAGATGAGATGGACGTTGCGAGCGCTTTCGAAGTCGCGAGAGCAGAAAAATGACGCTCCGTACAATCCATGGGTGAACGTGAATTGGACCAGACTGTCGGCAATCGTCGACTTTCCGGTGCCAGCCATGCCATTCAACCAATAGACACGATGGTCGCCGTTGGTGCTCACCCACACCTCCAGTCTTTTCAGAACCTCCATGCGAGTTCCAATAAGACAAGCAGTTCGCTTTCCGGCCATGGTCTCCTGCTGACCTTTCTCGTACGCGGCGTCTTCGCTATGCTTCAGCTTGGAGAGGACGACTACCGCTTCTAAGAGAACCATTAGTATTCAGATCCATCAATGGTTACGAGCTAAGGCACCTGCATCCTGTAACGAGAGCGTATCAGTATGCTTCCAGTACTGATAGTCTAGAATTGAATGAACGTACCTTGACACCGCCGTGAACCTCCTCCATGCATCGCCGCATCTCAAGGAGCCTTTCGCGGTGCTCCAACTGCAACTTGAGTTGGAACTCGGTGATAATGGCATGGATATCCCGGGTCATGTCTTCCAACTGCTTCTTATCAGTGTCGCTGGCACTGCCAACGACGCTGCGTAAAAGTCCCTGATGATCCATCTCTTCAAGTTGATCCAACATCTTTTCAAACCGACTTATAGTGAATACAAATCAGATCCGCGTTGATTCGGGCACGCTGGGAGAGAGGCTTACCCGTTGTTTACAGAATCAAATACTGCTCCAGCGGTGGGATCGGTGCCGAGAATATTGATCAGGTGCTCCAGTCTGGTGGTAATGGTCCCAATAGTGTGCTTATTCTCCCTCACGCCCTAAACTTGGTCACGAGGTGGACACTCATGATTTTGACTTGTTCGCTCACCTCAGCTACCTTCAGCAGTTTCGTGACACCTGCAACGACCGCCTTAGCTATGGGATTGAACTCGGCGGCAATGGCTCCAATATCGAGCACATATCTGGTGAGGCCAAGGACTCTGTCTATCTTGACGGTACTGTCGTTGCGTTTGTTAAGTGACGAGGATGAACCTCGGTTCGACGGAGATGACTTCTGCGGCGGACCGAGTAGACTGCTTCCGTTGTTTGAGGGATGTCCTGACGCCAGAACAGTGGTTTGTGCGGTGCGGATAACGGTGGCACGCCCAGGATTCAAAGGCTCAATACGAGGCAACTTTATCCACTGCATGGGGTTTATTGTAGGGCCTCGGGGTTCTGCCAGTACTATTCAAGTCAGATTAGTGAGCTCACTAAAAGTCTCAGCCAGGGAAAGTAGCACCATATTGTGTGTCGGACTCGCGAGGACTAGGAGACCTGTACGACCCACTGGCAGAAGTGGTCTCCACTGGTAGGGATGATGAGCTGACTGAATCTGGACTTTGAATTGAAGGGGCCTGGGGTCGACAGAAAAGAAAATCGAGTACCCGTCTCATGCTGCTATGATCTTTTCACGAAGACCGTTATGAGTCAGGACAAGGTTGTGAACATGAGGACGAGCGAAGTGAGCGCTCTCCCAGCAAAGTGTTGATGCGAAAGGAGGCAATGCGGTATGATGACTAGCCTCGTGCTTCCCAGGTGGCAGACGAACAGAAAAGACGGTGCTTGGAGCGACAGCGAGTTTTCGTGGAACCAGCGACCGTAAGCACTGTAGATGAGCGTTGAATGTTGAACGGCCTTTATGCGACACGTACCTCTTCTGTAGCTCTTGACAGAGGCACATGCCAGGACCTAGGGTGCGTTCGTTCAACTCACAGGTGGGCGCCTGAATGTCTTCTGCCCTTCAACTGCCGTTCATGTCACCACTTGGGACGCTCCAGCGTGCAAAGGTTTTTATGAAGCTCGCTGACCAGTGACAACCCAAGTATCATTCAAAACCTTCAACCTCGTTCCCTTAGTACGAATGGATAAGTTAGGTCGCTCGATTCTGTAATTTCTACCTCAAATTTGGAATTTGAGAGCCTGGATCGATACTTAATCGGAAAAGAAACGAGAGAACGTATTATTGCAAGATGCACGATGGGGACATCATCCACAAAATTACAAGTTCATAGCAGCTATGTTACATTTCACCCTTCGAAGACGAAGTGAGCGCCAACCTGAAAGCACAATGTATCGTCAGCATGACGTCATTAAACTGAACGAGAAAATATCATACCTTGTGGGCGGGACCAGCAGGGCTGACCTCGTTCAACTTTTGTGTGTCGAGAGCGAGACCGAAGGTAGCCCTGACACCAGGACGAAGAGACTGGGTGTATGCTAAAAGAAACGATCAAAATCGCGTCAGCAAGTGACTTTATGACGGCGGTAGTGACAACTCACCAAGAGCGAGGATACCAGAGTTGTTGATCTTGGCCTTGACAAAGGCAGCAGAGTCAAGGAAGCTAATACAGTGCATCAGCATACAATGGGAAACTGCAAATATATAGAAAACTTACGCCTTAGCACCGACCTCAAGGCTGACACCCTGGGTGGTGGCCTTGGTGTCGTAGACAGCCTTAGCACCAGCCTCGACGTCCGCGCTGACGCGGTGGTAGTAGCTGGCAGCAAAGGTGCTCAAGTTGCCGAGACCGTGGAGGGTGACAGCGTATTCAGGAGCGCTGAAGCCAACAGCAGCAGAGTACCGGGTGACCTTGCCCTCGGTGACGTTGTAGGACGCCTCACCACCAAGGAGGAAACCGTCACGGCCGATGACAGTGTCAGCGGTGAAGGTAGGTCCCTAAGATGAACGTATAAAGGTGAGCGTGACACGAATGGCGCGACAAAAAAAGTCCCACCTTGAAGACATCGAGGAAAGCACGGGTGTGGAGACCAGGCTGCTTGTAGATGGAAGAGAACAAAGCAGTCTTCTTGCCGCTCTCAGGGAGGAGAGTGGTGTTCAAGTCGAACTTGAGACCCTTTGCAAGGTGGTTCTCAGCCTCGATTTGGGTGCGGAGGGCGTTGCCAGTTGTCCACGCCTGGGTGAAAACGAGGTGGTGGGCCTTGTCGGTGTACTTGGTCTCGACGTCACCGTGGATGTGGTTGGACTTGGCATCCTGGTTACCAGTGACCCTGAATGCAACGTTGGAGGGGGTGGTGGTCTTGACCTCGATGGAAGTGCCATTGAGGTAGAAGTCCTTGCCCAACAGGTCGTTGGAGGACTTGCCGAGATCCTACGTGTCGTTGAAGATGGTGAGTATACCGTCGTGAACGTCACGCGTCGGTGGTTGCAGCGGTGAACATACCTTCCAGGACGGGGGAACGGGCTGAGGGAGAGACATTGTGTTTGGTGGTGACGTTGAACGACGAGTTTGAGGGAGAGAGCGGGGAAAACACCCAACACGCGCTTTATGATGGGGCCGGGCCCGGCCGGAACCAACACGCCGCACGTGGGTGGATGCGTCACTGACCGGCAGCAGCTCCGGCCCTCCGTCAACCTCCGGTGCAGACCTCGCTCCTCCTCAGTGTAGATCTGAGAAACCATTCAATTTTGGTACTAGGCTAGTAAGCCATGGCGAAGGCTAGCGGCCTTTTCTTTGCTCGTTCACTGAACAGAGGAACAGGAGACGAGCTCGCAATATCCCGCAATATTTATCCAACCCCCGAGGTTTTCCAGATATCTATGGCGTCACCGAGCACGTTGGAATTTTTGAAGTCGTGTACATGTACATCGCGTAAAGCAGTACTAGTGTCGACATAGTGCACATATGGTGCTCTAGGTTGTCAATGAGCAGAACTCCATCCAATAACTTAGTTGCAGTTGAGCCATCGAGAGTCGCTATGGCAATGATCATATTGCACCGTGATCAAATGTTCACAACGATTTCCACCACCTTTACTACAACACACCATCCCCCGACATTCCGCCTTCGTCTTCAGGCCCCTTCTCTCTGCAACCACGTAAAACCGAACATGCCACCACAATACATGACCGCAGACGTGCGTACAATCTCGGAGACCTCCATTGTGCGACGTTCCTTCTACCTCCGTCCAACTTCCAGGAACTGGCTGCCATCATGAAGAGCGACAAAGTCCCCCTCAAAGATTACTGCGTCGTGGACGTTCGAGATGACGATCGGATAGGTGGTCATATCAAGGGATCCCACAACTCGCCGTCATCGGTATTCCTGGACAAGGTGAACGAGTTGGTGGAACAGACGAAAGATGTACCGGTGGTTATCTTCCATTGCGCACTCTCACAGGTCCGGTAAGCAACATCGCATCGACTTCAATGGGTCTCGACCATGACCTGCCATGATATAGAGGTCCCAAAGCTGCTAGGGTTCGTATCCAAACAATACAGTTGGCTTTCTTGATCATTGACTCTGAGGGACAGATCTACTCGGAAACAAGAGATCTCCTCCAGATCGACGGCAAGGACTCTCAGCACGAAGTATACATCTTGCGCGGAGGGTTCCAAGACTTCCAGGCCAAATTCCGGAAAGACCCCGAGTTAGTTGAGCAGTGGGATGCAGAGATCTGGGGAGAATGGTCGATATAACCACCATTGACGCGGAGCATTGAGAGGTGAGAAAGCATGGTTGGGATTAATCCGCAATAATACAATACCACTGTATCCATAAACGTCGTCACTGGAGGCACGACCGCCTCTGGGCGAAACCAGAATGTATACGCCCGAACCTTGTACATACAATCAGTCCTTGGAGGAAGATTCTCCTTCTGGTTTGACGAATCGTTTGGGTATTTGCTCGACGACTTGCTGTACACGCCGTCGCTCGTTCTCCATATTGGTGCGGCACATTGACCTGGTCAAATGTGGAGAAGTTTAGTATTCCATCCCGCACATGCCCTGACGAACATACCAGGTGCCGAGTGAGATCACCATGAACGCTCCAACTGCCCAATTCGCGGCCACAAATGTACCTATGAACACCGAGGAAACCAGATTATTGAAGCATTCTGGCAACCAAAGAGACTTGCAACTTACTTGTGCTCATACCTCGAATGACACCGACACCAAGTCCGCTCGCAATGCCACTCAACAAGCTACTTCTCGCGCATGGAATATCTCCAATCTTCTGAATATCATCCTTTACGGATATTCTCTTCCTTATAGTAAACCCAACCAAGACATAATGAGCCATAAGTTCAGTCTCAAGCCAGGGGGATGCTCACCTTTATTGCTTCCCGAACATCGCCCCAGTAGCTCCCTGTGCTTTCTACGTGGTATACAGGCTTCGAAGGTGATGATGGTTTATTTTCTTTGGGTTGAGAGGGGGTCTCCATGGAAGGTATATTGGTTGGTTGAGGAAGGAGCTTTCAAGCCGCCACCGACTCTGCTGGCGGTGGAACTTTGATCATGTCAATCTTATCTTATCTCGTTAAGCGCTGGACATTGTGGCAATCCCCTTCAAGCTTCAAGCTGCACGTCCATGGCAGCATGGCTAGTGGCGGTTTGAACATACCAGCCTAGCCACTAGGCTTGGCATATTAAAAGCTAATCTGTTAACCCTTCCTACCTCAGCCGCATATAAGAGCATACAGCAGCATTAGTTCGCTTGGTCAATGCCAGTGGCTGCCGAGTGCAACGAGGTTCGTTCGAATGTGTCTAAATTTGCTAGCAATCCGCCTCTGACTAGTAACCTCTGCAGCTCTGCAGGACCTCTGCGACAACGCATCGTCTTGGAAAGGCGCGCAGAGTTGCTCAATTTATGGGACCAACTTGCGGCAGTGTCGCTTGATCAGTATCCCCATATTGATATTGAAATATTACGGATCAATACTATTACCAGGTCCTCGAGGTCGTCTTGTTCTCAATCCTGCAGAGTGCTGGTCCTGAATCATTCTCCCATCCCGCCAGGACAACCTCCCGCTCACCATGCGCATTCCACTCCTTCTACCAATCTTCTCGTTTGCATCGGTCGCGTTTGCCTGGCAATGGGAGTTCAACACTGGTCCACTTCAGTGCGAACCTGTGGAGATGAGCATAGTGATTACTGGCAACAAGGAGCACGACGGCTCTCCTCCCTGGAATCTTCTTTTCGTCCCCACAGGTAGTCCTTCCCAGGTCTTCTGGGCTCCAGTCTTTCGCTTGGACTTTCCTGACGCAAACACCACGATCAAGAGGATTGTGCTGAATTATCCCACAGGGACGGAGTTCGTGGTAGTGGTGAGTACATTTTCCTGCCGTTTGTTCATCTACCACGGACTCATGCCTTATTGGAATTGTGCTGTAGGGAAGCAACAGCACTGGTTTTGGAAATGGCGGCACCAGTACCCCTTTCACAGTCATGCAAACCTCTACTGCTCCATCAACCTGTGTCAACTACAACGACGATTTCTTCCCTTGGAATCTGACTCTACATCCGACGGGCTCTTGTGTGACGGTGCAGATGACCTGGGAGAGCGATAAAGTTGTTGGGTGTGTGCTGCCAATACCTTTCGCTCCGGCAAATGAGATACACGCTGACTTGTAGTCTTGTTACAGCACGCCGACATTCTTAGGCATTGTCCCGGGAGGCGACTCCTTCATTATCCCTCACGAGCGCAGTGTCACCAACAACGGCTTCTATTGGAGACCTACAGTACCGACCAACACGACGCTGTACGTCGTCGCAGGCGATCTCCGCGGTCCAGGCACAGGAGGAGTCAGACGTCTTGACATGTCTCAATGGCCTGCTTCGGGCTCCACATGTGAAGATGCTACGAACAGTGCAAGCTCTGGTTCCTCTCAAACGAGCACCTCCACTGACCCGGGGAAAACCGCTGGTGTAGGAGACGGGTCTGATACAGTACCACAGTAAGATTTCGTGATCATCTCTCGGAAACCATCCTGAACGAACCATTTAGGTCAAAGAACTTAGCCATTATAATCGGCCCCGTAGTTGCTGGCGGGGTCGGCCTCATCCTTATCATCGCCGCATGTCTCTGGTGGCGTCGCAGGCGAACCCAACAACCCGTAGTGGATATTACCATCGACGACGGCGTGGATGGGCATGCGGAGAGATATACACCTCAGCCATATATGTCAGAGACCACACACAACAACTCGTCGTCGTCTGGAACCGTTGCGCCCATACCAGACTTGGGGTACAATCCCGCTGTAACCACCGCCACACGACCTTCACGGAAGACACCTCCATCACAGCCCGTCACAGTGTCGATTCTGCAGCACGAAGACTCACAGCGAAGACAGCCGGAACCTAGCGAGAGTGGTGTATCTCAACTCGTGGAGCTTCCTCCCGCCTACTCGGAGATTACCAGTAGGTAATAGAACCGTGGCCAGTGTTTTGCTTTTCGAGAGAGGGTACATTGAGATGTGTAGCGAAGTAATATTCCTGCTTTGTGAGGGTTCGGGAAAAGGTTGCGGTGCGAGATACTTTTCAGTTCAGACCAGCTCGCGCTAACTTCGATATGTAGTAGATTCTCATGTATCGATCTGCAAGTATACCCTAGTTGCAATATTCAAGTCACCGCGAAATTGAACGAAAGTTGGCGTCATCCCGCGTGACGTGCGCTCCATGGCCCCGGGGAGATATCTGCTGTCTTCAGGAGTGTTGTGGTACGAATCTTTAGATCCTCTCCGTTGATATGCTCTATATGTTGTGGAGACAATACTCTTACGCACAAGATTCGTGGTCTTCGTGGCTCCGACTCCGAGGTGACTGGCTCAGCTTCTGATCAATCCTCCCACGTGGTACATTGGCGCACGAACTTGTGACGAAGCGCCATGTTCAGTGGTTATCCTTCCTAACCATTGATTACAAGTTACCTCTGGCTACTGACGTTTACAGTAACACAGCAGTGGCCGTCATCAGACTCACGGTGTATGCAGACAAGGGTTGACTAGCGCTCAAACCCGCACCATTTTTCGCGTTGGCAGTTGCGATAATCTACTTGATAGGTACAGACGCGAAAGCGGTCAGACGACCATGGCGTTTATTCATCTCTGTTGTCGAATTGCTTCCCCTCGGAAAGCGCAGACATATCATACTACATGGTTTACAGCCACCATGATTGACAGAGGCGGGTCAATTGATCACATCTTTTCTTGTCATCACCACTCATATTTCCTCTTTGCTCTAGGAAGGGTCCAGATACTTGCCTATCACGAAGAACAACAAGGACAGACCCGAATAGCAGTCGATGTTCACGGCTGTCCGAACAAATTGGACACATGGAAGCATCATACTAATATGCCATCATTGTACGTTTCATTCACGCCTTTGTCTTTCGCAAAGTCGTCCTCCCTCACAACAGCTGCCATCCATTCTCTGAGGTGTGTGCATTGCGAATCCACTGCAAACCACAACGGCCTTCGTGCTGACGACTTGTTCCTGGCTGTATTCCTCCGGAACGTTCAGATGTCGAAGTGATGGTCGTCAGACCTGGATCGGTGGTAGATGAGGGTAATGATAGCTTGCCAAGACACCGCGGCTTCTTTCGTTCGGTTGCAGTGCGTGGTGGTTGTGCTTCATTGCTCTGATTGAATTGTTCCCTCAGCCGCCCTCCAAGAAAACCTTCAAGTTCCTGATGCTTCCCCTCAGACATAGAACCGACACATACGTAAATGGACTAGTGTTTCCTAGAAAACAACACTGATCTTTATCCACAACTTCCAACTATTCCCCTCCTTCCCGACGAGAGCAACCTCTCACCCAGTATGCGTTTCGCGTTGCTCCTGCTCCAAGTTCTCTCTTTCGCATTCGTCGCTCTGGGATGGCAATGGGAGTTCAACACTGGTGCGCTGCAGTGCGAAAACCTGCAAATGGGTCTCCTCCTCGTTCCTGACAAAGGCACGCCTCCCTGGAGCCTACTCTTCGTCCCCACTGGCAGTGAGTCTCAGCTACGGCGGGCTCCGGTGTTCACCTTGAACTTCCCCGACGAGAGAAATAAGTCTCAGGATGTGTTGCTGAGGTATCCGACTGGTACGGAGTTCGTCGTCGTGGTGAGCTCACTTCCACTCGATCCATTTTGTTAATCGAAGACGTACACGGTTCTCATTATTGGCGTGCTCTAGGGGAGCGATGGCGCTGGATTTGGTACGGGAGGTACTAGTAGTCTGCAGACTGTGCTTGAGCACGATGGTACCGACACGTGCCTCAGCTTTCTCCCACCCCCCTTTCAATGGGGCTTGACGGTTCACATTGCTGGATCATGCGTGGCCGTCGAGATGTCCTGGAATTTGAATGCGGTAGTCGGGTTCGTGTCTCTCTTGGTCTTTAGGCCAAAAACAACCCTGATACACATCGTCCACCAGGCAGCCGTCTTTCTTGGGCATCGTCCCTTCCGGGAAATCATTCCAGATTCCCCGGCAGATGAGAGATACAAGAAGCGGGTTTTTCTGGAGACCCGATCTACCAACCGATACGACACTGTTCGTGGTCGCAGGCGATGAGCGGGGGCCAGGGTCGGGAGGTGTGCGGCGATTGGACATGTCTCAATTCCCGGCGCCAGCAGCGGGGGTCTCATGCGACAATGCCTTCAGCACTACTTCTTCTCAGACTGGTTCCTCGACTCAACCGAGTAGTGCTGGCGGATCAACCTCGTCGACGAGTTCCCCCAGTCCCACAAAAACTGGTGGAACGACTGGAGGGACGAATACGCGCACAGATTCAAATCCCCCCGGTCAACCCACTGAAACTGGCGGTCAAAATGACGATGTGAATACGGATCCAAAGTAAGGGCCTCCAACACCCATTTGCTGAGATAATAGTGACGGTTCACCAGGTCCAAAAAGAACCTTGGCCTGATTATCGGTCTTGTCGTTGCTGGTGTCGTCGGCTTCATCATAATCGGTCTCGTTGCTTGGTACTTCTGGCGCCGCTCTGAAACCCGCGCACAGGTCATCGACCTCACCGACGACCACATAGTTGGAACCTACGACTCGCCCCTTCCCGAGATCTACACACCTTATCCTTACATGACGCAGGTCGTCGCATCGTCGTCATCTGGGAATGTCACGCGTAGCTCTGGGAGGAACATCCTGACAAAGTCACCACCAACAGAACCAGTGACCGTACCGATACTGCAGCATCAGGATTCAGGGATACAGCCAGCGCCACGTAGTGATGCTGGTGAGACTCGCCTCGAAGAGCTACCCCCTGCATACTCGGACATCGGTTCTCGTAGGCCTCGGAAGTGAAAAGAGGGTCTTGGGCTTGGAGATGTCTTTCACGATCTTTTACGGCCTGATGGTGGATGTTAACTGGCTGACTTGCGGATCACTTGAATTCTTTGGTCTCATGTACGGGTAGACGGGCTTGCTATGCGACTTTTCTGCTGTCTTCACACTGCTCTGGACTGTGCCTCCTCAGATGTTAATCATATACACTAACAACTATGTTCTTACCCTGATCCTGGCCTGCGTGTACATGTATTTAAATTCCCACAAGGTTTCCTGTCCAGTCAGTTCGTTCTAGTGACAACAACTGGTGTACTATCCGTTCATGATGAATGCAACCAATCCCACCTGAGGTCTAATGATCACGAGACTTTTAAATTAGATAGTTGTGAACTAAGCTGTTGACTCACCTTCTGAGGGATGCAAAGCGTACACATCAGCGCTACTCCAGGGTGTCGACCTCTTCAACGGAAGTGCACGTTCATCCATCTCAATCTCGTCCTCCGCCCACCGCGGTTGACTTGTGACCGACACCCGAGGCGTCAGGTTTGTATAGGCTGGCGGAAGCTCAACAACACCCGATCCCTCATCGCAACCCTCCGGCCCTGCGTCCTCATGCTGCAAAACCATGACCGTTCTGCGAGGGATCGAACCCTTCCCGAAAGGTGAGGACCCCCGTCGCAGCAACGTGGCCGTACTTGGATCGAACACACTCTGCGAACTGTAGTCTGAACGAGAGGAGAATGGGAAGATGATGCTTGTGCGGGTGTCAGCAAATGGAAAAATTGGAGACATTGGGTCGTGCCCAAGCTCAGTGGCGTCAGTGTCGATGTCCAGAAGTCGTGCTTGTCGAGTTGTTGAACGCCGGCGTCTCAACAAAGCGATGCTAATGAGTACAAAACCGAGGGTCATCGCGCTCCCAACAGCACCACCAATGATAGCACCCATGTGGTTATCGGCGCTGAAGAGATGGTTAAAATGTCATCCCGGTCTGCCGTGGTCTCATATTCACACCTTGAGTTCTTGTTCATGGGACTACCTGTATCAACCGGATCGTTGCTGGTTGAAGGTTCTCCGTTGATGGCGACGGCGGTAGTGCTCCTCGTTGGGATAGTGGACTCGGGGTGTGCGGGTTCAGTCATGCATGCGATATCGCCCGGTCCTATGTTGACCTTTTGGACTCCGAAACTTACACCGCGATCATCTCCTGCTACCAAATATGTTGTCGTATCAGGGGTGAGTGCTGGCGTCCAATGGTACGAGCCGGAGCTGGGATCGCTCTGGTCCAAAAGGACAAACGATCGACCCGCCGGTATGACAGCAAAAAACGATATCGAGCTAGAAAGAATGTGAGATTATTTTCGTCCCCAAGTCTGTAATTGCACGATGACTTACCCATGCACACAACTAGCATCCCATTGTATCAACGTTTGCCCACACGCTGGGATGTCCGTATTTGAAATATTCCAAGTGAATAGTGGATGAACTTCTGACAAGCAATCAGTATCTGTGCTTGGTACGACCTGTAAGACATCGCTGGTCCCCCCAGAGGCAAAACCAGTTCCATCACTGCCCTAGGGAGGATGGAGTTCTGTAAACATTTGCAATGGAGAGAGTGTGGATTATAGTCACGCACAACGACCACGTAATTTGTGTATTGCGGAAACATGACCTGGAAAAAAGCCTCTTGGTTATTCTGCGAGATTTCAACCTCAAATGTCTGGGGTGGTAATGAAGAGCCGCTAATGTTGACGGGAACAAAAAGGTGGTGGTACGGGGGGACACCTGCACCGCCGTCAAAGGGACCTGTATTGATCTCAACACTGGTGTTGAGGCATTGCGCAGCAATATCGTCGTCGATCCATCGCCAGCTGTACACCACAGGCAGTGAATAGATAGATATGCAGACCATCCAGGATAGCGATCGATTATTTAACATGTTATACGCGTCCGAATCGTTGAGGGGTTGGGCAATGGGGGGAAGGTTACCGCGAAAGGTCGCGAGGCGTGTGTGGCAATCCGCATAAGATATCAGTCTTGACGAGTGGCTTCTATCGACAGCCTACTGGAGCTTTACCATGGGGTTGATGCCGTGCTTTCTATGTGACCATCACATCTTGCTGTCGAGACTTCTGGAACATGACTCGGACTCGTGGGTTACACGGCGCAAAAGAAGACACTGGCAGCACTGGTGACCCGTTTCAATACTTGATATTCCTGGCATAGAAGAGGATCATAGGAATAACACATCTTTCCGAGACGTTCTGCGGCATAGGTTCGGGAGAATGATGAGTGGCAAGCACTGTGGCGAGAAGTGAAAAGATTCAAAGAAGGTCCAAAAGGCGCCAATATCAATGCTCAGTGTACCATGATAGCCGCTCGTCGCACACTTATTTTGTTACCAACGATACCGCTTCAGCTTCCTGGTCTACATGAAAGGGGATGCAACTCTAAAGAGCTGTACCGACCTCAGCTCATAATTTAAAAAGATCTGGATTATGCATTATCATCAATAGTGTGTATGATTGCTACGGTTTGCAGGTACTACGCAACACAGATGCGCGCCACAGCGCTAGTCACGGTTCCGAACACTGGTTCACTTTTGCGATTCAGACCTCGGACATTTTACGATCGATGGGCAGGCATCCATCATTAACGTATGAGGTGAGGTTGTCGTTCTAAATATGTATATATCATAGCTAACCCTTCGATCCATCGATTGCGTGACCGGGGTTCCCATGCTGACAGTTGCAGGTACAGTGGCTGGCGGCATGGGTAAAATACAAATGTTCGAATCCGTAGAGTTCCAGTAATATGTATATCAGTCCTGGGATTATACTATGATGCTTCAAAAGAGTTTCGCTCGACATACGAAGACATATCACGAATACTACCTGTCGAAATAGATAACGTAAGTTCGTTTTTTACTCAGCTCAGGCCGCAAGATGAGAGAGGACCGACATACTCTCTCGAGATAATTTCGCGGCGGATGAATCCAGAGCGTCCCTTGCCACAGATGTCCTGGACCTAATCCGATCCGTCTCGCCAGTGACTTGAGACATGATGGCCTCGCTGGTCCCGTCCATTACTTCAGGTTTTTGAGGCGCGGGCTTGAGGTTTATGTACGCCGGTGGAAGCTCAATCACATCTGATTCTTCGTCCTCGTGCTCCCCAGGTCCTGCGTCCTCATGTTGCAAGACCAGTCTTAGTTTTCGAGAAGTTGCGTCTTTCCTCCGTGGCGACCGTTGTGGCTGTGAGAAGCTCGTACTGGGATCTGAGGAGCTTGTCCCAGTTTGCTCTGAGAATGTGGAGAACGAGGAAGGCGATGCTGGGTCGCTAGAAGAAAGAGTAAATGATGTGAAGGGTGTTGGGGGTGGAGGTGGTGGATCATGAACCAGTTCGCTGGCGGATTCATCGTCAATTGTCATGAGATGGACTCGGTGGATCCTGTCGTTTCGGTGGAGGAACACGAAGATGATAAAAGCAACGAAGACAGTTAATCCAACAACAAGGCCGGCGATTATACCTGCGTTCATATGTGACCTAAAACAATATCTCAGCAAAACGTTCCAGCGCCAGTGACGAGGAATAAGGCGAACCTCATTTTCTGAGTGGCTGGATCAGGCTCACTACCACCGTCACCTCCAGCACTAGTGGCTGCCGGTGTGGTCGAAGCACCAGGAGACGTCAAGCATGAAGTATCGCCCGAGCCTATAGTGACCTGTTGTACTCCTCCTGAGCCTACGCCACGATCATCACCTGCCACCAGAAAGACCGTGGTGTTGGGAGTGACAGCAGGTGTCCAATTATATGCGGCAGTGCCCGCGTCGCTCTCAGGCTCCTGCATAATAGGAAACGACTTTCCTGCAGGAATTACTCCGTACAAAGAAATCGAGCTTTTTTCTGCGATCAGCAAGACGTTGATCGTTATGAAGGGAAATGGCGCACCCTTGTACTTGACTGGCGTTCCATTGTATGAGTGCTGTCGAGCACACGGGCGCATTTGCATCGGAGACACTCCACGAGAATAGCGGGTCCGTTGGCGGCAAGCAGTCTGACGCAGAACTAGGACCAACCTGCATCACATCGCTGGTACCTCCAGACGCAAAGTTTGTGCTATCGCTTCCCTGCAGCATCGATCGTTCCATGGTCAGCAAAGAAGACCAAAATCAATTTCTCTGGGCAAACATACCACAATGACATACGACGAGTATTGAGGAAGGGGCACGTTGAGGAATACTTCCTGATTGTCTTGCGGGAAGTCCACTTGAAACGCTTGTGCGGGAATAGGAGAGCTATGGATTGTAACAGGGACGAAGAGAAGGTGGTAGGGCGGGACGCCAGCACCCCCATCGTAAGGGCCAGTATCGATCTCGATGCTCGTCTGGACACACTGTGAGAACGGACCGTCGTATACCCACTTCCACCCAAATACGAAGGACGGATAGAGTAGAAACGGGAAGAAAAGTGTGAGGATTCCGAGGAACAAAGCCATAGCAGAGAACAATAGGATATGATGGGGAGGGGGTAAACTGTGGCGAGGTATTCAAGGTCTGTTTCTCAGGACCAGCATTTCAACGCATGTCCTCGCCAGCCTGGCTCCTGCGAGGCAGTGAATTGGCAGACAGAAGCATGCGGAACATCGATCTGCGGAAGCTGCCTGCATCATGAATCAGCTGAGATGCATTGCTTCGAAGTACAAGGCGATGTACACACCGCTTAGATCACTGTCTCGGAATGATTCAACCATCTAGTACTTCCGATACAGCAGGCTTGAAGTGGAAGGTGTGAACTGTGGCGAGGGGATAGGATGTCGCGTGGTAAACAGCGCTTATCTTCCTGAAGACGCTTGGTCGGATTCGGACCGCAGAAATATCCGGGAGCTGTCTCTGTGTGCGTACATAGTAAAGTCCTGCATTTGGTTTACCTTGAGATAGACATGCACGTAGTTTCAATCAATACAAGTGCGAAGCAGAAGATCAAAGAGTCATATCCACGATCCATGATCCTAACCTGATAGTGTGATTCCAGTCATTGTCAATCCAACGACAAGAAGGACCACCGTGAAAACAGCGGAGAAATTTGAGAGACGGTATTGAAATTGCTAAATCTTCTTCGGTGTGACGAGCTATCTCAGGGGTCAACAGCGGTGCCTGCGGGAGGCTTGCGTGTTTCCGTGTTCATGGCGTGCAAGTGTGCGGCCCTAGCAGCTTTATTTCTGGTCACGAATAGATTCAGTCAGATTATGATTAAGGACGAAAAATGGGAAACGCACGGTCTGTTTATGATTGTCTCGTTACCAGTGAAGATGAATGTATCGTAAAGGAATATGCCGAATTGAGCACCGAGAATGGTCCCCAGGATAGGGCACCAAAGCCAATATTGACTGGGAGGGAAATAGTCAAATGTTTTCCGTTAGGATCACTGGGAAAACATACCGTCGGAAAGTGAAGACTTTCCTGCTATACATCATCGCCGTGAACAGCCGCGGTCCAAAATCGCGGGCGGGGTTGATAGCGTAGCCAGTCTGATAACCAAGGGCAATACCGATGACCAGGATGAGCAGGAAGATTGCCAGGGGTACTAAGCCCGGTGGCGGGGGGCCGTTCCGAGTGTCCGTCAAGGCGCAGACGCAAATGAGAAGAACCATGGTGCCGAGGAACTCATCGTAGAGAGCAGAGCCGTTAGACATGTACGGGGCCTAATGAAGGATGAATCTGAAGAACCACGGATGCCAAACAGTACTTAGTTGCAACTTACAGCGTATGTCCCAAAGTATCCAGCTGTGCCCGGACTCTCAGGGGGAACAGTACGGATATGGCGACTTCCTTCGACAAGGTCGATAGCGTGGATGTAGTTGGCGTAGACGAGACCGGCGCCGACGAACCCACCCGCCACCTGAGCCGCAATGTATGCGGGAACTTTGCGCCAGGGGAAGTCGCGGAAGACGGCAAAGGCAAGGGTAACTGCAGGGTTAATGTGACCACCAGAAATACCGCCAGACACCCAGATGCCCATTGCAGTGGCTGTGATGAAGATATATGGTTAACGGTAATGAGGGGGATTGCGGAAGACTCACCACACCCCCAACCGAAATTGATTGAGAGCCAGTCCTACACTCCTCGTTAGTCCCAACACAATAAGTAGGTTTGAATGATCTGAGAAACTTACGCCTTTGGGACTTGCAGCAACGGCGGTATTCGAAGTAGTGCTGACCATGATGTTGGTACCACAACCAAAGACGACGAGGATCATGACGCCGAAGAACTCTGCGAGGGGCTCGCGTATAGCTCCGCTGGTATTCACTAGTGAGAACATATTGAGGAAAACAGACCGAGCAACGCACCGTATCCTGGTCCACCTGTTAGGGAATCTCGTGTAGTGCTCGATAGAGTGTTCCAGTCCAACCCCAGAGCTATCCGTGACTCGCGATTGCTTCTCCGGGTCCTCAATGTGGACGACATACTCCTTGGAGTTGTGTCTGAAGTGGTCCTCGTCGGGCGGCAAATTGGTGGTCTTCTTGGGAGACGACATGAGGCTATGCGGTGAGGAGAGAGAAAGGGGGCACGTACTCAACGACTGAGTTTATAAGCCCGTACAGTTTTGTGCATTCAGGGCGGTGTTAAGTTGCAATATGGGATATATCTCCTCGGCAACTGACGTCCGTGCCTGCAGAGAGCTCCATTCATGAACAACTCACCAGCCGCATGATCCTCACACCCCTGTGAACCGGTGGTTCGAGGGTCATACTCTGGAAAAAGTACTAGTTGAGCAGAAATCCAACAGAAGCTGCTGACCACAACCTACAGGGCGAGTATTGCTGCTGACTGGCCGATTAGCTTCAGAGATGAATGAAGAGATGCCAAAGTACTGGTCGAGCCAATGGAATTGGATGTCGCGTCTCTACAAAAGTCATCTGTGCTTCATGAATATGGGGTTCATGCGCTGTTTACCGTCAGATCCATGCGCAATAGTCGCCACGAATCACATCACACACCAGCTTCATAGCATAAGTCTTCGAGCCGGCCAATGGATACACGGGGCATGGCGACTCCGTACCCTCAGAATGCGCAAGATTACGCGTCATGGCCCTTGTCTAGTTGATAGGGTGAGGAAGATCTCTGCCGCAAATCTCGGGCTTCATATTCATGCGACACGGTGACATTGGCCGGAGGTACTTTTTAAGACTGGTCGAACACGGGACTGCTTCAAGAGGAATTGAACAAGCTGTAAGTGATTCCTCGTAGACTGTGTTTGCTTTGTTCCACGCCACAAGAAAACCTCTAAACACGACTGCCTGTGTCTAAGTATAGAGCAAAGTTGTAGCCACAAGGTGCTGACATACCTCGTCACTCATGACTGACCCACAAACTTCCTCCACGCGATCGATTGATCGAATTGAGTCCACACGAATGCGGTATTGAACTCTCAACCCCAGCAAGCTGTGTACTAGCGAGATGCCAAGTGCCCGTCAGCTGAGACGAAGGGAGCAGGACGATTTGAAGTGCCGAACCTTTGCTTTCTCTGGCTGGCCGTCGCCCTTTGGCCTGTGAGCAACCCCTAAGGTGTAAACAGTAGTCCCGAGAGCTTCGGGGTGCTGATTGCTAGTTTTTGCGCAACAACCAGAGTCAACGGACTCGACCATCAAAGATATTGTCTTTCTTGGGGTTTACACTTGCGGAATGTATCCACTTTAGCGAGTGAGTCATCCATGCTAGGTGACGAGACGTTGATTTCCATCAACCAGGCTAGTGCTATCCGGCGCGTGTACTGAAAACAGTGGCTGAGGCGCAAACGATAACCTCCATACGAGATTGTAGTGCTCAGGAAAGTGGTTTCAAACAACGTCTCAACGAACGACGGAACTTGAAAGACATTCTGGTCGCCGGAAATGCGGGCCGAGCCGGATTTGGACATTCACGTGGCAGCGGAAACGGGCGTCTGTCTTGCCACAGACTCATCCCGACGACGACTGGACTTAGCAAGTTTCCCATTCCATCCACGATGTCTATGCTCGACAAATTTCGAAGAGGCGCATCCAAGGCCGGTATTCAGGCAACTGCGTTCTTGAAGGATGGGTCCAGCAAGTTCGCGAACGAGTCGCATAATTTTGTGCAAGGATTCACCTTACCTGGAGAGGCGGAGAAGGCGGCCAACATTCTGGCCAGTTTCCTAGGTGTGTGCACCTCGAATGTCAGACGATTATCTTACGAGCAACTCAATCTGTATTGCTTTGTGTTACTTCAACAGCTGATCCAGACCATCCTCAATCCGCACTCAATGCCATCCCCAAAGCTGTCCTCCAACGCGCAAGAGGTTCGTCTTCGCACTTGCACTTTCACCTGTTGACAGCAGAGTTATAAACTGTTATGCAGGTCTTGCTGTCTTTTCCGTTCTCAAAGCAGGCTTCGTCTTCTCCGGCAAAGCAGGCTCTGGTCTTGTTATCGCTCGTCTTCCTGACGGGTCTTGGTCTGCACCCTCCTGCATCGCCACTGGCGGTGTCGGTTGGGGCCTGCAAATCGGTGCGGACATTACCGACTTTGTCATAGTTCTCAACAGCGAGGATGCCGTCCGGGCCTTCTCTATCGGTGGAAACGTGACCATTAGCGGGAACATCAGCGCTGCTGCGGGCCCCATCGGAACAGGAGGAAGTGTACAGGCTACTTTGGCGCACCCAGCACCCATGTTCTCATACTCCAAATCCAAAGGTATGACTTCCTTTCCACCTTTCATCATACTTCGAACCCCAAAGTTGATGAATCTGGGACGTAGGATTGTTCGCTGGTCTGTCTCTTGAAGGCACTGTCCTGATCGAGCGCAAGGACGCCAACCGCGAATTCTACGGTTCCCCGATTCCCGCGCGCGACATCCTCAGCGGACGTGTCCCTCCACCGGAGGTAGCATCACGATTATATGAGGTCATCGAGGCCGCAGAAGGGATCGATGAGTCCGGTTTGCCGGAGAGCGCGTACGTCCCCACAGCTACAGGAGAGCATATGGATGTTCGGGCTGGTAGTACCGTATTTGACGCGGATTCGCACCACTGAACCAAGCGTTTCTGTTTCCTTCTCGATCTCGCACTCCCGCTATCATCCAGCGTAGTCATTTTTCATCTGCTTATTCCCTTTCCGTGGATCCCCCCATCCTTCCGTTGATTACTGTCTTGGATGCGTTGGCTTCGTTATCACCTTTTCTTTGCGTTCGCAGTATGCCCTGATTTTGTACTTTGTAGCGAATTATTTATCACCTATCGTCTCCTCCAAGACCGGACCTCAATACGTCCACGGGTTTGCGACGCTATTTCATGGATACCAATGCGGCTTGCAATCCTTCCCCGATGGCTCTCAATTACGGGTTTATCACTACGTCTCTGCAGACGAGATCACGCAGTGCTCGTCCCTCACAGTGGATATCCACAATTCATTCAAAACGCCGGTCATCATAGACATCCCTGGCTACTTCGATTGACATCGGGGGCAAGAAGCATGTACATTAATTCCGTGGGGTGATAGCGGCCCTGGAGAATCTATTATAGCAATAATACACAGTCTGAAAGAATCAAAAACCAACTCAGAAATATTTATCCCAGAACCCAGCAGTCCCATTCGTCGGCGCGGCATGCTCCTCAATCCCCAGCAACTTCATCATGAGATTGTAGATCTCAACGTTCTCAAACGTATCCATAACATACGTGTTGTCGGATGTCGAGTGCCAACCTTTATTGGGACGCGGGAGGAAGTGTGAGAGCATGGAGGGTGTTGAAGCGCTGGACGCGTGGATGGTTTTGAGAACAGAGGCAAATGGTCCGTGTGCGACGAACATCGCGTGCATAGATGCATCCGCGTTATCGTAGCCATGATTCTGCAATAGGGAGTGTTAAGTTCGGCGTGGCCCCATGAGAATGAGGGTCGAATCCAGACTTACTCCCTTGCTCATTCCAGCGCCATTCTCCAGCCTGTTCGTCAAGGCATAGCCAATCCTTGGTACCACGTACAGAGGCGCAATACGCTCGCTATTTGCGAAGTGCCACCGCTCCGGCATAGTATCATGGGTATAGACGTCAAATTTACCATTGCTTAACTGAGCGGCTTCCCGAAGAATGTTGAGATAGTGACTGACGTTAGCATTCGCTGAGAAACGGAGACCCATGGCAGGCCAACCTGAACCATGCCACGTATGAGAAGGGTATGCTATATGGGATAGATACCAAATACACACCGTCCTCATGTTCAATCATACCAAACCCGTCGCCAAGGATATCGTCGATGTAAATCAGTTCCGGGTGACTAGTATCAGTCATCCCATGGTCACTGACAAAGACGATGTCAACGATATCGGTCAAGTTACGTGCTTCGATAGAGTCATGCAGGTCTTTCGCGAACTGATCAACTTGGCCAAGGACCTTGTTAACCAGATCGGAAGTTGGGCCTTTGAGGTGTCCCGCTTGGTCTAGGGAAGGCTCATAGGCTATACGCAAGCACATGAGACAATTGTTCAATGATCCACAAAATACGCAATGATTTACCCATGATAAATTGTGGCCGCTCATGGATGGGCATGTCAATCCAACTCATGATTTGATCATGTTTCCATTTAAGAGAAACTTTATCCTGCAAGTGAGCGATGAGACTGGAATACTGAAGAAGACTGATTAAAGAACTCGCCTTCCATGGTATGAAATACGTTGACGATGCACCGGTAGAAGTCGTGGGAGGTCCCGGCCTGTAGCACATCATAAGGAGGTGGGCTATAAATATAAAACAAGAAAGCCCTACATACCACATCAGATTTGCAGTCACAATCCCTGCTCGCTCCGCTGTCTCCCACATCTGAAGTTAATTTTGTAAGAGCATCCCAGACCGTTGGTCGGGTCAAAAACGTACTGGTTCGCCGAACCACCAGGATGAGTTCCAGCACGACTCTATCTTATTATAATGAAACTCTACGCCGGAATGCGGATCCCAGAAGTTCTGTCGGATGAAGATGAGTAAACGAAAGACCATCGACACGGTAAAACTCACATTGGCAACTATCCCGTGTGACTCAGCGTAGAGGCCAGTCCTATTCGTGGTTCAGTACTGAACATTATGTAGTGTTTGCAACTAATGCTCACATAAGAGCCCAATGATTCCTTCCCATCGTGTACCAGGTTAGTGAGATCTATGGTAGGAAAGAAACATTGACACTCACGGGAAGGTCAACGTCTTGTAGCACACCATTCAGCATAATGTTCAAACTTTTATAGTTGGAAGGGGCTTACAGGAAACACTGGTTGCATTGACTTGGCGCGGAGTCCATCCTTACTGATGGCAAGGAGGTGAGGCGTAAGACCCCGATCAAGATAGTCCGCTCTTCAAGTTCCACGAACGGGATGAGTAGGTAAATGACACGACATGAACAGATGCACAGATGCGCACCTGAGCCCGTCAATAGAAACAATAATAGATGTCTTCTTGTATAGATGCGTCCCATTGCTCCTCAAGCTCTGGCGGTCGAACGTGTCATGGACCAATTGCTTCCGCGGGACGCGGGTTGTAACAAACATTGCGGGGACGAAGAATGCTGCGAGAACGACGAAGAATATCAGGACGCCAATTTGCCCCGTCCTACGAGAAGAATCGACAGTCTGCTTTTCTCCCCGAGTATATTCTTTAGCCCTTTCTATGTCTTCATCGTGGTCCTCCGAAAGCAGTCCTGTTCGCTCTTCCTCTGTGGTGGCTGCATCGTGCGTTGTACGTCGTGAAGTGGGAGGTGGGTAATCTAGCGACTCCATTGCCGCCATGTACGTCTAAGTCTACCAAGTAAATGGCAGCGTCCAGAGGTATTTCGGACGAGGATAAGGCGGACGAGGTCGTCGTCGCTGGGAGACAACTGGGAGAGTCGGAAACATTGAGCGTCTAAGCGGGAACTGTTCAATGAGGCGCTTCATCTTATCTTATCTGGTCCAAGATTCCAAGTTGAGCAGATCACATTCGAGTTTGTATTTCAGACAGTTCAAGTTACAGATGGAAGTACCGCTATTCGTACAGCACAATAATCTCAACTCAACTTATTCACGACGATCGTCCAACAGCCGTCTCCCACGAAGCCTTCCAAGCGCTACGCCTCGCCCGGTTACGACTATTCCCATCATACTTTCCACCTCCCCCGTATCTATCTGCCACCTGTGCATCTCCGACTTTGAACGTGGAAGGTACGGTCTTGGCGAGAAGGGGAGTGGTACGGGCAGAGTCTGCGGTCTTGGAGGCGGTGCTCAAAGATGGGGTGCCCGCGATGAACTGCTTCAAGGCTTCTGCTGCTGTTGACTTGCTGTTGTCAGAAGAAGCACCACTGACAACGAGATTGCCAGATTGGTCGGCGGGAGTGGTGAGATCGCGGTTAATGAGGTCACAATCTGTGTAAACGCAAGACCCGAGGACCAACGTGGCACGAGCGAGCACACTGGAGGCGATACCAGCAACGGGTCCTTTAGCGGAGTCGCGGTGAAGGGAAACACGGAAGGTCACAGAGGGGGCGAAGAACGATGGTTGATGGTTGCTGTCGAACGGTTGCATGACCACTTCCCGTACGTCATCCAACACCGCAACGAGTCCCTCCGCCAACTCCTGCTCAAATCCTGGTTCATAGATACCAGAGTCTGGATCGATGGTAAGCGTGACTTGATCAGCAGTGAGCTGAACGTTGGGAGAGCAAAGAAGAACGTGATCGATATGCTGTTGTTTCCTGGTCCCGTAGAGGTAGAATGGCATCTGATTCGGATACGTGGATTCGAGAAGTGTAGAGTCCAGAGACCGATTCTTGATGACGCGGATATTGGAGACCTGCACATTGGTCTGGAAGTGTGTTTGTGTAGGATCAGAGAGGGACGCTCTGCTGGGCGGAAGACCCTGATCGATGTTGGCGGTGAAAGTCCCAGTGGAAAGAATATCAGACATGGTCATCTCGCTGGCAGTGCTCAGCGTAAAGACAACATTGGGATTCTCCGCCCTGGCGGTGGCGTAGGCCTGGAGGATGTCATCGGGAATGTCTGCGGCGACAATCACTTGGTCCCTGAAGTTGGCCATCTGGAAGACCGGAAGCGCAACGAGGTGAACTTTGTCTGTGCCCTGCATGATGAAGGTGTGATAGTCTGGGACGACAGTGTTGCGAGGAATGCATGACTACAAAGGATTGAAGAACTTAAACTATGCCGCCAGATGGTAGACTGGGATCTCACCTGCTGAATGATTCGATTGGCAATACTCTTGAAAGAATCCGCCAGCGTATTCACGAAGTTTGCCTCGGTGGGGAAAGGGCTCATAGATACGTTGACGAGTACGAACAGATCTTCATCTCCCTCAAGTCCGAGACGACGTTTGAAGTTTGACAGCGCTTCTCCAAATGCGCCCTGCGACAGTGAGGTGGACATAACCCATATATCCCTGAAAGCTTATATATGAGCGTATGACTCTAATGCAAGCACGGAGGGACTGAACGTACTTATCCGTGACCACGTCATTCACACTCAAAACTGACACCTGCTCGTAAATCTTGGAATTCAGAGCATTCGCCTCGGAAACGTTCGAGTTGATCTTTCCGTCAATCTTGAAGTTGCAGGCAAAGGCGTTGATCATAAGGTCGCTTCCAAGCTGTGAGACCAACTGCATAGCCTCGTCGTCCACGACCAACTCCGAATTGGTTGGTTTGAGGATGCGATCGCGGATAAATTGCTTTTGAGCCTCGACGTCATCCAGAGTAGCACCAGTTGTGGTTTCTGCTGGGAGCATGTTGAATGGGACTACGAGGAGATCCTCATCTGCCATGGTGGCCCATTCGCAGTAGAACTAATGTCCAAATCTGAGTCAATATGCGAAAGCGTAGGAAGAAAAAGGTTTCACCTTCACGCCGGTGAAGAGCGATTCACCGAGAAGTGCGCCGTATCCTTCCTTGTGAAGGCCAATGACCTCATGTGACATCCAAGCGGCAACAGGTGCTGCGCCCGGTTTGCTGAAAGCAGATGAGTGATCATACTTAGTGACGATACGTAGTGCAATACACATACCTTCCTTCCACACCGTATGTTCCCATAGTTTGTACACCCTCTTCCTGGAAATCAATGTAAGGACTTGTCCAAGTGACCAAGTACCTCGCCCTCCCGTCTCGGTAACAGAGTCCTCCAGCCGGGTACGGAATGTATCCAGACTTGTGCGGGTCAATGGTGATGGAGTCCGCGTACTGAAGGTTCTCCAGCTGAAGCTTCGTGTGCGGGAGCAGAGTCATCTCGGGAACATATGTATCGATCGGCTCATCCGTGCCTCGTCGCGCGAGTGGGATCTCACGGATGATGGAAGCGAAGTATCCACCCTACCATAACGTTTGAGTCAGTGTCTGACCGAAACGATTGTGACCAGCGAGAGACGACTCACCCATGCACCATCGACGTGGATCATGAAATTCATGCCGCGCGCCTGGAGCTTGGTGCGCAGCGTGACGACGTCCGCCAGAGGGTCGACCGCTCCATGCTCCGTGGATCCAAGAATGCATACAACAGCGTATACAGACTGTTGCTTGCTGAGGCAGTCCTCGAGGAGAGATTCAAGATGATTAACGTCCATTCGGGCCCGGTTGTCCAATTGCACATCTATCATGTTCTCTGAACCGATACCCGTTATAGCTGAAGACCAGATCAGTATGTGAATCAGAAGATGGAAGGAACTAATCGTTCGCTCACCTGCTCCCTTGGGCCACGAATAGTGCTTCGTGCTTGCGACGAAGTACTGTGGCTTTTTCTCAATCCCATACTTTGCATCCAACTTCTCCTTTGTCACCGTCTGGATGATATAGTCCGCCATCACCTTCTGCACGTAATCCGAAGACATGCCGTACTCCGATGTCAAACGAGGAGCGAGGTCAAGAACCGTTGCGACGTCAAGATTGAGGAGTTCCCAGACAGAGCAGTCTGTGAAAAGCTTTTCCGTGCCGTCGCAGAGCTGGACTTTGAATGTCGGGGCGATATAGGAGAATGGTGCGCCGGGAGCCATGGCATCCCGAAGGGAAAGAGGGTAATACTTGAGGTTACGAGCCACCCTAACAACGGCGAACATCATGAATTCAGAATGAGAATTGCCTATGACCAAATTTCTGGACTTACCACATAGACTCCAGGTTGGCGATGGAACCGCCGCAGGTGATGTGCCCCCACCCGTATGGCCCATTGTCGCCGGGGATTTCTGCAGAGGGCTGACGACGGTAACCCAGCATCACGCAAAGATCCTGCCCAACCTCATATTCAATCAAAGAGGTCAAAGGGCTGGCTTCAGGCGCGACATTGTTCGGGTTATACATCATAGTAAGCTGAAATATCGTCATATTAGAGTGTGGACAAACACACTGGTAGAAAACGAGGCTTACGAGATAACCAAGAACGCCAGGCATTGTGAGATCAGCCAACATGTGAGCGTTGTATCTTGGAGAGTAGAATGGGATGTTGTGCACCGCCATATATGACGAGAGGTTGGTAAGAAGGTCCTTCAGCTTTTGCATGCTATTCTTAAACGGGGCCGAGTCCTGAACTTCCGAAGTTACGAAAACCTGCGCAATGGTCAGACCCCATATTGATTAGAATGAGGAGAACGAATGTGACGAACCATATCTTCAGGATGATAATTCAGTCTGGACTGTTGCATGTCGGTGACGATGGAGTCGAAGGCATCTTTCAAGAATTGTATGTTCTCAGCCTTGGGACCCAGGAACCAAGAGGCGATAGCCTCATGTGCGGAGTTGTCTGCAGGAGTCGCACGAACAGTTGGGGGAGTCATGATGAACGAACGTGAGGGGTATACTCGAGTTTAACATAAGCTGTCTTTATATTCTGTCGACAAAAGGTAGCGCAGAGTCATGATGTCTGGAGATGTGTGCATTAAGGGTAATCGGGTTTCTAATCGTTGGAAAGAGGAGAGACGTACAGTCATCAGACACACAGCAGAGACACTCTTCTATCTTGCTCCGCATGGGTTTGAAGCAACTTCAATGAGTTCAAGCCTTCTTGAAGTGAAGCTGTTCAGTCCAAGACATAATGATCACACTGTAGGGTAATGGAACGCACCACGACCAATAGTATGAAGCGCCACCGTAGACCACCAGTGGCATTGTGGAAGTCTTCTTCCACACCACGCCAATATTATTCCGCTGGATTCGCATGCGCAATACTTATGCGGCAGGTGATCATGGCCCCTGTGTACCTAGGCTCAGACTTCGATACAGACTCAACTTCCTTGATTGCTACATCAAAGGATACTCATGAGAATAGGACTGTGTGGAGAGACAGTAGTCAGTCGTTTATGTAACCGTACGAGCAGTGAATGGAACTTACACAGCGGAGATGGCTCACTTTGATGTAAGAACACAACAATGGGAACGGAACACGAATGCATAAAGAGAGAAAGATTGTCCTATGGTACAACACAAAAAAAGATACAAAGCAACAACTTCCCAGAAAGAGCAATCATCGCCTGATAATAACCGATAACAGAGGCACAAGAGCGCAAGAGCCTTCACTCTATCTCCATGTGTCGTTTTCAGTGAACGTGCCACTGGCAGGCACGTTCACCTGTCGGTTGGGATCCGACTCCCATGTAACCTGGCCATTGAACTTCCTGATGAACTTGTACTGCACGGCGGAGTTTGCAGGTAGATTGACGGTAACTAATTTGAAAATCGTCAGCGATGTGGCGCATAGTCACGACACGGGCAGGTAAGTCGCTTACTGCTCCATGTAGGATAGTTCGCTGCCGAAAGGAGGAGGGCCTTATCTGTAGACCAGTTCTGCAATGCGGGCACGGACCCTACGAGGAAGATATCCTCTGCAAGGGATTGACGTCAGTACAATGATAACGGACCGGGACAGGTTTACGCACCTCCAAGTTGTGTTGTGGCCTGAACGTTGAAGGTCACAGGAACGGTTGTAGCGCAAGTGGAAGGGACCTTCACGCCGGCACCTCCCCAGCTTGGCGAAGCAACGCCCTTCCTTGCGGAGAAGACGGTCAATGCAGAAGCATAACTCCAAGTCAAATCAACAGCGCTCGTTGGCTTGCCAGTGTTCCTGTCGTACTGCTCGTCAAGGGCACCGTTGGATGGCGTGTACTTGGCGTTGACTGCAATGAAACCGTCGGCGAAGTTCCTGATCGCACTGGTGAGTGAGTTAAACTGAGAGGAGCCGGCGGCGTATGTTCCAGGTGCGATATCGGACGAGAATTGCTGGAAGAATGGAAGGGAGATGGAGGTGACGGTGAGAGAGCCTTGCTTATTCCAGACGATGAGAGCGTCATAGAGCTGCTCAGCGACAGCGAAGGTTGATAAGTACCACGGCTATTGGCGCACATGTCAGTTGGAAGTTTCCGACAGGAATACAAGACAACGCACGTGTCCGCCAAAGTATACGTCTTCTGGGTAACGACCAGTAGCCACAGCTGCGTTAGGGGCGATGCCATTGTTGATGCCATAGATGGAGCGGAAAGAGTCCACGTAAACCTTCAAGTTGGCAAGTGCCTTATCGGAGCATGGCTGGAAAGTAGTGGCATCACAGCCTGCGTTGACGTCGAAAGTGTGAATAGAGGCCAGAACGGAGTTGGAATCAATGCCAGAACGACCACCACCGGTGTTGGATACAATATATTTGGTGTTCCAGTATGTCTGTACACTGTGTAAGATAGAGTCGCTAATAAATACTCAATAATCGAACACACCTGGAGGAAGCACAACGCGTTCCCTGCCTCAGCATCATAGTCATTCGAGCTCTGGCCAAGGGCGTTGGCGAGGATAGAACCTTCCCTCAATGAACGGTGCTGAACAGCGGTTGTGAAGAAGGAATCCGAATCGATCTCCTCCCAAAGATCAAAGCTAGCAAAAAGCATCAGAATCAACAAGGAATCACGTCATACAAGAAAAACGTACGTGGACTGACTCCAAGTATCAGCGACGTAATCCAAATCAAGCTTGATAATGGGCCACAGAGTGTTGGACACGAAAGTGGTGTTTCCGTTGGCACGCAGCCAGTTCGCGTACGCGATCAGAGCGGTTGCACGGAGTGCGGGTCCATCTGGACACAATCAAATGAGACATTGAGCCGAAATCACTCGACATGATCAAAATCCGAACTCACCTCGTTGAGGTCGCCCCCATGGATCTGTGAACGCCGTGCCGTCGATGTTGAACTTAGGCTCTCCCAGTCCACCCGAAGTTACAGTGCCACTCGGGTTGCTTGTTTGCTGTAATCTTGCCTCCGCGGTCAAGAAGTCATCGATGAGTGGTCGGAGTGACGTGTCAGCGCCGGACGTGAACTGGTCGATGAGGACCTTGAAGACGAGTGAGGAATCGCGGACCCAAGTGTAAAGGTAGTTGGGATTGGACGTGCTAGGGCTAGCGATCACAATACCAGCCTAAATGATGATGTCAGAAGCAAAAACACAGCCCTAGAGATGAGCAACACGCCTTTGCACCGTGCGCCTTGGAACCATTCGGACCGATGTTTGCTAGGAGGCCTGCTTTTGCGATAGGACCCTCGGTATTGACGTATGAGTCCACAGACTGTGAGAAAGCGTTGACGACGAGGCCGAGGAAGACGAAGGCGGCGGAAAGACGCATGTTGAATGGGTGAGGGGCTCTTCGAGGTACAGACGACGAGGACGAGGAAGAACCAGTGAAGAAGCAAGACGCACCTCGAGCCTCAGCTTTATACCTTCTCCTTCTGTTCCTCCATCACCGTGTCGGAAGACGGAGGAAAGTGACTCGCCGAACGACAAGTACCCAAAGAGCGCAGCGCCATAGATCATTTGACCATATGCGTTGACGTCTCCATACGACGGCCCACTTGGCTGGTAGCTATTCTTGCCATCAAGCCCGGCTTGCCACACGAGAAGGACAAGGAGAACGACGGCGAGTACATGATACCATGTGGAGGACATCAACGAAGGTGTGGCCGGTGGTAGTTTCCTTGTGGTTATGGCTATGTCGTGATCAATCGGTTCACCTGACAACCTGTTTTTCCGTGCGGGGTTCGCAGATGAGGAAAGTTGGTGACGTCGGGGAAGACAGGCACCGGGAATGGTCTTTATTTCTTTGTGCCGAGTTGACGATGCAGACATGCTACCATCGTTGGTGGCGGTAAGCCTCGGATGCGCCTGAAATTGCCTCCAATGATCGACCTCTCGAGAAACGGACCTCCAAAGTCAAAATCGGGTATTATTGAAAGCCTCCGGGATCTATACGAGCAATCTAGACTCTACACGACCACTCAATCAAGAGATGTCTTAGTCCCTTAGCCACGAATTCATCAGAATGCAGACGTACTGAACAAGCAGCTCTGCTAGGAACATGGCAGTGCAACCGCAAGACCAAGCCACCCCCGCATCCACCCCCGCATCTCCACATCCCCGCACAAGTCGCGGCATAGAGTCTTGCGCCGAGTTACGAACATAAAGTGGAAGATTGAGGTGTCCGCTCCTCGCTGCCATCGCCAACATCAATGCAGGCGCTTATTTATATTCACGTGCAAAACCAGATCTAGACCAGGTTGCACGAAAAGTTCAAAAGAACAAAATTGTACGATACTTTCCATTATTACCGTCTATGTAGTAAGTTAGCTAGACAGAGGACAATATGGTATGTGGCAAACGAAATGAAGACGATGTGAGGTCTCTCAGACCCCTGGGGTTGCATGATGATGTGGTGGTACAAATGCGATGCTTCAGAAACCGATTCGAATCAAAAACCCAGAAAATGAATCAAGAAACCAATATGCGTCGCCGCAGATCCTACGGGTCTGCATAGGAATCGGTAACCAGCCGTATCGGATGAGCATGCCTGTGTGGCTGTAGGTCTTTCTCCGTCGGAGGCGGTCGCAGCTGGACCACGATAAAGTCCTATACATTGTCGATCAGGTCCGATCCAAAAATGCAAAATGCCGATTGCGATATTTTGCTTACCTTAACCACTAAGTCTCCGGAAGAGAAACCCCCGACAGAGACGTCGTTTTTACAAGTTACTTCACCTTCCCAATCCAAGGAATGCTCTCCAAGCGTGCCATCCGATCGCAGTTGAGGATATTCACCGGACAATGGCCGTAGAGTTCCCTCGCCAAGCAGGATGTCGTTCCAAGCTTTCTGACCGTGCAAGGTGACACACACCTGCCGGAGAATATACACGCGCAAAGTATATAGAGGCGGCGCCGTCGATGAGACAACGGAGTCAATTGATGGTTGTGATGAACATATTGAAGCCGTAGATGCGCGGGATGTCTGTCGTGATAGTGACAGAGAGTTTACTTTTAGAGAGGAGCCGAGAGCCTTGAAACCTCGGGAGAGTTTTGGTGAAGAGGGAGAGGGGCCGGAAAGAAAGGCGACGAGGGAGGCGGGAGATCCGCGGAGGTGAAGGTGGAACGGAATGGTGTCTCGGAGGGCGTATATTTGCACGGACGGAATAAACAGCTATTGTTAAAGAGTTATAAGTAAAAAGTACAGTACAAAGAAAGAAATCACGTACATGGCATTCAATAGGTTGGAGCGGCGAACCTTCCCGCACACCCATGGTTGAGATGACCTGATGCCAGTCACCGGGAGCCGATTTGACAGTGGAGAAGAAAGGCTGGAGCTCGTCACCAATGGGCAAAAACGGCCGCGTCCGCGGTCGGAAACACACTTCAGTTGTGAGGCTGGACGTGCGAGTAATTGGATTTAGCTCCCAAATTCGAGTCATTCGCGTAAACGGGGGCACGTACGACTTTTGGCGTTTCCAACCGCCTAAACCAGTTTTGGTGACGGTCACCGTGAGGGTGTACTGGCATTGTACGTATATTCCTGGGGATCCATGGAACTGGGCGGTGAAGGACGGTGGCAGTGGTTTCCTGCCCTGACCACCCTCGCATCCCTGAGGGAAGGGCAATTCAACGGGAAGGACAGCAGGGCAGGTAGACGTGGATGTTGAAGGCAAACTCTGTGACCACAGAGTCCGCTGCTCACTGAACAGCTCCGCAACATCCGTTCCGCTGCCCATCACACTCAGAGTACGAATGCCCTCGAGCTGTAATTTACCGTCAGAATTAACAGGACCTAGTCCCAGAGAAAGGCACGCACCTTAATTTCTACAGACTTGACGTTTCTTTCATCCTCGAGTAGCACCTGACCGCGAATAACGCCATTTCGAGCATATCTTGGCAGGTCAACGCCACCCTCTTGTCCAGAGAGGACGAGGGTGACGTTGCCAACCTTCTTCACGAAGACACCTGTAGGTGTCGAGTCGACCAGTTTGCGAGCAACAATGACAAGTCGGTGTTCGTCCTGAAGTGGCTCAGGGGAGTACTGTGGCGCAGCGGATGACGGAGAGTATGAGGGTAAGAGTTCTGGGAGCATGAATGTTGGTGGTAATGGACTTGCTACCGACATAGTTTGTGGTGAGGTAGTAGTTGGGATCGATGGAAGGAGTAACAAAGGGAGGAGCTGTGTCCCCCTTTCACTTTATATGAGAACCCAGTCATGGTTGGACCTGTCGGGAGGCGATCGGAGAGCGGCAACTAAGAAAAGGGGTCGAGACGCGTTACGAACGCGTAGGCGTCTGAGCTAACGATGGTCAAGAAGACTACGGCGCAGCCACTATACAGGAATAGATAGATGTTACTTACAGACGACACGCCAATACAACGTTCCTCTTGTGAAACGCCTTTGGATGACGGTTGTAGTCAAAGCGGTGCCGTGTGGGATAAGCGCTGTCGCTCCTTCGACCCGATCCAGTCAAAACCAGTCAGCTCAAACCTTCAGTTGAGTCATCCTCTGGTTCTATTGGAAAGATGGCAAGGGTACATCCTGGACCATAGCCAGAGAATCGCATTGCGGTGCCGAGAACAGACATATTTGTTTACACTGGATTCCTGCCAGTGGATGCCATTCCGCAGAGGTCTGGAGAGCGATATAGAATAGATTTCAGTATAAAACGCACAAACCGAGCTCAAGCCGGCGTGCCGTCGGGGCTTACCGTTGTACCGGTATTGAGAACAGCTCGTCCAGATGTTGAATCTGGAAGGGGGGGTCGACCCCCCCTTCCAGACGAAAACACTCTGCAGAATAGATTTTAGACACTCTGCCGCGTCTGCCGAGCCTCCTCATTGGCTCGCATATCTATTCCACTACTTTTTGTACTCACCGTTTGTGTTTGTCATGGTCATTCTACGGTTGCGCAAACTTTCCAGATTTTAGTGCTTTTGAAAGTCAGACTCCGATTTTGTGTTTTATGCTCTCCAGATTCTCTACGGAATGGCATCCAGTGTTTGGAAAAAGAAACGACAGACAACATCGGAACCATGTACCGAAAAGAGTCATTCAAAGGCTGGCGCAACGCCTCTCAAGCTCAAAGATTCCGTAGGACCCGGACTCCATCGTCGCTATGAGATCATGACGACTTTGCCTTTGCTTTGAAGGCATATAACCAACCTGCGCAGCTGACCGCAGTTAGCACGCAGGGAAAAGCGAGCGTAGGGGCGGGGCCAGGACGATCATGATCATGATAGGAGTGAATGCAGCAAGGCCTGGAGTGAGAACAGATTGTTGAGAAACTCAGAACAAGGCGTCGGTGAGCAAGAAAGTTCGAGTTGAACAGATACCCGCCAGTGTCGAACAGTCGAAGGTTGAAACAAAGTTGAGATCAAGCGATTGAGATGATCGTCCAGTTGATGCGAACGAGTCAACCGCAGTCGGATCGGCGACTTACTGTAAGTACAGTGCTACCGACACGGTATTACGAGCGATTGTGTTCTAAGAGGTGAAAGTCCGAACCACAACCTCACAGACCGACATTATCGTGAGTTCAAACGATCGTGGAGTGGTGAATCCAATCATCTTGAGGTATTTGTGTCGCCGTCGAGTTCATTCGCCTTCGAGTCCTCACGGTCATGGGAATGGGAAGAGATGGAATTTGCGCCTGTATGCTCCATAACACCACTAATGAATCACAGCTGTGACCCGATCCCTAGGGGCTAGTGGGTTTATCTCGACAAATTGAAAGACTCAAAGAGCGGATGATACCCCACGCGCAACTTGCAGTTCACTCACCATAAAAGAACTTAGCCCATCACAATTGAGCTTTCAATGATCCAACCTCAAGTGCGATCCCGAGCGGAAAGCTTAAGAAGCTCAAGAAGGTGAAGAAGGAGATCGGAGAGCACAGACTGCCCACGAGGTTGAAGTTGAAGTCAGCAGGGAGATGACAGGACTCAGCGAGCATATTATGTGGTCTTGTATGGTGTTCAGACCAAGAATACGTCGAAGAGGACGGTGGAGTCGTCGGGCCATATTGGGTTTGTAATACTGGCCACCGGGGAGTTTCAGATTGATCGTCGAGGGGTTTATCGCCGGCGTTGGCAGTACGAGAAGATGAAGCCTGAGACAAGGTCGAGATCAAGGGATTGAAATAGTTCAACAACGGATGATCATCTGGTTGAGTTGCTGTACCTCGGATCGACCTGATGCAGTGCTATGCTCTGTGATGTCGATCGGTGTGAGTCAGTCCAGTTACAACATGCACACCTTGAATAAATGAGGAATACACAAAGCAGAAATAGTCTGAACATCCGCAGAACCAAACCTAAACATGTCCACGCATGTATACAAACGAAAAGCAAACAAGGACGACTTTTACCAAGTGGATGTCGAGTGCAAGTCACCCTAACGACTCGCTGGTTATTTCCCTTCTTCCAACTTCGCCAGTGTCTCTTCCAACACTAGGGCCCTATCTGCATCCAGGCGTTCCTCCCAAGCAGAATCGTGACTGCGATAACTCACAGGTCGACTGCTCCTCGTCGTCCTCGTTGTCAACCTGCTCACTCGACTCATGAGGCTCCCCCTCACCGTCTCCCCATTCCCACTCCGGACGCGTTCCCGCGTCCTCTGCGCCCTCAGGTTCTCCGGCATGAGACCTGCCAGAAGCAGCGTGCTACCACGCGTGTTGCCGTACGCTGGCGGTGGTGGGATGGCGATGGCATTGTCTTCGACGTCGCCGGTGCCGAGTCCATTGGCAGAAAGCGCGGCCGCGTAGGTTGGTAGAGGTGGTCGGTTCCAAGGCGCCAGACCCATGGAAGGACCAGAACTGCCATAGCCAGCGCTCCGACTTCTTGAGCTCGGAAGGATCTGTCCTGGGTGCTTATGTGCGTAGCGCTCAGCACGGACGCGGTAGACGATTCGTTCGAGGAAGACGAGCTGCATGAGGATGGCGATAACGAAAGTGACGTGAATGAAGACCTGGGTGGTGTTTAATCCGACCTGATTGTCTCTCGGCGGGGGGATGTGCGAAACGACCATGACCCATCCAACGACAGTTCCCACAAGCAGCAGGATGTGCGCGAGGAATCGGAGGAAAGTGGTGAAGTTAATACCTCCAACTCTCGGTAGTCGTTCAGGTTTGAGGAACGAGATGAGGCTGCGTTTTCCAGTTGAATGCGCGGACGATGTATCCGAAGCGGTGGTAGTTTCTGGTGACCCTGTGTTCGATGCCTCGTTCGAAGGGGACACAGAAGAAGCTGGGGACGACGAAAACGATGGCGGCGCATCTCGGTCGGCGGGATGTCTTGCAGGAGGGCCAGATTCCTCGGCCGCACTGCTCGACCCAGAGGCCTCCACAGTCTCTCGTTCCTCTGCGGCCTCATCGTACCCTATCTCTCCACGCTTCCTCGGAAGAGGGTCGGCCTGCTGTCGCCGACCTGAATCCGCTCGCACCAACCCTCTCTCAAGGTCCCAGATCCCACTTCCAGTCACCGGAGACCCTCCCCCACTTACTGACCCAGCAGATACGCCCGTCATCCGATCCTGACCCAACGCTGTTGCCGTCTTGACGATATTACGATTGTCGATTCCAATAAAAGAGTGAATACGAGTTAAGCTTGCACCTGGCACAGCGACATGCAACAGCGCAAATTCTTAGGTTCCAAACCTGTAAGAAAAGGGAAAGAAAGGAAAGGAGGAGAAGGTACTGTACAACAGTAGCGGGAGTGAAGGATGTTGGAAGAGAAAGAGAGAAATAGAGTCCATCTTCCGCTTCCACCAATTGGCACAACGTCTGCCACAGAGCGCCAAACCCTCCATCAAACATCTTCAAGCGTTCTGATTGGTTCCTTGTGTTTCATCAAACCGGTTGCCTAGTAGCAGCTTGTCTCTGTCATTGTCAACGACGTCGACGCCGAAGAGAAAAGAGAGCCTGCACAGGTCACGGCGCGGGATGGTAGTCCAGAGGGAGGTGCGTATCCTCGTTGCAATTGGTCGATCACAAATGAAAGTCGCCACGCAGAATTACAATTGCAAGGTTCAATCGCAAGATTTCCCAGGTTTCCAGGCCGAACGGTACTCATGTGTCGTTATGTTTCGACGTGTTGAATTTCGCTGGAGCTTCTTCGCTGGACTTCGTACCATTTGCACAATCTTTGCCAACCAGACACACAGCATCTATTTATACTTTTGCTTCGAATTTCCAAGGTCCATACGCACCGACGGGTACTTGAGCGATGCCGACATGCTCGTTAGCAACAGTCAAAAGGTCGGGGCCAACAGCGAGGATACTTCTTGAGCCAGCTATGCTACCGACTCATCCAATGGACGCACGCGGGGATTGGTAACACCGTCTCCTCATAGATGGACCATATCTCGCAGGCGGGTCGCCTGAGGAAAAGGGGTTCGACGGACGCTGTCGGGCTAGGAAGGGATGTGCGTGGCAGATTGCCAGCGACTGATCGAACACTTGGAGGATAGCATCTGTCGTGGCGGGAGTTCGAGATGTGAGCTCATGACCTCGTTGGGCTATCTGGAGTTTACCTCGACGCCGCTTGGAAGTCCTTCGTCTCACAATCTCGCATTCACAGGGGAAACGTGAGGCGAAACATACGCAGAGGTGATATTTCCTCACGGTTGAAGAAGTCCTGAAATCCGGCGAACAGCCTCGTGGACCTGTTGTTTCGGAAATGGCTGACGGGGGCTGCGATGGAGACAGAAATGTCGTGAGCAACCGGCGACATTCGGAAGGAATTACTGAATTATCATTCCCTTCAATAGAAGGCGCATCGAAAGGACGGTCCCATAATCGAAGTTCTCTACTAGTAAAAAGCTTCGTCAGCAAGATATTGAGTGAGTAGCTGGGATGTTTCTTGGGCTGAGCGACGGTTGCTCGCTCTACAAAAAGCATACAATATCTCCCGCCCAACGTTACTGGAATCGTCAACGTGATAGTCTCGCCGTCGCGGGACTTCCGACGTTCACGGGATACCGCATGACCGTTGCTCGCGACGGGTCACGTCGACCTGGACGTTTCATCTTCCTGCAGGATACAGATGGAAAATATTTGTAGAACAACCCGCAATCAATCCTGGATGCGAACCTTGAGCTGCGCTGAGCTCGAAGCTTCAAATTTTTGAAGGCTGGAACTCTCAGCTAGCTTATGGAACCGCTGTCCCGCAACCATGCCAAGTATCAGACAGACCTGCCGCACCGTCCACATGTTCAAGCCGCAAATGACGAGCACTAGCGTCCTTGGTGGAGATCCTGGAGAAAGATTTTTGAGCGCAGGTTTCAGTGATGCGGAGGTCTCACCTTGACCGGTTGACCTCGAAACCAGATTTTGCTTTCGGCCGCGTTGGCTGTCGTGGGAAAGTGTCATGCCCGGACCTCCTCACGGCCCGGACTGAACTTGATTTCTGACAGACTCAGGTGGCGCAAGGTCATCTCGCGCTCAATCGCTCAAGACGCAACGAAACAACAACCGATACTAATTTATATTGAAAGCCAAGGGAAAAGCAGTGCCGTCAGCCTGACACATTGAAAGTATCAACTCCTCTGCCGTGGTCGTTCGATGTGTGAGGACAGACTATGTTGAGGCACGCATTGCAGGTCCGATCCTTGTCTTCGATCCCATGAAACGACGACGCTACTTACTGTCGGCCGATCGACAAAACATATTGAACCCTCGGTCCGCCGGCTCGTCGTCATGTTATAATTGCTCGCATGACATTGGATTCAGATGCATCTGGAGCCTCGACGTCATCAAAATCCACGCATTGGATTACTACTAACGAAAGGATGACATAGGTTTTTGTCTGAAACTCTGAGTTGCGTTCATCCGTGGTTTCGCGTTTCACGCTGAGGAGCGTCGTTGTAACGAAGCAGGTTTCACGAGTGTTTCAACGGTCGCGAAGACCAGCCCCTCCTCCCCCAGGAAAAAAAACCGCTACACAACAACGCAAAGAACTCACACCTACCCAACATTCTCTCAGCCATCACAGCACTTAACTACGGCCCGCCCCGCGCGAGACAACACAACCCCCTCGGTACAAACAAACGAAACGGTCCTTCCCCAGATCAAGGGGCAAGCAAGGCGTCAGATAAGATGCTGATAACGCATCAATATTGCTTATCACCAGATCTCCGATCCCCACGGTCCAGACCCCCCTCCCCCTGCTCATCGTTCATCATCGCCCCCCCGCGGAGTTTGCAGAGATAACAACACCTTCGGCTCCCTCGCCGCTGAGATAAAGCTTTATATGTTCTTGAGACAGAAAAACGACCTTTGAGTACGCTCTTGTGACACTTGAGATATTTCTATGTACGCGTACGGGTCGCAAGGGTGAACGTTGAATCACGCGCAGGAACTCGAAACTTGAGGAGGAGGAAAGGACAGAGACGTGATGACGGGGATGGATTGCGAGACGTTGATACATGATGGCGACGTTGAGTCTGCATGAGGTGGGGGGGGGAGGGTAATAGATAAGTACGGTTGAAAGTCTGGTCTATGGGGACGATGGGCATGAACAATAGTACGCGAGAGGAGGAGGAGCGGGGGGACGGGTCTATGAAGTCCGAAAATATCTATGATGTGTGTATGTACGTGGACGATAACGAGTAGAGCTGGAGTGGAGAGATGAAGGGTCATTAATTTAAGAGAGGCGAGGGAAGACAGACGGATCGATGAGTGGAGAGAGAATATGAGATTCTATGTGGGGGGTGTGGGGAGAAAAGTCCTTCTAGACTCCAACCGGGAATATTAATGCATAATACCGAGAAATATAGCGAGGAGCGGAGACAACAACAAGTGCTTGGACCGATTCACGAAATGTCACAAGACGCGACCAACAAAACCAAGAAAGAGCAAGACCACGAAGCGAAACACTGAAGAAGGAAAAACCGTATGAAATGCACCGAAAGAAAGTAGACCCGATACCGAGTGGTGTGGATGGCTTGGGTGTAGGAGGAGCAAGGGGCAGGACGGGTACCGTTCAGGATCACTCGGTCCTCAGAGCCGACGCAATCCAGTCGCCACCTCCAACTCGCTGAAATGGGGCAACTCAATCTTCTCAACCTCCTTAGCCGACTGATGCTGATCAGGAGACTTATCGGAGGTGCCTTCGCTGTTCAGAAGATCCCGAACGCTCAGTGCCATTGGTCGATGGGATGGTGAATTAGGCGAGGACGGAAGCTTCAGAGGGGGCAGTCTGATCGGTGGCGAGGTGGAACGGGAGACCGGGACGGATATCGAGTGCGAGTGCGAGTGCTGCGAACGCTTGGGGCTCAAGTGGCCACTGCCATGGTGATGATACTCACCAGACGCGGCCCGACCGCTAGCCAGCGAAGATGTTGCGCTTGCATGCCGAGCGTAAGGATGAATGGGGGTCATCCCGAAGGCAACGCGTACAGAATGGGCGAGGTGATGGTGATGAGGGTGCTCTCGATCACGTCCATGTCCATGATGAACAGCATGAGGGAGGGAAGGTTTTGCCCACGACGTCGGGGACGGTGGTCGAGAGCTGGATGCACTGATACTACCGCTGCCGCCAGGAGGACAATGTGCCAGAGAGTGAGGGCGGCTGCCAGGACTGCTGCCGTTACTACTAGGGCCACTGGATAGTTGGGGTGTGGGCAGTGCAGTCAACGTGGTCTCGGGGTAATATGGGACGTGGTATACAATACCGCTAGGTGAGCGATCTGGAGCGTACGAATGCTTTCCAAAGGTGACAAGATCCCCAGTGCTACCTCTCTTGCGCGAGTTGAGTACACCCCTCGTGTGTGGCGGACTGCCAATCAGTCCCGTCTTACGGGGATGGTACTCGTCCGTCGGGCTTCCGGGATGTGAACTTGACAGGTGGAATGGGGACGGTGCACGTGAGGGAGCGGACGAATGAATATTCAATGTTCGCAGGCCGCCAAGGAACGGACTGGTAGAGGGTGTGAATGTGAATTCTCCGCTGGGGGCTCGACTGCCTGGAACCAGCCCTGAATAGCCTTCCGTGCCGTGGGGTTGCACGCCAGAAACCTGGCGCGGAGACTGTGTTGGATCGGAATCAGAGCTCACGGGTGAAGGCGAGTCTTCGTGTCCCACAAACAAATGAGGCCGGTGTGAAGCGGAATGCGCAGGAGGCGGGTAAGGATGACTCCAAGTACCATGCGTATGTGAATGACCGTGACCCCTTTCCCGTGCATCTACCACGTGCCCAGATGAATGAGGGTGCAGCGGAATGGTGTCCCTGCGGGAAGGTGGCGCGCCGAAATGCCTGACGTGATGAGGTTCATGCGCGCCGTAAGTGTCATCTTGAATGTTGCCACGTCCTCGTTCTCGTTCGCGGGAGACGCCAAAATAGCCACCCTCCTCGTTGGTATGTGGGGGGAAAAGGGGTGTTGTCAAGGGGGTACTCGACGCGCTCTTACTGAGCCGACCAGGCGTCGATAGGGCCTCGGTATAGCGCGTCTCGAATTCCGCGCGGCGAAGGGCCTCGGTGTGTCGCGCTTCGTACTCTGCGCGGCGCAGAGCTTCCTGACGTTCTAACGCACGAAGTTCTTCAATTGCAGCATTCGAGAGGGCGGAGAAGGCGGAAGGATTGGTAGGAATGGGGTGCGATGCCTGCGGGTGGTGTAGCCGTGAGATGTGTTCGTGTGTAACGACGGCCGTCGGACGGGCATACGACTCTCCCTGAAAGTCCATGTCAGCCAGATTCCATACAAAAGGACACGTTGTTCAAAGTCATCCCGACAATATCGCGGAAATGAATACTCACCTCGTCGTCACTATTTGCACGGCTCCTCGCCTTCTTCTTTATCCTCACTCCAGCACTCTGATCCAAAGCCAAGGCATCCACCACTCTGCGACCCCGATGATCTGATATCCTCATGGCAATGCCGTCGTACTCGTCTTCGTGGTGTTGCTCGACTTTCGTCTTGCCTTTCGATTTCGAGGATGACCCGTGGTCGTGGGCTGTACTGTTGTTGTGGATGCGTGCGTGGCGTGTCAATTCATCTGAACGAGAAAAGCGCTTTTCACACCCAGGGTGAGAGCACAGGAAGGGCTTTTCGCCAGTATGTGTCCGAATATGACGTGTCTATGGGGATGGTTAGTTATCGAGCACAGTTCGTGAGCGATAACGAAACGCACCTGATGTTCAAGCCTATTGAATGCACGGCCACAGAGGGGGTAAGGGCATTTGTATGGCCGTGCAATCACTTTCTCCTGAGGGAGTGGCGGGGGCAGCGTTGGTGGTGAATGCTGAGTAGTGTCCATGGCTGCGACAGCGAGAAAGAACATGTCGTAAAATGCAGTGTGGACGAGGGCGCGAAGGGATCCGTTGGAGTGGTAGGTTTGGGGGGGGGGGGGGGGGGGCAAGGGGTATAAATAGGGAGAATCAGACAGGCGAATGACTCCAAGATGGCAATGTCACTTACGCAAATAGTCGCAGGGTGAGACCGAGGTTGTGGAGGGATGAATGGGGGAGAACAGGTGGACAGCTAGGTGGCCACGATATGCGCGCGACAGTGGTATGGGGGAAGAAGGGGCGGCTCACGACCCTATTGACTTGAGGGGAAGGCCGGAGATTCTGTGTCAAGGAAGAAGAGGACTTGGATGGTGATGGAGAAGGTAGATATTGAAGAGGCAAATCCGTAGTTTCGCCGAAATGACCTGAGGAACTGGTGGTGGTGTCAGGATCGGAAAGATATATGCAAAGTGGACCAGAGAACGTGGAGTGCCGCAGTGGGGAAATTAGGCTGATTGTTCGAACGTGGGATCCGGAGTGTTATTGCGCGATCTCGATAAAAATGTTATCTTGGGCGACAAGGGATTTATGAGGGCGAGGGCTGAAACAGTGTTGGACGACGAGTGGCGGTGATGGCTGTCGGTCTGAAAGGAGAGCTGAGCTTGGACGAGGGAGACGCGGTGAGAGGACGTCGCAACTCTGTGGGAGATGAGACGAAGCAGGTGTTTATGGCGAATGGTTCCGTCACGATGACTTCATGCGACGAAGAGCGGGTTCGGGAGCGGGGGGTGTGCTGAGGGTCGACAGGAACGGCTGTGGAGGACGTGGAGGACGGCGAGGAGGACGGTGTTGTCGTTGTGCTGGACGACGTGGAGGAAGAAAGAAAGAGGTGGAAATGAATTTTCAGTCGATGTCACCGAGCGTCTGCAGAGAGTGCGCTTTCCTTTCTCGGGCATCCTTGGTTCCCCGTGTTCCCCAGCCTTTCCCGTGGGTGTGTAAAATTGCGTAACGCGGGGTATGCGGGACAGTCCTGGCTGTTGCTGTCCGGGTTCTGCATGCGGTCACCGCCCTCTCCTCCTCACAAGATCCTGTGTCTTCAAAATCCCTCCATGTTCGCAGCTCAGTACCCGTTCACGGCCCGGCGCGCTGTCCGGGTTTCCGTCGAGTTTTTGTGGACTCGGAACGGGGCGGATGATGTTCAGGCGAATCTTGATGAGCATGAAGGCACCCGGAGACTTGTGGCTGTGTAGATTACCGTTTTCACATGTTGCCACAATCCTTTCTCGCCACAGTTCAGGAATTGCTCAGAATTTCGTTCCTGCCGTATACTGTCTCCTAGGTGTGCACTCTCGCTCGTTGTAGACACCTCCTCATATCGTCCCCGTAGCTGTCTGGCGTTCCAAGCACAGCCCCGAGTTGCCAACAGAAAGGAGGGTTGCAACGATGTCATGATCACGCTTCTCTGAACAGTAGCCGGCCCTTGGAGTTCACGATCCACACAGGGCCCCTTCCATGCCCAGGGGTCTCGAGCGAGGTCCAGAGCATTGCTACTCGTCAACCAACACGTCACTATCGCACTGGCAAGTCGGGCTTTCTCATTACCCTACGAAGGTGCTTATCTTAGCGTTCTAAAATAGGACCTTTCGCATTCTTCCACGAAGGTTCACGGTCAAACTCGATCGAGAGCTCGAGGTAGTGGCACTGTCAAAGCCTATTACGCGCTCGAACGCGTTCGTTCAGGCTCGATGCCTCCTGACCATAACCCAGTCCCTCCTCTCACACAGTCTCTGGCTGACCGATGTGATACGCCCTGCACATGCTACCTCAGCCGATAACCAGTCCACCGAAGAACGGAGAATCAGTGACCCGCCTCCGCGAATGCTCGGGGCATCTATGTCTGTCAGACCATCACTGGCATCAGACATTCAGCAGAAATAACTCGGTGTTCGTGTGGACGACACGCGATTGTGTGCGGCCTGAGGCGAACACGCACACACGAATCAGGTGATGGATCCCGCTCTTCTCGACTGCGTCTGGGTCTTCATTCTTCGTGACAGTGTGGATGTTCGCGTACGCGCTGACGAATCTGGGGTACCCCCCTCTTCACCGTGAAAGTTCACCGGTATTACTCGCCTTGCCACATCACTAGCCCACCTTCCGCACGTTTCCCAGCACGCCTACCCTGGCGCTGCAGATCACCCCAACTCCTGTTCTGATCTCTTGATCCCCGAAGGACATGCCTTGGCTCGAGCGGTCCAGAAAGGTGACTTCATCGTCATTGTCCCCCTCCCCCACCTCGCTGACAGTAAACCCTTCCGAACGGTCACTGCTTGCCACTGACATATCACACCCCACAAGTGCTAACCCGTGATACCTCTTCCCGCCTGATGTAGCTTCTATCTCTCAGTCCCTCGTTCATCTTCCCGCGAATGATCGTCATCGGATCTTCACGGAGTTTGGCAAGCCCATCCTGGACATTGGTATTGGTATCCTCAAGCCTAAACCTAAACCCCTCCCCCCACCGCTCGCAATTGAAGTTCCAAACACCGATCACTCTTCTTTTCTCTCTCCATGTTCTCCGCTCCCGTCCTGAAATAACATAACTCTGCCCTCAGTCGTCACCGACACCCAAAACCGTCAGCTCCCAGGTCAAGGGCCAACCCTTTCTACCCCCTTCCTGGTCTCTCCACTCATTCAATGAACGCACATTCGTTCCAATCCTCCTGAAGTTCTTCCACCCTCTTTTCCCGAGGTTTCGCTCCTCACCCGTTCCCGCCCGAACGCCCAACCTGCATCTCACCCACAACAACAACAGACTCGTAACCGCCAACCCGCTCAATTGCGATGTCCTAACTGCAACGACAGTGCAATCGAGGGTACCGACTGATACGCCTGCAATCCGTCGAGTGTTAGCCGTGGTTTAACCGGGGTCCGCCGGTATATCTCTCCCCCATCTCATCGCGCATCGTCGCACACATGGGTCGGGCAAGATGTGCCTTCTTTCCTTCTTTTTTTAACATCGCACCCTTCGCGTTCGCGTGGTACCGCTACTTGAGATATTCTTAGACGCCGTTTCTTCTGGGCGCCTGTTGTTGGGTTTGTGGGCGTGGGGACGGGTAATTCTCGGACGGAGTTTTCTCGCGAAACGTCTTCTTGCTCTTGTTCTTGTTCATCCAGTGGCAGACAAAACCTTTCATGAAACGGCGTACAAAGTGGCAGATGTATATTCAGATTTGAATATCGAGAGACTTTATATGCAATTGCTGGACGTTCAGTTACCGAACGGTGAAAGTGAACTGGTACCTTGCACATCCACTCGTGGGTGGAATAGCGTTGAGCATAAATTGTAATCGCTGACTGCTCGGGTGACGGTGTACAAAAAGTCATCACGATGTGCAGCATCTCACAAGTAAAGTCCATCGTATCCCCAATGACATGCAAAAGAGTTCAATGGAGAAAGGGTGAAATGTGGCCCGCCGCCACACTCTTTCCGAGTAGTCTGCGCAAATATCATAACATCATAACCAAGCCCGCCTTCCATTCAAATAACTAAATGACTACCAAGTCTGCTGCGAGAGCATTGATATCTGCGACGTGTTAGAGCCCAACGCAGAGCACCAGAGTAACACCGAGGATGTTCGCCCCACAATTGAAAATAATGTCGACAATGAATATGACATTCATCGGTGCACGTACTACGTACATAGCAGCTATTGAGAGACAGATAGTGGTGGTATCGCGGGCGTGAAGGAGGACACGCGACTTCGTCAAGAATACATGCATAATAGAGAAAGCGCTACAAATATCAAAGTTCAGTTCCGTCGCAAAGAGAACGGCGATACTCGCGGGGCAAGAGGAGCGACAAGAAATATGAAGACGTCAGTTTAGCACGAACCACACGATGATCATTCAGACACGAACTCGAATCCCAACTCCTCCCAAATAGCCTTCCCGCCCCTCGCAGTCACATACTCCGAGATCAGAGCACCACCATGCTGGCTGAACTCCTGCGGGACCCACCCACTTGCCCTCCGCCAATCCTCCTTCCTCTGCTTTCCGATCGACAACAACTCGCCGATATCCTGCACGTCCTGATGCTGCTTCGCCCGATAGTCCGATCGATCCGACTTACGATGGTCTGACCAGCCTTGCACTTTGAGCATCAAAAGCACAAAGAAGGGCAGGACGGGCAGACCATCGCTCGATCGGAGGATCCGCGAAGACGGGATGGACGGGATGTTCATGATCCCCGGGATGAGGATGTCGACTTTGCAGGATCGGCGGGTGATTTGGAAGATGGTTTGGGGCAGACGGCAGAAAAGGAGTCGGTAGGTCGCGCCGATCTTTTTGGAGGGGCGGGTGTAGAACTCGGCTGTGCTGTCTCGCACGAGGAGGCTCTTCAGGTATTCTGTGGTGTATGAGTCCGTCATGACGATGATATCAACGTCCTAAAAACAATTATGAAGGTTACATACATATACTCAAATGCGATGAAGGTAGAGAAGCTTACATTTGGGTTCCTAGTACAACCGTAGATTTCGCAGGCTGCGCCTCCGAAAAGCGCACTCGTCAAACCATTCTTCGCGAATATCGCGGCTGCACTCTTTGCAACATCGCGTATTTCAGTCTTTGTCGGACGGTCCATCTGAGGGCTAGGGCTCCTGGGCGACGCTATCACTGGCGGTCAGAATTGCTGGGGCGATATGGTGGGTCCTGCCTCGCCCGCGCTATGATAGGTAAACCTTATAAGCATGTGGTTCGAAGTCACTGGAGGAAATACTCACGCTGATGGTTCGTATGAGGCGTTTGTAGAGCCGTATAAAGACATACGATCAGTGACCTCAAACGCGGAAGCGGTTACCCATGCATGAATAAGTACTATCGCTCGCAGGGTTTCCAATCAACGACTCGGACGTTGGCTAGATGGCAGTCTTTGAACGTGGAAGAGCTGAATGTTGAGCAGATGAGATATATTTCGCGAATAGATTATTCCCCGCGGCCACAGGGAATCTGAGGGATAATGAGGACGAACAAAAATCAAGGAGGAATTCGAAGGAGTAGTAAGAAGCCAAAGACAGAGCAAACAAATGCAAAGCGTCTAAAATTGGTACGGCTGGGACTGTCGATGGTGTTCTGTGTCTGCTGCCACAAAGCTCCAACATCGCAATCAGTGTTGTCCGAGTCATTGACTAGGCAATGACTCTTAGTAGCTAGCCATCAAGAGTCATGACCGCCAGTGATGGTCAGTCATGACTGAGCGACGGCGGGCGATCTGGTCTCTGGAATGAGTATTCTGACACCTGAGGACAAGAATATCAACGTTGTAATCTCAATGAGCACAAGGAGGTGCCAGGTCTTCCTGAGAGGCGGGTTGTAGGATGCGCTGTGGCGTCAGAGTTCGAAAGGTTCGCAATCGCTCTCTCTCTCTCGTTCACGAGCCTGTGGCGTTGGCACAGCAGTTTGCACTCGCACATGAAAACATTCGATTCTCAGCGAGAGGTGATACCTTACCGATAATGCAGAATGAGGAGTGTTGCAGTGTGTCGTCATACGAGTCTTGCTGTAAGAACCGATTCTCGAACGGGGGGACGCCTTTTCATCACGGAGTTGTCAGCTAAGTACTCACATCAAGAGGATTGGACCTGTGTAATTCGAAAGAAAGTACAGGTCCTCGGGAATTGTCCGGACAACTTCGGGGGTTATGCTTCTCAAGGTTGATTGCAGCCTGCATGTTTAGAGATTGTACGCTGCTTTCTATAAACATGAGCATACCAAATAGCAATGAGAAATTCCCGGTGTATTCAAAGGTCCATCCGAAACGATTTCAATCAGACAAATAAGAACATCGTTACCTTATCCAAGGGCGTAACAAATCGACCTTTAAGCTGGCGCAAAGCCCAGCAACTCCCATCTGTGGTGCCCACCATTGACATCCACATAGTCTTGCATGACGCTCAGGCCGTGGTCCAGGAACCACGCCGGGATCCAAGTCTGCCCGTTAATATCCTCACCCCTGCTCCTCCCGATCCCTAACAGCTCATTCACATCCCTCACATCCACATCCACCTTCTCGTTGAAATCCCGTCTACTCGACATCGTGTGGTCCAACCATCCTTGCGCTTTCAATAGGAGGAGCACGAGGAACGGCAGGACGGGCAGCTCATTTATCCAGACGATTCGTCTGGGACGGATGAAAGGAATGTTGAGCTCGTTGGTGCCTGGTGTGAGAATGTCGACTTTGCATGATCGTCGACGACCTGGGAGGCGGTAGAAGAGGACCCGATACGTCGCGCTCGCGGAACGTGCGGCTCGGGTGTAGAACTGGTTGGAGCCCTCTTCCAGGAGATTCTTTAGCTCTTCTGGCGAGTAATCGTTCGTCATAACTATGATATCTACGTCCTGATTTGCGGTGCACCATGGTCAGCGGTATGAAGGTCGAGCAGAGGGAGGTCGGTGATGAGGACGTACGTTGGGGACCCTATTCCGTCCATACAGCTCACAAGCCGCGCTTCCGAACAGACAGCAGGAGAGTCTGTGGTTCTCAAATATCGCTACAGCCCTTCTTGCAACGTCTCTAATCTCTTGCTTAGTAGGAGGGCCGGACGGCATGTCGGGGATGTATGTCAACGTGGTGGTGGAATGTGGCCATGTTATGTGACTCGCGGAAGTATAACATGGCGCTAGAACCGCAGCAGCATGAACAAAGGGCAACACCTTGAGCTAAACATCTTGAGAATAGTCTTCTTGTCGTCTGATTACCAGTGTCAACGATATCTTCGTTAGTAAACAAACAAGAAGGTCAAAGAAGAAGGAGGTTTTCAAATTTTAGCCGTGGAAGGCCTCGCAGATATAGAAGATAAGATAAGATAAAGACTCTGTCTTTGAGCGTTTCACACTGACCTTCAGAATCCATGAGCATTGAGCAGTATCAAGAACAGATGGCTGAATCGGACAAACCCACCCAATCCGACGAACTGTGGACTCGCTATATCGCCTGAGCAGAGCCAGGGATTTAGTTCTAGTGAGCTAACATCTGCAAAAAAAGTTAATGTACTACTACCGTCGCTGAGGGTTGCAGGTGATGGATAGAAGAAACACAAATTGAATAATGCGAACAATAATGTATCAACGTCTCCTCCTTGTAGATTGGAACTTCGACGTTTCCCGGCGCAATCGTCTTCAAAGTGAAAGACAACCTGTCAGCTAACTGCTCGAGCGACAAAAAAAAATAGCAAAGGTCACATACCGACTAGCTCTCTCCCTTTCAATCTCCCTCCTCTCGACTTCCTCTGCTGAGAGAACCTCAAACCTCGTCCTAAACTCCTCCGCCTCGGGCCAATCCCGCCAAACACTCCTCAACGGCTTAGGGCCCCTCCCATCCTTCGGCGTCCTGCCCCATCCCAGTCCCAACCCTGTCTTGTCCTTCACCAACCCCGCACCGCTTTTGTCTCTTGGTCTGTCCGGATCATATGTTGCGGCGGCGGCGGGATCGAGAACTCCCCATTCTAGAACGTCATGTTTGTGTTTGACGAGCTCTTCATGGATTGCGTGGGCAATAAGAGGTACCGCTTCTCCCGCCAGACCGAGCTCAGCGCAGAGGTTACTCGCGAAGGCCTCTGGTGTCAATCCTGAGAGAAGATCCCATTCGATGTGGTCTTGCAGATGATGAGTGGCAATTTGAACGTCGATCTGGAAGATAAAATGAGGAAACAAACTTGTAGAAAGGGGGTGGAAGACAACGCACACTGAGAATGACCCGACATTCAGGTATCTCTTCTCCCGGGTCCTTCCTCCCTCCTAACTCCAAGACCGAGTCCACGTTCAAATCCAACGCAGCGACGCCCTCGTGCTCTTCCAACTGCGCGCGAATCTGAGTGGCCACTCGTTCTGCCCAGGGAACCTGAGGCAAGTCTAAGTCGGCGCAGAATATCCGTGCGAATGTTTCGGGCTGGATGATGTCTTCGTTCAAGTTCCAAACGAAACAATCTCGTATCCGGTGAGTGTCCGTTTCAAACTCGACTCGGATAGGTATCAGAACCGACGGTCGCAAAGCTTGAGCGTCCAGACGTTCCGGAGAGCTAGTTACCACCTACAGTCAGACTCCTCTTCTGCACGACACGAGATCGGATGTATGCACTCACTAATACTCGGAATGCGTCAACGTAGCCGGTTTCGCGACAATGAACCTCGCCGGCGGCACCTGTCCCAAATAACTCTGATCCAACTCGTTCTTCTGCTGCGACACCTGCACGGGCGGTGGCGGCTGCGGCGTATGCACCACCGTCGGGGACATCGTCCCCGAATGAAACACCCCAGCACCCGCCGGGGCGTTCCTCGACAACCTCGCGCTCCTCATCGCCGTCCTCGTCCCCCCGCTCGCGACGAAATCCGAATCGTCCGAATCCAACGCGCCCGCATCGGGGAACTCGTCTCCGGACCCTGGATCCGCGTAGTTCACTGCGGCGCCGCCGCGACGCGTTGAGCGCGTCGCGGTCGCGGTTCCGGTGGTCGCGTTTGAGAAGATGGGTTGCAGGAGGAGGGTGGTGCCTGTTCGCAGTCGGGAGGCGTATGTCGTGTGCAGAGCTTGAGGCTTGGTGGGGATTATGGAATGGGTGTACACGTCTCGCGGGGGTTGTACAGGGAGCGGCATTTGTGGTATTGGCTGTGGTGGAGGGGGCTGGTAGAATGTCGAGGTACTGGCGATGGGCTGAGGTTGCTGCTGCTGAGGGGCGAGCGAGCTGCCTCTTGTCGGACGCGAGCGCGGCATTGGATTTGTGCGACCGTTTGTAGGAGGTGGAGTTGCTGAATTCGACCAGTGTCGGATGTTGTTCAAGTATGCTGTTTTTTCGGTGTGAATCCGTCAGCCAAGTTTAGCAAAAGAGTCAACCTTCACACGTACATGGATGGACTGGCCCTTGTCCACCGGTTGTGGTCATTGGTTGGCCGTATTGACCCGCCATTCCCTGATAACTTGGATGTTGGGACATTTGTTTGGCAGACGTGTCCGACCCTGGCCAATTTTGAAGTTCGTGCTTACTGTTTCGAGGATTTGTCAGTATTTCGTAGACTGTGTATTAATTCATCGCGCGTACCCAATGTTTTCCACGCACAATAGGGCAGCGTTGCACAGCGTGAAGGACGATGAGGAAGTTGTAAGATATGTATGACGTTGAGCCGGAAATCCCTCAGCAAAGTCCGAGGAAGAAGGGCGCTAAAGTGTCTTGGGTTATATTTACTCATTGATCGATTCTCTATCAAGCATTAATGGGGTAGTGGTAACCTGGGTCGTTGCCATGATTCGAACGTGAGTTCGACCCGCCGGGGGTTCGATTCCCCCTTAATGCATTGCTTTTTGTCATTTATCGCGTTTCTGTTGGGCGGGTCAGTCCACCCTGAATTGGTGTCGACAGATGGATTCGCAATTTCGCACAGGATGCAATATGGTGTTTGAAAGAATATTTTCTTGCAGACCGGCTACATCGTCATGAATACTAAAACAGTCCCACCAGATGGAAACAAAGCCGGGGAGCGAAGCAAAAGAGTGATGGAAAAAGAAAAGTCCGATAGCAAAGCAGCTCCATAAAAGCCCAACCAAAACATAACAGCAAAACGTCCGACTTCTTTAGATCATCATTCAATCCCTTTCACCGGCTCAAACTTTGTGGGACCCACGGAACCCGTAAGGATCGTCCATACTATACTGGCTCTTGTACATGGGTGACGAACCACCGCCTTGAGCGTGCATAGGGTACGCAGGTTCTGACCCGGTGTTTCTTGTGGAGATCCCAAGGGCGGCAGCGGTGTTGGCTTTGCGTGCATTGCGGCGTTTGCGCCAGAGGCAGCATCGCCAGGTGATAACGCCGATGATAATGAGTACGAACGCAAGGCATCCGACGAGGATGTATGGCCATCGGGAGAGGACCTTCTCCTCGTACCTGAGAGAACGTCTTGTCAGAATATGACCAAAATAATGATGGAATGGCGGGCTTACTTCTTCTTCTTCTCTTCGGAGGATATGGGAGAATGTTGCATTTGATCGGGTGGGAGGAGCTTGTATGCGGGGTCGTTGGTAGAGTCGACGCCTGCCAAACGTGTGTTGATAAAGTCTTGCTTAGCAGCAGCACGGTCTGTGACGGAGAGAAGCTGGATGAAGGGTGGATTACGATCAACAGACGAGTCTTTGATCCAGTCACCGTAGTCGAGGAGCGTGTAGACATTGCGCACTACGTAACCCTGGTTAATATTTTCAATGTCCGAACGAAGAACGCGACCACGCACTGAATCCCATGCCGAGGATGATATCATATTCACCCAGCAAGCTGAAAGCAGAAGTGATGGGTTGGAACTGAAAAAAGGAAATTGGTCAGAGATAAGTCACGCGCCAGAAACAGACACTCACAGAACCAACGCAAACAGGGTTACCGGTGGCGTCAACCATGTTGAAATCACTGCTCGAAACGTCCAGAGGATGAACGGGGAACTCATAACCCCCGAACTTGAATGAGAGATTGATCAACTGGCCACAGGGGACAGTCCAGATTTCAGAGACTTCGTTGTACACAGCCCCAGGCACGCGACCATAGATAGCATCAGCCATCTCTCGAGGAACTTGGGGGAAGGTATATCCAGAGTCGAAAACGGCGACCAACTGGTTGTCGGGAGCACTGGGGACGATACTCTTGACCTTGATAGGTAAACCATCCGGGCCAATAACACCATCGGGGTCAGTGTACACCTGCCAATGCTGGTCCGCATCCGTTAGACGGTGAACCTTGTCGACGGGGAGCTTTGGCATGGTGGCGATCTTCTCGTATCCGGGAGCAAGTTCAGAGACGGTAAGAGTGCCAGTGATGTTACTGCCGTGATCACCAAGGCGGTCGAGTAACATTGTGAGGTAGTTGGCCGTTGTGGTATTCTGAGAGAAGATACGATCGAGGACACTGTTTGCGGACTTGTCATCAATCTTGTCAAGGATGGTTGAACCGCTGTTGGGACCTAGGCCAATGAGGCCTTCGAAGCCCTGTGCTTTGATATCCATCTTGAAGGACGATACGTCTTCCACCAAAACTAATGATACGATGTACGGGTCAGCAGAGGATGAGCGTGGTATGAATGTAACTCACGATAAGCCTATGAAAACAATGAGCTATACTGGCAGGGAGTTGAATAGGATGCTGACTTACCTGATCCTTGACGGTGTACCCGGCAAACTGCAGATCGGCGGTATGAACGTCGCCTAGATTATGCTAATTAGAAGACATAGTATATACATGCTCAACCGTCACGTACCATGAGCATTTCCCACAGCGTAGTTCAGCGATACAGCCTTCCCCAAGTCCTTGGTGTTTGGGACGTTGCCAGTCACCCACAGATCGGAACTGAACGGCGTACACAAAATTTACTCAGTAACCAGCACCGTCACTCGAAACGGCAGCTGCAGCATACCTGCCGGTGTCAAGGAGGACTGGAATCTGCCTGCCACCGAGGGTAATATTGCTGATATACTCTGCATTATGTGTGTTGTGTACCGGGATAATGGAGTCGGGACCACGCGAGAAAAGCGACCTCCTGGGGGCTGGTTGGGGTGTCCGTGTTGCGAGGGGGTTCTTCGTGCGGACTTTGAAGGGGAGAGATGTTGCGTCTACGGGTGTGGATGCATAGTTGATGGCGAGGAGCGAAAGCAGAGAAAAAGGGAGCAGGGATAACATTCGAGGGAGGACACGAGAGGGGTAAAAAGAGTGAGATGTGCAAAAGAATGTGTTGCTCAGCGGAGCATGCAAAAAGAGGAGGGGCGGGTGTCGGGCGAGTCGTTGAGAGAGGCGTTGTCGTCGTCTGAGGTCGTCCGCCCAACAAGCCGCCCATGCCCTGATCTCGGAACACTCGGCGCAATCCCGAGCCGACCTCGGTGACTGCGCATCCCAGGCACTCTTCTCCCAAGCATTAATGGGGTAGTGGTAACCTGGGTCGTTGCCATCTTGTCGAGTAAGCTCGACCCGCCGGGGGTTCGATTCCCCCTTAATGCATTCTCTTTTGCCTTTTTAAACGAGAAGAACAGCTTGTGCAGCAACGCACCGTCATCCTGAGGACGGCGGTCAGACAATCGTATCGTCACTGTTGCTCGTGTATATCGAGGGATGTGCAATAAATATAACCCATGCGTGAAGACCTATTTGTACAATCCTTCCATCCATCCGAGAAACCGACTCCAAGAGAGAAAATTTAAATAACCTATAGTCCAAGGTCATGAAGCGGCATGCGGTCGCCTTCATTGCACACGCAACGCATCCTTGATGATATTGGCCCCTTTTTCAGCAACTGCGAGCACTGGGGCCGCCTGAACGATGGAGGACGTTGACGATTCACGCTTTTCAGAATGAACACGAACTCGACTCACCGTATGCCCTGAAACGATCTCCGGGAAGATGCTCGCGTCACAGATCCTGAGATTCTTAATTCCATGCACTCTCAAGAACGGGTCAACCACACCCCCATCTTCGACGGGAGCCATCCGCGCACTGCAGCATGGATGGTACAACGTCTCGACCCTCCTCCTCACGTCCTCCGCGATCTCTGCATCCGACATCTTAGCAATGTTGTGGTGGAGTATAGAGACCTTCTCGCCAGAGGGATCAACAAGAGACTTCATCGGCTCCATCTGCGAGATACGTTGGATGAGGCGGACGCCACGGACAAGGATGTCGATGTCATGTTTTTCCGCGAGGTAACTATGTCATTGAATCAGTATACAGGATCGGCTGGTCGCATGAATGACGCCTACTTAGGGTCAATGACAGGAGCATCCAGTGGATCGGCTGATTTCAGAGTGATTGTACCATGACTTTTTGGCCTAGACAGAACGGTTGTCACGAAAAGTTTGGTATTGAGATATCAGGACTTGCCTGAGGGCGACGGCGTGCATCGAGAAGTAATCCCCGGTCAGAGGGAAAGGCCTCTCTCCATGATCCACCCATGCCAGTGGGGACGCAAATATTTCAAGATCGGGTGCACCCGCACCAGAGGTGACATCTTCAGGTGTACTTTCAGGCGGGAATTCACTGGGAGGAAAGAGTTTCGGATCCGAGGTGCGGGCAAACGCGGTAGCTTCGCCGACCTAGTAAAATAAAACTAAGCTGGTGTGTGGGATGAGTCATTGTATATCTCACGTTCGTTGTCAACGGGCCAGTACCGAACAGAAGGTACTGCGCAAGGCTCATCTGGATTCTCAACTGGTCCTTCAATGATTTTCCCGAAAGGTATGTCAAAGAGGCCTTCGACTTGTCCTTGTAGAAAAGGTCTAAGCTGAGGTGATCCTTGAGGTAAGACCCGACGCCCGGCAGATCAGCTACGACGGGAATCCCGTGCGAAGCAAGATGGTCGGCGGGACCAACACCAGAAAGCAGCAGGATCTGCAAAGAAGGGACGAGTATAGTTCAGCAACGCTGCCTGGTATCGTATTCTGCGCTCACATGAGGTGTATGAATAGCACCGGCACTTCAAATAAGTTTCAGTCGTATGCACACAACAGTAAGTCTTAAGACGTACGACAGCACTACCTCCTTCCGTGCTCGTGCACGGAACCGTTTCCCGTCTTTATCCAAGAATTCGACACCGACAGCCTTGGAGCCACCGTCGAATAGAACCCGCGTTGCGGGGGACTGGGTTGCAATCTTCAAGTTCGGCCGTGCTAGTACTGACGGGGTGAAGTATGCCCTGTCCACGGTCACTCGCTTGCCTTTTGAGTCGACATAGGTCACTGGGATCAAAGAACCTCATAAGTATAAACCCATATGAGAGGGACTGCCACTTACTGCTCTATCGAGAATGCGGTGATGTCAGCTGAGCGGGCGGATCGAACGCACAACAACTCACCTGTGCGGCACCAATCGTACCAGCAGCAGTATTCAGATCCTGCTTCTTCGAGATTCCTAAATTGTTGCAAGCTGATACGAATGCAGCGCCAGCGACCGAGTGATACGCAAAATGACCGACTACGGCGTTCGTGCGCTCATCAGGATCTTGTCCCGGCAAAAAATGGTATGATAACGCACCATTCACTTCCCCTGTCGAGCCACGCAGTGATGGATCTACCTCAGCTCCATGTTGCTCGCTATGAGTGTATTTCTCGAATTTCCGGAAGTACCTTGAGTCAGCAGAAGCAGCGATGGGGTAAGTGTTCAAGTGATATATAACGTAACTTGGTCTACTACGCACTTTCTGAACTCCTCGTATCTCCAACCTGACGCGCCGTCCTGATTCTTCTGAAGGCTGGCCCATTCGTCGTAGTCTGTTGGATGCCCCGAATGAAATCTGTAGCCAACAGTGGTTTATCTCCATTATGCGCCGAAAGTACTAATAGAATACAATACTCACATCATTGCGTTGATATTGGTACCTGACAACGGTTTGGTCAGTACGAAGCAAGGGGAAAAGGATGGTCACAACGTACATCCCCCCAGCATCTTCGCTACAACCAGTGACACGCCGTCAGAGACATTCATGCGTACGCGGTTTGAACGTACCTCGTGGCCATACCATCTTTCTTGATGCCGCGTTCTTCTGCTCAATTGTTCGAAGGCCATATGAGTGCTCATTATTAAAGAACAGATCACCACAAGCTGCGGGTATATTGGTACCAGGGTGGTCAATAAGACTGTGAGATCATTATATGAGCGTTCCAGATATGACCGGGTAGGGTTAACGTTACCTCTGGCCTGCTTCGAGTAGAAGGACGCGTATGGAAGGATCCTCAGACAAACGCGCTGCCAATACGCATCCCGCAGTCCCTTCGCACCACAAATATCTCAGCGTCAACCCAACACTTCAATATTGCATAGAACCCAGAACTCACCTCCACCAACGATAATCACGTCAAACTCATCATCGTCGTACTCCTTTCCACTCGCTTTCACCACCCTCCTAGCGATCTTCGACACATCCCTTACGAACGCATCCGGGAGCGGCTTTGACGACAGAGCCCAGCGCCGAACGACGAGAACGAGCACGCCAAGCAACGCAGACGACCAAAGCCTGTACCTCTTGAACTTGAGGATGTTAGAGATGGCTGAAATTACAAGAGTTGTGTTTTGAGAGAGGGACATTGGGCCCCTGTATCCTAATCTGTTTGTCAGAGCGGGGAAAGGCAAGGAATGAGTTGACTGATCAATACCTTTCTGCCTTTATAGTAATGGATCCTATTTACGACGCCCGTTAGACCATCGCCGACTAACGTGGGTACGTCGGCGAGAGAAACACTCCGTCATGTGGGATTGGTGTGAGACTGTGATATGTATGCTTGGATTTGATGTGGTGACAGACTGCATCGTCCTGTAAATATGGGAAATGGGAAATCGGTCAGGTAGCAACAAGGGAGCAATCTGAAGGAGGCAGAGGCGCTTATTGGGCTGTGGTCCTCATTGGTTATGAGGCTGAGTGGGAAGGCTGGAGCACTCATGCGATACATTATTACCACACGTTAGAAGTTGGAGCCAACCACCATGAACGCAATATTTATTATTGAAGTCATTCTGCTGAGACAGTTCACGAGTGTCTCTACACCAAATTCACAATGCTTGGACTCGGTGCCAGAATCTGTCGCTCGTGTATTGGAATACGGACACTGGCAGGATTTTCACTTCACTACAACGCTTCGTTAGCGAGCCACCTCTGCACCAGATGTAACGAGGCCTCAGGTTTATCGTAAGGAACCTGCAATTGTCAAAAGTCAGTTCAACCTTCAACAATAATGACAGTCTGTCCTACCATGTGGCCCGCACCGTAGATTGTGGCGAACGTGAAGGGCCCTGAGCTGCGGACTTTGCCCGCCGCCGTTCCATTGAAAGTCCACTCATTCAAGGGTTGGCTTACGAACTCTTCCTGCCCGGACCATTCCAAAGCCAGCGACAACCGCTCATTGCCGACCTACCCAATACTCGTCAGAGCTGCAAGTTGGAATCGCTGTATCTTGTACTCACCCAGTTGCAGATCCAGTCGTTAGCACCGACGTAAAGCAGAGCCCTGACACCCCGTTCAAGAAGGGCAGCTATGTACAGCTGGGAAGGGAATCCGAAGTCATTGCCCGCGTGGAAGTGCGCTCCAACTTCATTAGAGCATGAGCTGAACTTCTCGGTGAGGGAGGGGTCAACGCCAATGGTCTGGCGAACATCGGGGCGATCTAAGAAAGCCGCAATCTGCCTAATCATGGGGCTCGTGGTTAGGACATCCGGGGTTTCTTGCTCTCATTTCGGAGAAGCACGTACTTGGTGACAGGATAGCACAGGGTCTCTGCGATTGGCCCATCGCTAAAAATAGACAGTCAGCCCTAGTGCTCAGATTCATGAAGCGCGAGTTTTCAATACCAAAGTTTGCTGATATCGTATGGGTTATATCCTAAACATTCGTGCAATTAGGTGTCACGATGAGAACCGCTCTTTAGATTGGAATGAACTTACCTGTATTCCAGAACGGTGCACTGATCGTCTCACTGCAGAAGGAAGAGGCTGCACCGCAGTTGATGGCGTCGAATGTATCCTCACACGACTCCTTCGTCCACTTGACGCAACGAGGAACCTGAACAAGTGCCCAGAGATATCAATATAGCTCCTGTATGAGAAGACTGAACTGCTTACCGCTTGTTTCATTGCTATGCAGGTACTGGAAGGCTTCTCAGTGATAGAGCTACAGGGCGGGGATGAGTTGACCTACCTGATATCCTGAACAGTGGTGACAGTGCATTGCATATCATAATAAGACGGCGTCATGGTACCGAAATTTGTGCATCCGTTTCCTACAAAGGTAAAAATTTAGCCCGACTCCACGAGATGTGAGAAATAACAACATACCAATCATCACCGAAGTGAGGTTAACGGGGGTCATTCCAACTTCGACGAGTTTTGCATTCAAATCGTAGACATGCGCAGCGAACGCCGGCACATATTTACCCTGCGTGATGGATGAATGGTTAGTAAGAAAGAGAGAGTTCCTATAGGGGTTCCAGACGCACGCCGTATGATTCTCCAGCCATATGGAACGGCCTGCCTTTGAACTGCGAAAAATGTTCGAAGAAAATTGCAACAAACGAAGCAATGTCGGTTGCAGCCTCCTCTGTGGTGCTCTAAAGAGTACAACGTGTTACCAGTCAGCCCAGTGGTGATTATAGTCGATTTTACTTACCACATATTCTCCATAGTCGGCGTATGAGAAACCAACACCGATCGGCTGATCAACGAAGAAGATGTTCGCGTTCTCATTCCACGCGTACGGGTTGAATGTGGTGGCATTGGGTTGAGTGACTCTGCATGGACCTGTCGGGATGCAATGACGCGTGTCAAACCAGTGAGAATCTGAGACCACGCGTGAGATATCGACACGCACCTAATTCCATGAACAATCCCAAAGATGACGAACAACCCGGCCCTCCGTTTGTCCAAAAGATTACATCGTCCTTCGCGGGGTCGCTCCTACTCTCGAAGAAGTAGAAGAAAATGTGTCGCGCTTCAATGTCGATGTAACCAGTGTACGCACTGGCCATGGCTCAGTTGTCAGCATCACTCCGTAGAGACCCAAAACGATCAAGTGACGCACTTCACAGTCCCGTCACAGAAATCCGTCGACTTTTTTATGCGAACATTGTAGTTCGGGAATGCAGGGTGCCCAAGGGTGGTGAACTCCGAAGCGGACAAGAGCTTGAGATCTTCCAATGGTGCGAACAATCCGGTGTCATATGGCTCGAACTGGGAGTTCACCCTCAGTCCAGGTTGGAGGTTGGAGGCTCGCTTGAGTGCGAGCGCAGCCCCGCAGAGTCCAAAGACAGCGACGAGGGTGCTGAAAGCCTTTGGGAACATGTCGGTTGCTGATAAGAACGCTCCGCGTGCGCGTTGATATTTATACTGAACGGATGAGAGATTTCACGAATATGCGATTGGGCGCTTGACTGGCAAGGTACGGATTGCCGAGACGAACAAACTGCGGCATTGACATTTTGACATTGCATTGGTGGTTGACTCTGGCAGACTACAAACCGTGATCACTTCGCAAAAATTGTTCAACTGCGGAACTTTAATATTCACTTCGGGAGCAATCATCATAGTAAGTAAATTGACAAGAACGATTGTTTCACGGGAAACGATTATGCACGTGAGTGTCAGGCTCGGACTCGGAGCAGGTGAATACTCAAGTCTCTGTGTAAACACAATAAAAATGTTATGATAGTTGGGGGATTGGTGTCAATAGACCGTCAACGAGATATTCAATGCCGAATCACCGCCCGAGGAATGGACCAAACCGTAGTCGCCTCACAAAGGCTCACCCGCCAGCCATCTTCTGGTTAACTCTAAGGAGCGTTCAGGCTGATTCGTAGGAACCTGCGACGATTAATTGTACCAGTGAGGACAAGTGAGTGTCATGATCGAAAAATGACTTACCATATGACCAGCTCCGGCAATGGTAACGTACGTTAAACCACCGAAGCTTCGCGTCACTCCGGCATGCTCGCCCCCGACTTTCCACTCGCGCAAAGGCGCAGCCACGAATGCATTCTGACCGCTCCACTCCAGATCCAAGGTCATTCTTTCATTCCCAATCTGCAATAGCCTGTTACGACGCGGAGAATCGGGTAAAGCACACTGGACGTACCCAATTGCACATCAAATCTGTGTCTCCGACATAAATCAGTGCCTTCACACCGCGCTCCAGCAAAGCGGCGATGTAGAACTGAGAAGGGAAAATTATGTCGAGGGACTTGTCAAAATTGCTGCCGACCTCCAAGGAGGCCCAGCGAAATTCCTTCACTGCGGGATCAGCACCAATAGCTTCGCGGATACGGGTCGAGTTCAGGTATGCGCCAATTGTCCTGCAAGACCGTTCAGCTAGTGCGTGGTGCAAGAATCCACCCGGACTCACTCGAATATGGGATAACATAGGGTTTCCTCAAATGTTCCGTTGCTAGACCACCGTGACACTTAGAGATGGCTTGACCAATATGCATCGTATGTACGAACCATGGTTTGCTCAGATCGTAAGGGTCCATTCCTGCAGCAAGAATATGAAAACATAGCGAGTGATAAAGGTGCACACGACACTTACCGGATTTATAGATTGGACTCAGGATATGATCATCACAAAAAGACAAGGCCGCTCGACAATTGATCATGTCAAAGGTATCCACGCAGGATTTCCGCACCCACGCATCACAGCGGGGGACCTACGGTATGGTAGGGGTGTAAGTGAAAGGATAGAAGTGATTCGAGGGTGGTAAACTTACCGCTTGCTTCATCTGAATGCAGGTGCTAATGCCAATTTATTCAAGTCTCGAACAAGATCGGAAGTTCGAGTAATAAACGTACGATATATCTATGACTGGAGACACAGTCGTGTTCAAGCATTGCATCTCGTAGTACGCGGTCCACATAGACAACTGTTCGGTGCATCCATTTCCTGTGTCACAGTGGTCAAAATCAGGCTGCCCTGCAAACGCAAAATAACGCACCGAGCATAATGGATGAAAGGTTAACGGGTGTCATGCCAAGCTTCTCAATTTTGGTATTCTGGTCGTACAGTGCTGCCGCAAATGCCGGAACGTAGGTACCCTACATAATTGTCAGCATTGGCGTGGTCATATAGAAAACGGAGGAAACAATCACCCCGTAAGACTCGCCAGCCATATGGAACGCCCGTCCTTTGAACTTGGAGAAGTGTTCGAAGAAAATGGCAACAAACGCAGCTATGTCCTTGCCGCCTTCTTGACTCGTATACTAAAGCAAGTAAAAAATCACGACGAACAAGATTGGGTGGTACGTGCGATGGAACTCACCACAGTCTCCCCATATTCAGCATATGAGAAGCCAACACCAATTGGCTGGTCGACAAAGAAGATATTGGCATGCTCGTTCCAGGAGTGCGGATGATAGACTGTAGCGTTCTCGGAAACAACTCGGCAAGGACCTGACGAGGAGGTGACATCAGAACGATCCTTGACATCTTATCTTATTCTCATTTTGCTCACCCAACTCCATGAAGAGACCAAGACCAGATGATCCACCGGGTCCACCACTCGTCCAGAAAATAACATCGTCATGATCGGGATCATGTCTACTCTCAAAGAAGTAGAAGAACAGGTGCCTGGCTTCTATGTCGATGTATCCCGTGTATGCACTTCCGAATATGCGTCAGCATTTGCACACCATCATCGTACAAGTCGGCAGTAGACTACCTGACGTTACCGTCACAAAAGTGCGACTTCTTAACGCGGACGCTATATTTGGGGAACGCAGGATGGTTCAAGGTCGTGAAACGAGAGGCAGACAGCAGATTGAGATCTTCCAGTGGCGAAAACAAGGAGGCGTCGAACGTGTCAGATGTCGCAGCTTGGTTCGCTGCGAGGGGCACTTGTCCTCCTGGAATCTCTGTGGCATGACTGTATCCCAGCCCGACGCTGACGAGCACCAGTGTGATCAAACCCTTCGCAAAAAGGTTTCTTGGGGCAAACATTCTTGCTTTGTGAATCAGATTCTTCAAGTTTGGGTCGTTTGAAATGCCAGTGGGTTGGATTGCGGGGAGAGGGCTAATCTGGTCGGTCCGGTCGTAAAGACTTAATAGGTGCCATTGGTACTGCGGTTGAATGGTCTTACCACATTGCACAGTCGAGATCACAGTTGGTACCACAATGTCTATGACTGCGCGTGTCCATAGAGGCTGACCTCCACCTTACGTACAAGCCATGAGAGACGCGGAGTTCAAATGCTCATCATATCCTTTTCGGGAAATGGGCATCATGCGCTGTTGACTCGGAGGAGCAACCTGACTCTTCTCCTTTACAAGAAGCACTCTCAGTACTACAGAATCTCGACAATGGTCAAGGTCCACGAGCCGATTGGCCCTCAGGCGAGGAATTCGAAGGGCAGAGACAGAGAAATGAAGAGCGCAGGTCCTTGGGGAAACAAAGGGAAAATATTCTGAGCTAGCTGACAACTGCCACTGGAAGTAGGATATAGTCGCGGAGGTACACAAGTTGGTTGTGAGGAGCAGAAGGTAGTGGTGACCTACAAAACGTCCATAAAGAGTATGCACATCGCTGATTCTTAGTCTCGCAAGTCTTCAATCTCCCTAAGGCTGAACTGTAAAGATGAGAGCCCTGGAAGGCGTTATCAGGGGTCACTGGAAGTTCCCCTTTATTCTCTTATTCTCTGCGACCCCGAGAGGTATTCCTTCGCAGCCCAATAGGCACTGATGATTGATCGATTGATGGATTGGTGCTGGTTGACTCTGAGATAAGACTTGGCTACTTACACTGAAACAAAGTGCACAACATCAGTTCCTGCAATAATAATGCAAAACCACACCATAAAACGCTCACTCGAAAGTTAGGATAACATGACTGTGACGTCTTGTTGCTGCTATCTTAACCACGGTCTGTCAAGGGTTTTCTCATCTCTTATTAATCCACGTCGAAGTCGTGCAGCGTCGTAGCAGCTCAACTCCCAGGCTTCTTGAGTGATAGAATGACGAGGATCAACGATAATTTTGACATGGAGAGAGTGGTTTGTGTTCACTGAAGGAGTCCGAGCTGATGACAGTTCAAGCTTTCAAGCTCCGCAGATGAGGAGCGGCAAACCTTTCGGGATCTTCCGTCGCTCGCCAGTTGTGGTACACTCAAGAGGCTCCAGGTAGATAGGAAAAGAGACAACCGCATGCTCAACGACTCGTGCGAGAATGCGACATCGCCGTACATCTCTGCCAGAAGATGATCGTATGGCCATGCGTTGCGTACACGGTCTGTCAGCGAACTTTGAAAGAACGGAGATTATGTATGATAGGTTGCACTGGATCGTCGCGAATAGATGTTCAATAGGGGAGTGTTCACAGAAGATGGGACGAGCTTCAAATGCCGACAAATAACGCTCAGCTGATGAAGGTGCTTGATTAATGCCCTTGCGGTTTGAAGTTTGAACGAGCAAACCTGCCGTACGGATTGGACGAAAGAACTTGGAGAAGCAACGTCAGCGGCGATCGCATGATCAAACGTCCAAGTTCTGAATCATGATTGCACGGACGAAAGGTGTCTCGGTCCAATTGAGGAGAAATCGTAACATGTCGAACGATAGTCATGAGAGAGTTAGTACGTCATACTAAGTAGAACTCGTAGGTGGATGTTGATGACGGTTCAATTCGTACAATGTCTGATCACACGAGAGAAAATGGAGGGGGATATCGAGTATTTTTGTCATCGTGCAAGGGTCGTATGCAAATTACAGGTACTAGTCATGAAGATCAGAAACAGCAATAATATGGGTGGGTAAAAAGTGAAAACAACCGAAGAGAAAACCACGAAAGAGTTTAGACCTCGTGAGCCTCGTCCGCCATCTGCGCAGCGTACGTCGACGTTGGCTTCCACTTGCTCGACAGACGAGGGGTGGTCTCCTCGAACATGCGGTCGACCTGCTCGAGGGTGAGACCCTTGGTCTCGGGGATGAGGAAGTACGCGTAGACGAACGCGCACGAGCAGAGGGAGCCCCAAACGAAGAACACGCTCGAACGGAGGTTGCCCTTGTCCGAACCGACCATGAAAGGGGTGATGACGGCGATGATCGTGTTCCAGAGCCAGTTAGAGGCGGTGGAGAGACCGACACCACGGGAACGGATGGGAAGGGGGAAGATCTCGCCGATGACGACCCATGCGCCGGGACCCCAGGTGGAGGCGAAGAAGAAAATGAAGATGCAGATGAAGGCGATCTGGGCGTTGACAGCTCCGATGTTGTTGGCGATGGAGGCACCGGAGGCGTCGAGGTGGGTCTTGTTGAAACCAACGGTGACACCGACGATGGCGACGATGAACTGGCACGTAAGCATACCAAAGGCACCCCAGATGAGGAGAGGGCGACGACCGAATCTCTCGATGGTCCAGAAAGAGATGGGGGTAGACAACACGTTGATGAGGGTGAAGATGAGGGAGATCAAGAAGGTGTTCTTGATGGCGCCGGTGGACTGGAGGAAGGGAGTCGAGTAGTAGAAGATGAAGTTGACACCGGTCCACTGCTGCATCATCTGGAGAGAGGTACCGAGGATGGTGCGGCGAAGGTTGCTCTTTGCCTCCCAAACGCTACCAGAGAAGCAGTTGGCCCATGAACCGAAGTAGCTGTCGCTGGGGATAGCCCTCTTCTCGTACTCGGCGTTGGCGATGATCTCAGCAAGTTCGGATTCGACGTAGATGGAGTCGTGAGGTTGACCACGGAGAGAGGCAAGGGAGGCACGGGCGCGCTCGTGGTTGCCCTTCTTGACGTAGTAACGAGGGGACTCGGGGAGGAGGAAGAGGCCAGTGGCCAAGATGATACCCCATGCGAACTGAATGGCAATGGGAATACGGTATTGGCCGGTATCTTGGCGGTTCTTGGTGGCGTAAACGACGACGGAGGCCAGAAGGATACCGATGGTGATGCAGAATTGGTATCCGGACACCAACGCGCCACGGACCTTGCGGGGGCAAATTTCGGACATGTACATGATGATAGTGGCGGACACGTGACCAACACCGAAACCGGCAATGAGACGACCGGCAACGATGAGACCCAATGCTTCGTGAGGAGACCCGTGAACAGTGGTGGCGGTCTGGACGACCACACCGGCAATGTAAGTGAAGCAACCGACGATGACTGTGGTACGCCGGCCGAAGAAGTCCGCGAGATCACCAGCCATGAGAGCACCTGGGATCGGGGTATGAGTAAGGAATTGGACAAGTCAGAACTAGGGCTATACTCACCGAAGAAAGTACCGCAAGAGAGGATAGAGACGATAAGGGATGAGCGACTGCTGCTGAGGGCAGTTGCACCGGGACCTTCGACAGCCTGGATGAAGAGGCTCGAGCCAGAGACACCGTTGATGTAACCGGAGTCGTAACCGAAGAAGATACCACCGAAGGTGGCAAAGGCGCACATCATGTAGGCCTTCCATGTTACGGGGGCCTCAATGCGGTCCTGCGATGGGAGGCCAACGGACTTGGTGGGAGGGGAATCTGCGGAATGCTCCTTCTCCGACATGGTTGTATGAGGCTCGGAATATGCGAGGTGACCTGTGTGGGACGTGAGTGCAATAAGAGAGAGAAAGCCGCGAGGGACGTACGTGAGTGAGACCGAGCGAGAGGGACAACACGAAGAAAAAAAGAGTTGGCAAGAAAAGGGCTCTATAAGTACTCGACGACGAAGGAACGCTCGGGGGATAGCCGATCAATCTTCTTGAGGGTGGATTCCCACCGGGTCATGCGCTGGATGTTGTGCATGTGGAGTTCAAGCCATCAGCTGCTGACCTCTTTTCCAATTTACTCGCAGTGGGCTCTACGCTGTGCCTGAAACATACCCTCCAGTTTATTTTCAACCAAGCCCTGCCCCGGTGCACAATTACCCCCGCATTCAACCCAGAACGCCCCCGCCGAAGCCCGCAATCACTCAACATATCAGCCTGCATCAAGCCCTCTCTGGCCAAGCACTCCCTGCGTCCTCTGCCCAGCTGCCAACCGACGGCTCGCAGATCCACTCGCAACCCCTCCCACTGCACAGAATCGAGAGCATCAAACAATGTTTGATAGTTGTTTGATGCGGGGTTCATCACCAGCGCCTTCCCGCCCGATCCCATCTCTCCCCGCAACATGTGTCCATCGTCCCACAATTTACCCCGTTCGCTGCCTCTGAACCTCGTCTCTAACCTCTTCTGCTCGCACCAGAAGTCGATCCTCCTCGACGTGGGCCCTTGGTACCCACGTCCTTCGCGAACAATGCTTGCCAAGGTCGGGAATGCAAACACAAAACATAAATGTCCGGACCATACGCAGGCTTGAAAATGGATCCGGTTCCGGCAGGGACAACCGACCGCCTTGGTCTTCACCGGACTGCGTCAGCGGCGTCGTCCCACTCGTCCTCGGTGTAACGGTGCATTGCCCTTGTCGACGCGTTCGATGTCCGATAGCTGGGTCTTGGAGAGCGCACGCACTCTCAATGCTGGCGTTCATCTCACCATAACGTGTAGCTACGTTGTCCATATGGATACTTACCAACGCGAGTTTGAATTCAACCCGACGTGTGTCCTCATGCTAACGTTCCCACGCTTTCATTCAACGTTTCCTCACGATCGGATCATCGAGCCGTTACCGCATTTGGAATTGCAAAACAGCTTCCCATTCGGGCGGCGCTCAACCTTCTTTGACTGTGAAGGATCACCTCCAGGGTGTTTCTGGTCAACCATGCCTCGTACAGCGACGACAGAAACTACTCTCGTTGCATTTCTGCATCTCTCCATTCTGGCTGAGCTCCGAACATAACGCGTCAACACTGCACCTGCGATGTTTCGCTGCTTCAGCGGAGGACGTCGGCATCCGGCTCCGACATCTTCTCCATACCCTGGATGCCTCTGCCCCGCCTCCTGCTCATCCTTCACGCGTTTCTCATCCAAGCTCCGAGTCTTCACATGCGCGCATATGCTCCCTGCGTACCTCGCGAATACGCGTTATTGAGGAGAGACCAACGCGTCGCGTTTCCCGCCTTCAGAATTTGACTTTTGCCAATTCGAACCGTGTGGGTCCATTTCTACATCCGTTCTTCCAAATCAAGCTGGCCATCCAACATCCCCCATCCCCTCTTGGAACTGGTCCTTCATCTCGGCACCGAGTTACCCTTCACTCCCGTCAGTCATTTTTTTTTCGTCTTTTTTTTCAGGGATGCAGGGATAACAATTCCTGGTTCATGTATCAAAACCCAGACTCGTGCATCCAAACGTGGCGTCGCACCTGTTACCACCGTACCTTTCGTGCACACTGCTTGCTGCACCACCGTCTCTCGTCCGTGATCAACGCGATTGGTCGTTCATGAAGAATGGACTAACTGCTAGGCTTGGACAAAGAGCCTCGTCTCCCCCCCCCCCCCGACGTTCGCATAAACGCTCTTCCCTTTTTCGCTTTCTCCACTCTATCGATCAATCCTCTTTTTCCCCGGCACTCCAGGCCCTCTCGTCGATCACTTTTAAATTTATCCCAAAGGTGCGTCGGGGGAGAGGGAAAGAACATTCCATGTTCGATTCTGATGAATTGCATAACTACTTTATGTATGGCTGATTTGTATGTATTTCATATTATTATTTTCTTTCGGTCGTTGTTGCGTTTCGCGCGGGGTTCTTCTCTCTTTTCCAAATTCCCAACAGGTTCCCGGTGCGCTTTCCATGTGATTCTTCTTCATCTCAATGTTTGTCAATATAATAATTTCCTCTCCGGTCCCATCAAGCCTCGAGATCCTCCACTTTTGTTCTTGTGTGCCCAAAACGCTTTCGCTGCCCTTGCCCTTGCCCTTGCCCTTGCCCTCGACCCCGGTGTACTGACGAGCGGCCTGCTACTGTAACTTGGACGACTCGGCGGTGGAAGATCCGCAATAACGAAAGTGATCTTGAACCCGTCGTCACAAAACTCATCACGAAACAGACCCAAGACCGCATCGTCCCCACATTCGCCATCAACCATCTCCTGCGTTTCCCCGCATCTTTGAGCTTAACCCCAGACTCGAGGGGGGCGATGAAGGGGATGTTAGGCGTACGTTGGTGGTGGTGGTGGCGACGAATCTGTGGCTCGATGTGATACTACTTGTATATGATGATGATCTTGTGAGTGGTTCCCCACAGCATTCCTGGTCAACCGCCTTTCGGTGTCCATTAAGCGTTTATATCCCCCCTCAAACGAGTGATTCAATTTGGTGGCGAAAGAGTAGTCACGAGGGGACACCCCTTGGGTTGTCTTTCTGTTCGGATTTTGGTGGAACAGAAACTAGGAACGCGGCGTTTTCGCGTCCGGCGAGTAATAAGCTTGATGCGTTTTCTGTTGGTCGTCTGAACGACTCTCGTAAGTATGTTTTTGGCATCATGTCATCATGCAGTGCTTGCTATACTCTGTATGCGGAGCGTTGAAGGCTTGTTTATTCTTGGTCATGTTCTCCGTCAAATCCGTCTTCTGTACAATCCATCGATCAATGCCCGAACGGGGGGCACTCACAACTGTTTCTCAACACAAAAACCTCACTCTCATGTGCACACTTCTTCGTCCCTGCATACCCTCTACCCTCGAGCAGAAACTCCACATGCCTCAACGGTCTGGCTTCACAAACGGCCAGCGGGATTATTGAACGTATGAATCATCTTCCAGGAACGTCATCACGCTGTAGCTTACCACATAGGAGAAGGGGGGGAGGGTTCAAAGTTGGTGGTGGGTTTTGTTCAGCAACCACCACGCAGATCATGATCAATCAGCTTCGGGTCAGTCACCGGGTCACATAAGCTTTTCTTCGCCCTGTAATGTACCATTGCTTGTACTCTCGTCGTACTCACCTATGTAGAAATGCGAAGACACGGAAGCACTCACGAGACATCCGGGCTTTACGCACCAAGGCTCACCAAGGCTCGCAATCTCAATTTTGTTGTCCTGCCGGAATAAGATAACTGTCAAAAGTCTCCTTGTTCTCTCCTCCAAGCAACAGCTCCGACAACCATGGAGAATTGCTGTGACCCAATCAAACAAATCCTTCTTTCAGACTTTCTTTCGAGGGCTTCGGAGTGGAATAAACCCTATGACCCAAATGGCGTCCGAGTCGAATCTCACCGATCCTCCTCGAACCCTCGGCCAGATATTCCCCTACCAGGTCGCGTGCTTACCGTACTTAAGACTGTGCCCTGACCAGCTGGTCGTGCTCGGTAACTTCAACTCGCCGAAGGTGCACGGTGCACAGATGCGAGCGAGCGGACCTGCTTGGGAGGGCTTGGTGGGGGGTTGCCCTCCGTGGTTTCGTTCGCTCGTTCGTTTCGCGAAAGAGCTCCTGTCAAATGGTGGTGGTGGGAGCCACAAATATTGAGGCGGAAGGCCCCAAGCAGGCCCCCTTTGGAGGAGAGACTTAATGAGGCGTGAAGCGAAAGCGACGCCACAATCTTTCACGTGAAGGGGGTGTTTGAGCTTTGTTGGGGTTAGGGGTTGGCAACGACCGCGGTAACGGTTGTATTCAGGTCACCAATTCGCTGATGGATTGTTTGGAACCGCTTGGTGGGGTTTCGCGTCGGATATTGAATTGCCCTTTAGTGAGCCCCGGGAGGGAAGGACGGCTTCGTTCGCATCTAATGAAACGTGAGATCTCCACCAGAAAGGACATTGCTCAGTCCGAGACAGAACGCTAATTCCCTAGAATAATTCCATCCAATCACTCTCATCTTTCCATGCTGTGATTTCAATGCATCTCCACCATGCGACGCCGTGAACAAGCCCGGCATCTCAAGACATAACCGCAGGTAAGTTGGGCACTTCGTTACGCCGTTTAGAGTGTCAGAAGGGGAGAAGGAGTGAGGTTGGATGATAGGATCCTTGGGCTTCGGAATACTGGCACGAAGCGAAAGGTCACGGTAGGCTTGCGGTATTGCAATCGCCGCATTGAACTGGGACCGTAGCCACTGCGCGACCAGAGCCCGTCGTCTAGAGTAACAAACCAACCCACCAACCTGGAGACTCGATGAGCAGTTACTCGACGGAAACCCTGAACCTACATCAGCTCCATCCAGCGACCTGTTATATTACCTTCACGTCTGCACTGCATAACAGACTGATATAACCGCAATTGCTGATCTCGATAGTCCTTGCAGCAGGTGGGTCGCCGAACCGAGAATTGTGCGGGAGTAGTAGTTGTCCTGGCCGACGGGACCGAATGGCTTGAAAGAAACGTTCTGACGAGTGTGAACGGGCACGGAGAAATAGAGGGGAAAAGATAATAGAGTCGTTGGTTGGAGTGCCAGCATTTGATCAATGCTGCACTGGCAAAGGGTGATCAGTTGACCAGCTTTGTTGGAGGTAATAATATTAAACGTTGCGGGATCATGGAACGGGAATGGGAAAAGACGAACGGGAGGCAAAAAAAGTCTAATTTGCTGGGATCGTCATGGAGATGATGCTGACCCCAATCGATCAGAGCGAGGGGACTGGCGGCTGCAGGGGATTGTCCGGGGAGTTGTGAGGAGCAGTAGCAGTGTTTCCATTCCATCATTCGATAAGCACGATATCCGAGCGTAGTAGGGAGAGAACGAGAGTAGTATCGGACACGGAAAGAGGTCGCCCTAGAGTTGAACTGGTTTAGCTGTGAGAGTCGCGCGCAGTGGTAATGGAACGCGGGGATGGCTCACCGACAAGACCGCAAGCAAGCGTGTTGCACGGGAACTTGAAACCAACCCAGCTCCGAACAAGGTTCAGAAAGGCCGACTTGCAGCCTAGAAGAGACTGGCTCTCGCGACGAACGACGGACGGTGAGAGAGTCCGCATAGAGAACATGTTCCTGACGAACAGTCATACCACTGGGACGGAGGGAGCGAGCCGGGATGAGCAGCGCGAAGTTCGAACACCCACAGGCGCATGGTGGACACTCCACCTTGACAGTTTGCAGATTCATCTTGTAAACGCGCGCTCACCTTGGGCTGGAACATCCAGATGTAATTCAGGTTTGAGCCGTCTGATCCCAACTGAACACGCGGTCTAGAATGGCCTGAACGTTAATTCTGAGAGAGGAAGAAACATGTGAATACAGTACGGCCGTTCGAGCCAGATGCCATTTCAGTCACATACACGTTCCGGCTTGAGGAAGAGCCATACCTAAAGTTTCGACTAGGCCGGATTCGCTGCCAACCCTGTAAGAAAAAAGCACCCAGTCATAAGCCCTATGGTACGAGCTCGCTATCAGATCTCTGTTCGACGAACCGTTTACATGAGAAGCCTGGGCCCCACACATCCACCACCAGCACGAGGTGGACGATCCGCCAAACATGTCCATACGCTGCCTGGTGCTATCGGAAGGGGCGTTTAAAATTATCCGATAAACAACCTTCCGGGGAAAGGTAGGAGAAGTCGTAATGCAAGGACGAAACCACATATGCCTTTGCGCTGGGAATGCAGGTGAGCCACTTGCACTAGTACTCGAATGAAATGTACGAAACGGGCTTACACTGTGCGTTGTCTTCACCGCTGCGCAACGGGCGAAGTGACCGGGAGGTACACCATGATGGCGCGTCACGATGCAGATACACCACTATGGGAGACCAGTTCGGCGTCGGCGCAAAGGAATGGATACGTGTGAGAACCTTGTCCGAGTATGAAAAGATCTGCGGAGCTATGTCAGTATTCGTGATCAAACGCCATTGGGATTGGTAAGGTAGGAATGCGTTTCCTGAAAGGACTTACGGAAGGACGGCGAAAGTACATCTTCTACCAGCGATAAAGACGAAAGCCCGTGCGCGGATAACCGATCCTAAACGACAATACTGGGTAACAGGGTTCATCCAGCAATTCAAGTTCGACCTTCTGCTGATAACTGTATAGCCAAACCGATTCTAGATCGACATTGCCGTGTTGCCGTTCGTCGGGTTTTCCGTGCGCGTTTGCATCTTGCGAGTCGGATAAATGGCGCAAACACGGTTACCTGGCGAGAAAAGTTCGGTCAACCATGTAATCCTATGATTTGCCACAAGTTAACCAGAAGAGGAACACCACGGATGGAGTGTAACTCCTCTCATGCACAGACGATCACCCTCTGTCTGCATAGGTGAAGTATCTTCCTTTGTCACAACAGAACGTGTCGTTGAGACACGGTCAGTAACCATGTCTGATCCTCAGCCGCAGCCAGCCAACTGAATATGAACTCGAGCTTGAAGTTGGCGAGGCTACCTGTCACGCAACGATCATCCAGGCTGACGAGGGAGATGCCGGTGGTAGCTTGACCGTCATTGCGCGTCGAAAACTTCGTTGAAGAGATGCTCGATGATTATGTGGAATGGCTTATTCGCACTCTTCTCACCGCCCTGTAGCCTTTTTTTTCGAATCGGTGAAGGCCGGTCAGGTCGTCCTTCATCGTGTCCTCGTCCATAGTATGGTACGGATCCGCCCGTGGGGACTCAAAAGATGTTCCTTCTGAAATCCTCGAACGGCGTAGATGAAGTCAGCCACAGGGTATCTGCGAGCGATTCTGTCCCCAAAGCAAAGCCTGCGGATAGTTCTTGACTTCTAGATCCTTCTTGCCAGCGCAACTTTCATCGTGAAGCGTGCCTCCGAGTCCCATATGAGACACCACAGGTGCGCACTGTGGAACCAAGGTGATGGCGCACTAAAACTGTTATGTAAGTTTTTTTTTTTTGTGAGTAGGAGAGAGCTGAAAGACTCACAAACAGACTCTGATTCGTCAGGCGATCTGGAGGTGGTGCGTCCGGTGGCAAGTGGCAAGTGGGGATTACGCTTCGGTTATTGTTTGCTCAGCGTGCTGGCGTCGGTGAAGGTCTTGCGTGGCTGTCCTTCATGCATGGTATCAAGGTCTGGAGCTGTGGCCAGCGGAGCAGTTGTATTGCTTGATGCTATACGAGGTGGCATCTCGATGTCGACGTCGAGTCTGGGATGTTGGGAAGGGGGAGAGACAAGAGCCGGAAGTGGTCCTGAAGCAAGAGGATTGTGGCCAGGATGAGAGAAGTTTATACGAGTTCTAGGTTGACTGGCCCAAGATACCGCGCAAGTTGAACATAGCAATGAGCAAACACACGTTGTCCATTCCCCCGAAAGGGGAAGAGCTAAGGGCGAATTCGTTCTCAGCAAGTCTAGTTCACTCCTGTTTGAATCAAAACCCGCTTACGGTCCACAGCCAGCAAAGGCAGGAAGTGGTTCTCTGAAGTCACCCGATAGTATCGATATTAATTGTGCCTCCGAGCCCAAGTCCTGAGGCCTGATTCAGCGAACCGCTCCTCACTGGGCTAGCGCTGCAGTGTCATCCCTCGCAGCCCACCAATACGTGCTTTGTTATCATCTCCAGACTCCGGGGATTACACTTCCAATAAAGTCTGCCGCGATGGCCTTTATTTGGTAAACCCTTCCAAGTCCAAGAACGAGCCTGTACGAACTGGATGGTCAGAGCGGGAGCACGCCAAGCAGCTCATCCCAGCGTGTCTGATTGTCGTTGAAGGGTTCACCTCGATTGGCATGCCCAAAGGATAGCACGAGGAATTTGAGGCGGATACGATGATAGCTGAGCAGATGTCATTGACTCGGAGAAAACGAAAGTCAGTGCCAGGTCCGGTTTGATCCGGTGTCATTACATCAATCGAGTGCGTGACGTCATCCGTCTGCTCGTCTTCTCCCTCATCCTGCCAGTGGCACAGTGGGGACATTTGTGCGGCCTACGACCGTCGCCCACACTTATCGTCTGTCTCGACGTCATAGGATAGGTCAGTTCGTGCGCCAGTCAGCGAGATGATGTTCAATCTCCAGGCTGCTTCTCGTCGACGTGGCGAAATCAGGAAACACTCCTCTGGGGATCCTCAGATGTTGGGTTCCTGCATGGAACGAGTCCATTTTGCGCCCTTTCGCGCTTGTCACCGAACGATGCAACCTCAGGGGACGTCGAACCGCCGAAAGTGAAAGACGAGACCGTCTGTTCTTCGCGATCCCCCGCCCCCCTCACGATGAGCAGCCTCCTCATCGACCAGCTTCCCGAACATCCCAAGGTGTGTTCCTCCCATCTCTCCAGAAACGACTTACTAACAAGCTCGCCTCGCATTCTCTGCTCCATCGTACCTCAATCACCGTCACCACCGAACGCTTGCTTCGATCACGGATGTCCACGGCACGCCCCTCCCCCCCCAAAAATAAATACTTGCGGCTGAACGTCGAGGGGCTGCCGCAAACTCAAGGATCACAACAGTTGACAGATGTTGATTTTTCGTGGACAATTGTATCCCCGTTCCCTTGGGCTCCCTGGTGTGTATTGCGTGGTACGCCCCGGTCACTTATCCACACATACACACACGTCTTGTCTTGTGTGTACATGGATGTATCCCGGTATCTCCGTTCGCGGTCGTTTCCTGGGAACTCAACCGTCGGGGCCTGGACGAGAACAAACGACCTGCGATACGCCACGCAGCGCTGATGATCGGGCCGAATCACAACAACGCTGCTCGACGTGGAGGAGGGAGGGAGGAGGGAGGAGTTGGAGCTGGAAGGAGGAGGGCTTCTATCGCACTTTATCATCTTGACGCTTCCATTGCCTCCGCTTCCCTTGCACGTTCTGGGGAACAACAACCACTCCTCCGTTCCTTGCGTCATGCGGCCCATGTCCGTCTATTCCTGGACACCGGCACACACACGTTCCCCCCGGGGGTCTGTAATCAGTGGTGGTACTGGCGTTTGCTTTGCTTTGCAGGAGTAAGGAACGACGGCGTTGTACACTAAGCGAACAAGAGACTACTTGTGAGAAAAAAAACCCGATCAGGAACCACACCCACCACCCCACCCCGAGAAGTATTGAACGAGAGTATGTAAAAATTATAATTTCTATCCCCTTTCACAATCCGTTACGAGAGAGAAAGAGCGAGAAGGAATCACTGGTACAGCCACAAACAGAACAAGAAAAACGAGAAGAGACGAAAAGTGGTAATTGTCCTCCATAGCAAAAAAAAAAAAAAGTAGACGGCGTGCGCGGGGCTTTTGCTTTTGGTATGGGGGTGCGTGGATGGAGAGAGCAGCAGCGGTGTGCTATGGGAATCGGGGCAGAGGGGGAGACAACGTGCGAGTGCGAGTGCGAAGTGGTGTGCATCTGTGTGAAGAGATCGGCGCCATGCCCGAGGGGCTTCGAGGACACGACGGGACTCACGGGTGTGTGTGTATGTATGTGTGCGATGTGATCAACGACGTTTACCAACGAGCGTTGAACTGAGGTTCCCTAGCCTCCAACTCCTCCCTCTGTGAAACGAACGACCAAAGTCCCGGCAAAAAGGAAATGAAGGAGAGAGAGACGCTTGGTTAGGTACGCGAGGTGTGTGAAGTAACGTGAAGGGGTGACTCACGGGGATGGCGGCTGCGTTGACGGTAGCGACGAGGACGAAGAGCATCGCGACGAGGGCGACGAACTTCGATGCGACGGCGGACTGCATTGTCGGTTTGAATTGAACGAGTGAGGGGGAAAGGGTTTGCGGGTATGGGTGCGGGGGAGCGGGGGTAGGGAGGGGAGGGGGTTGTGGGAGGATGGGAAGGCACAGAGGGGGGGTTTTATAGAGAACGGGGGGAGAGATCACCCATGACAAGATGACCGGCACTATTCCAACGTGAAAAAAAAGAGAGAGACAGGTCGCGCTCCGGCTTCTTGGTTCTTGGTTCCTTTCCCCCTCCCACAAACGTTCTATCTTTACACCCTCCATTCAGTCATCCACTCCTCCTCCTCCCCCCTCCTCCCATGATCAATGTCAATCATCATCAAAGCTACCACACACACACACACCCATCTGCCGCAGTCGAGCAAACAACAAAGGTCCATCGCCTGCGAGCGCAAAGGCAAATTGGCGCCACAGGGTGACACCGCCCTGCCCAAAAAAGGGTTCACCAGTTTGTCCAAACTTGGGCACGCTACTAATCCGTTAATCATCCCGGCCCTGGAAACCTCGCCCTTCTCGGCGTCGCAGATCGACACCACCACCATATCCATCCATCCAAGGCCCTGACTGTTATCATATCGGTGCCTGACTACTTGTTCCCAGTGCCGAATGCTGAGTAAGTACATATATGCTGCCCGAATGGCATGTCCACCATTCGCGAGAGTCTGGCGTATTGCTACACATCCAAAAGGTGTTGTTCATTGAAGAGCATGCTTCAGTGCTCACCGAGTCCGCCAAAGGCTTCACCGTCGGCGAGGTCCCAAGCTTCCCAAGTGATGCGATTCCGTATCGGAACCCGGACATAACGCAATTTGGTATTTGGGAGGGCGAGTAGTTGCACTAGACCACCTAGTACTCGAACCCTTCACGCCGGACAGCGTTCCCGACAACTCCAACCGCCGCCAACGACCCCAGCACCGTTCGCTCGTACTCAGGCGGTCCGCACAGATAAACGCTCTTCTGTGCGACTGAGTTGAGGGTTCGGATGAAGGCGGCGTCGAGCCTGCCTGTGTGAGCGGTGATGGTTACTCCGGGAGGAGTATGAGACGGCTGCGAGAAGGGTGTGGTGGAGAAGACGTCGACGGTGAGGTGGATGCGGGTTGTTGCGCTCTGTGACGGTCCGTTCACTTGGAGGGAGTCAAGTATCAGTGTAGTCAGGACCTCTGGTTCGCGTGTGGACAGAATGAGATGGATGTCCCATGGTTCTCTGAGCGTGGACGGAACGATGGAAGAGGTGGTCTGAGACGGTGCAGTGAGGGAGGTGAGCATCGACAGGAACGGTGTCACCCCGATCCCTCCCGCGAACCACACCATCGGCCGCGGTGCCTCATCCACATCTTGCTTTGCCGCGTCCAGCGTGAACTCACCCACGATCCCCACCAACTGCACCTTCAAACCCAACGGCGTCGCGTCCCTCAACAACTCCGGTCTCTTCTCCCTCACCTTCCTCGCCATCGCAAACAACGCCCCCGTCACCGCGCCTCCCTTCTTCTCCCTCATCGTCACCGCAAACCACTCCGACCTCCCCGTCGTCGACCCCATCCTCAAATTCTCCGCCCTCGACACCGTCCACGTCCGTACCCGGTCGTCGTTGATCGATGCCGGATTCCAAGGCGCCATGTGCGAATACCGCGCCGGTCCCAACAAACCCTTGAAATCCAACACCGCAGCTTGGCCAGGCTCGATCGGGACAGGGGCCGACGCCTTCCACCTGAACGTCGCCAAGTCCTCGCTGTGGATCTCGATGCTCTCCAACACGACCACCGTACGCCGAGCGTCCGGCAGCGTCGAAGACAAGGACGTGCCTTGGATCCGGAGGAGCTCCTCCGCGAGCAGTTTGACAGGAGGGCTGTAAGGGCTTCGTTCGACGGTCGTCCCGGGGCGTTGCCGCACCGTGAGGGCGTCGCGGATGAAGACGAATCCGGTCGTGTGCAGGGTGGTGAGCACGGTTTGGCGTGGCATCACGTTTTGCGCCTCTGGGCCGATCAAGGTGCGCGCGGTACCGGTCAGGTACAGGATGTGCCCCTCCGTGAAGGACACGAAGGAGAGACTTGCCAGTGGTGTCGATTCGATGTTTCCGAGAGATGACATGAATCTATTGCCTGGGGAAAACACAAACAAGGAAGAGACGATAGTAATGAAACCGACCGATAAGAAACCGAACCTTTTCATTCGAAAGTTTTGGATGGAACTGACCTGAGTAGTCCGGCAGAACCACTGTTCGTCCGTCGGAACGACTGGCACGGACGAACCCTTGTCTGCCGCCTCGCTGGTTTTGACCGACATGGGAAGGAAAGAACAGTTCGTCCTCCTTCTTGGCGACGTACGAGGTACCAAGGAAAACAGTGTCCGAGGCATGGATGAACTCGATAACGTCCTCTGGCAGACGATCCGCGTCTGACAAGTGCAAATTCCGGTGCACGACTTCAGGGTGGACGTCAGGATGTGGGACCAGCTCTCGGACGTTGATATATTTAGGACAGTTCCTGGATCGTAGCAGGGAGAAAACGCCGTTAACATGACAAGGGAGTGTTCTGATGTGCGAAACAAGTCAAATGCAAGGGGGGGAGAGGACGTACGTACCCTAACGCCTGGGTGACTTCCAATTCAACAATAAGCTCGCCGTCCCCCTGTCGCGCCACCTCCGTCACATGCCCTGCGAACTTATTCCTCCTCCTCGTCGAAAACTCGATCCCAATACCCGCAATCAACACCTTCCCGCTCCCCTCCTCCTTCCCGAACAACCTCAAGTTCTCCTCTAGCGGATCACCCCTGACCAACCGCATCGCCATCCTCAACTTGTCGTACCTCGGACTGGTGGTGAACCCTAGCTCGCCGGAAGGACTCGCGGCGATGGACGTCCACGGTCTTCCGACGTCGTCCAAGGTCGTGATGGGGATGAACGGGAGCCGGGTGGTGTGGAACGTCCGGTGCTCTTCTGGCATCTCACCGTCGACGGCGAAGTACATCTGGGAAACAGCCTCGCGGATTCCGAGTTTAATCTGGATACTCTGTTCGCCTGGGTGCCATCCTGACAGCGCAGACATTTGGTAGTGTGTTCCCGGGGGGAGGGGTTACGGGATGGGGTATGGAGACTCGTAGCCCCCCTGGTGAGTGTATTTGAGTTGGTTTCAGCCGGGGTGTGTTACTGAATTCTCGGGCAGAGTATCGATCATGGCCGAGAAATATCTGTCATGAACGTTGTCAGCAGTTGGAGGTTTGCAAAGAGGAGATGGCGCACCTTCTGCTCACTGGGAGTGGTTTGATGACTGATCCTTGGTGAGAGCAAAGGCGGGATGATCGGGCGTTGTGAGAAATCTGGGCGTTAGCTCCGCATCTAATCTTATCTCTGATTATTACTCCTCCATGCGTGTTCCGACTCTGTTTATGGCACTACTAAGTTTGAGGATCAGCTCAACTTCTACTTGTAAGGGGCGCCGCGCGCCGATCCGAGAACGAACAAGGAGCGATGCACGAAGGTGAGGATTTGGAACAGGCAGAACTTGACGGAGGCGACAGACGGCAAACGACACGCAAAGAAATCAACATTTGTCATGTACGAAAGTGAGGATGTGGAGTGGGCTGAACATTTGAGAATGAGGAACAGGCTATAAGTACATGGTGGACGGAACAAAGGGCAACATTGACGCAGAGAGTGAATGACACAGTACGCAGGTACTACGAGATACACGTCGAAACACACGGGAGCACCGCAAGGTATTACCAGCTAAGACCATACTCAGCTAGATAGCGCTAGATAATAGCAAAGCCGGAGTACTGAATAAAGCATGTGTGTCGTGAAAGCCGGATGACGGCCGCATAATGCTGGCAAGCGAATAAATAGTGGCGACCGCCAAAGGGAAAAATCTCTTCGGGGGACCTTGTTTACGATGCGGCCTTTTGAGTGAGATGAATCGTTTTCTAGGTCCCGGCCGGAATACAATCGACCACACCAATCTGCTCTGTCTCATCAATGCGGCCGGATAACTCAGAATATTCACTCAGTACCTGTGTATAGATGCAGCCGGGTGGTCCAAAATACCGACTCAGTACCTGTGTATAGATGCGGCCGGGTGGTCCAAAATATTCACTCAGTACCTTTGTATCGATGCGGCCGGGTGGTCCAAAATACCGACTCAGTACCTGTGTATAGATGCGGCCGGGTGGTCCAAAATACCGACTCAGTACCTGTGTATAAATGCGGCCGGGTGGTCCAAAATACCGACTCAGTACCTGTGTATAGATGCGGCCGGGTGGTCCAAAATACCGACTCAGTACCTGTGTATAGATGCAGCCGGGTAGCTCAAAATATTCACTCAGTACCTGTGTATAGATGCGGCCGGGTGGCCCAGAATATTGACTCAGTGCCTGTGTATCGATGCGGCCGGGTGGTCCAAAATATTCACTCAGTACCTTTGTATCGATGCGGCCGGGTGGTCCAAAATACCGACTCAGTACCTGTGTATAGATGCGGCCGGGTGGCCCAAATTATTGACTCAGTGCGTCGACATAGATGCGGCCGGGTAGCTCGAAATATTGACTCAGTACCTTTGTATCGATGCGGCCGGGTGGTCCAAAATACCGACTCAGTACCTGTGTATAGATGCGGCCGGGTAGCTCAAAATATTCACTCAGTACCTGTGTATAGATGCGGCCGGGTGGTCCAAAATATTGACTCAGTACCTTTGTATCGATGCGGCCGGGTGGTCCAAAATACCGACTCAGTACCTGTGTATAGATGCGGCCGGGTAGCTCAAAATATTCACTCAGTACCTGTGTATAGATGCGGCCGGGTGGTCCAAATTATTGACTCAGTGCGTCGACATAGATGCGGCCGGGTAGCTCGAAATATTGACTCAGTACCTTTGTATCGATGCGGCCGGGTGGTCCAAAATACCGACTCAGTACCTGTGTATAGATGCGGCCGGGTAGCTCAAAATATTCACTCAGTACCTGTGTATAGATGCGGCCGGGTGGTCCAAAATATTCACTCAGTACCTTTGTATCGATGCGGCCGGGTGGTCCAAAATACCGACTCAGTACCTGTGTATAGATGCGGCCGGGTAGCTCAAAATATTCACTCAGTACCTGTGTATAGATGCGGCCGGGTGGTCCAAAATATTCACTCAGTACCTTTGTATCGATGCGGCCGGGTGGTCCAAAATACCGACTCAGTACCTGTGTATAGATGCGGCCGGGTGGCCCAAATTATTGACTCAGTGCGTAGACATCGATCCGGCCGGGTAGCTCAAAATATTGACCCAGTACCTGTGTATAGATGCGGCCGGGTGGATTAGATTAGAATACGAGGGACTGCGTCGGTATTCACAGCCACCCGGCCGCATCTATGTATACATACCGAGTTGATATTCTGGGCCACCCGGCCGCATCCATACATAGGTACTGAGTCGGTATTTTGAGCCATCCGGCCGCATCTATA